>CM028616.1:4725115-5245115 GCA_016735795.1 Caenorhabditis tropicalis | reverse complement strand
GGTCAAATGGGGTCATTTGGGGTCATTTGGGGTCATTTGAGGTCATTTGGGGTCATTTGGGGTCATTTGGGGTCATTTGGGGTCATTTGGGGTCATTTGGGGTCATTTGGGGTCATTTGGGGTCAAATGGGGTCATTTGGGGTCATTTGGGGTCATTTGAGGTCATTTGAGGTCATTTGGGGTCATTTGGGGTCATTTGGGGTCATTTATGGTCATTTGGGGTCATTTGGGGTCATTTGGGGTCATTTGGGGTCATTTGGGGTCATTTGGGGTCATTTGGGGTCATTTGGGGTCATTTGGGGTCATTTGGGGTCATTTGGGGTCATTTGGGGTCATTTGGGGTCATTTGGGGTCATTTGGGGTCATTTGGGGTCATTTGGGGTCATTTGAGGTCATTTGGGGTCATTTGGGGTCATTTGGGGTCATTTGGGGTCATTTGGGGTCATTTGGGGTCATTTGGGGTCATTTGGGGTCATTTGGGGTCATTTGGGGTCATTTGGGGTCATTTGGGGTCATTTGGGGTCATTTGGGGTCATTTGGGGTCATTTGGGGTCATTTGGGGTCATTTGGGGTCATTTGGGGTCATTTGGGGTCATTTGGGGTCTTTTGGGGTCATTTGGGGTCATTTGGGGTCATTTGGGGTCATTTGGGGTCATTTGGGGTCATTTGGGGTCATTTGGGGTCATTTGGGGTCATTTGGGGTCATTTGGGGTCATTTGGGGTCATTTGGGGTCATTTGGGGTCATTTGGGGTCATTTGGGGTCATTTGGGGTCATTTGGGGTCATTTGGGGTCATTTGGGGTCATTTGGGGTCATTTGGGGTCATTTGGGGTCATTTGGGGTCATTTGGGGTCATTTGGGGTCAAATGGGGTCATTTGGGGTCAAATGGGGTCATTTGGGGTCATTTGGGGTCATTTGGGGTCATTTGGGGTCATTTGGGGTCATTTGGGGTCATTTGGGGTCATTTGGGGTCATTTGGGGTCATTTGGGGTCATTTGGGGTCATTTGGGGTCATTTGGGGTCATTTGGGGTCATTTGGGGTTATTTGGGGTCATTTGGGGTCAAATGGGGTGATTTGAGGTCATTTGGGGTCATTTAGGGTCATTTGGGGTCATTTGGGGTCATTTGGGGTCATTTGGGGTCATTTGGGGTCATTTGGGGTCATTTGGGGTCATTTGGGGTCATTTGGGGTCATTTGGGGTCATTTGGGGTCATTTGGGGTCATTTGGGGTCATTTGGGGTCATTTGGGGTCATTTGGGGTCATTTGGGGTCATTTGGGGTCATTTGGGGGTCATTTGGGGTCAAATGGGGTCATTTAGGTCATTTAGGGTCATTTGGGGTCATTTGGGGTCATTTGGGGTCATTTGGGGTCATTTGGGGTCATTTGGGGTCATTTGGGGTCATTTGGGGTGACTCATTTGGGGTCATTTGGGGTGACTCATTTGGGTCAAAATGACCTCAAATGACCCCAAATGACCCCAAATGACCCCAAATGACCCCAAATGACCCCAAATGACCCCAAATGACCCCAAATGACCCCAAATAACCCCAAATGACCCCAAATGACCCCAAATGACCCCAAATGACCCCAAATGACCCCAAATGACCCCAAATGACCCCATTTGACCCCAAATGACCTCAAATCACCCCATTTGACCCCAAATGACCCCAAATAACCCCAAATGACCCCAAATGACCCCAAATGACCCCAAATGACCCCAAATGACCCCAAATGACCTCAAATGACCCCAAATGACCCCATTTGACCCCAAATGACCTCAAATGACCCCAAATGACCCCAAATGACCCCATTTGACCCCAAATGACCTCAAATGACCCCAAATGACCCCAAATGACTCCATTTGACCCCAAATGACCCCACTAACACACTCTCGAGCCACTTTTTTTTGGTCGCCACGTGATTTTTGTATCTATTTAAGAAGAATAATTCATATTTCAGTGCCTTTCCGCTTCTAGAGATATTTTCATTCGTAAATCTAATTCGATCGTCTCTCTCTCTCTCTCTCTCTCTCTCTCTCTCTCTCTCTCTCTCTCTCTCTCTCTCTCTCGAGGGAAAAGAATTCTGTCATCAGAAGTACAATGACACAGTAGTTCTCTCTCCCTCATCCAGACTCAAAGGATTCGAGTTTTGTTTTCGAGACGACGATTCCGTTAGTTTTTAGATTTTTAAAACAGAAAAATCTCCGAGGATTTCTCCTTCCAAGCGAAACGGGTGAGCAACACAGCAAAGTGAATGCCCATCACGGATCGTCCAGCAGGGCACTCTCCATCAGGATAATTCTTCTTACCTGCTGATGCTCTTCCTTCTTCTATCGTCCTCCTTCTCAGGTCTTCTTCTAGTCGACACGTCGTCCGCCGCCGCCTCCCATCCTCATCAGCGTCGATTTTCTGAAAAAAAGTCCCTTTTAGATTCGACACCCGGTTTTTCAGCGATTTCCCATTAGAATTCACTTTTAAAACTACTTTTACTCTTTTTTCATTAATATTCTCATCCGATATTACGGAATCGTCGTGTCGAAAACAAAACTCGAATCCTTTGCGCTGGAGTCTGGATGGGGAGAGAACTACTGTGTCATTGTACTTCTGATGACAGAATTCTTTTCCCTCGGAGAGAGAGAGAGAGAGAGAGAGAGAGATCGAATTAGTTTTACGAATGAAAATATCTCTAGAAGCGGAAAAGGCACTGAAATATGAATTATTCTTCTTAAATAGATATCAAAAATCACGTGGCGACCCAAAAAAAAGTGGCTCGAGAGTGTGTTAAATACAGTATTAAATCAACGGATTTCAGTACTAAATTTCAAATTGAAATTTCTCGAACCTAGTATTCATTCAGCAAAAACAGACACCGTAAATGGTTTCAGACTAACGTTAGCTATCGATTCATGCACTTTTTGTAGCCTAACTCCACCGCCCACTTTTTAGATTCCCTAGTTAGCAACTTTCTATAAGAGCACTATTTTGATTTAAGGTTTTAAGAGAAATTTTCACAGAACGCTAATTTTGGCCTGAAAATGATGAAAAAACTGTAAAAACTCGGCGAAAGATAATACGAATTCTCTGAAACTTTGCCAAAACATTCGTTTTAGCGAGTACTAACTTTCTATAAGAGCAGAATTTTGACTTCATGGAAAATATTTCGAAATATTTTCGAAAAACCTCCAATTTTGGCTTAAAAGCTACAAAATGGGTATAACTCCAGTTAAAATAATACGATTCGTCTGAAACTTTCTCAGAACATTGCGCGACAGGCTATTAAAACGTTTTGATGAGAAGAAAACATGGCCTAGCTTCAAAACTAGCTTCAAAACTTCATATTATTCAAGCTTTTTAGGTTTCCGAGTTTAAAAGAAACTGTCAACCACTTGAATTGAAGAGAAAAACGTACATTTGTTCTCAAAACGTTAAAATGTTGTATTTCTATCAAATTTGTAAAGAATGTGTTGTAATTTATATTTCTAAATATAATAAATGCGATATATTTCTATTTTTTCGCTCTTTTCTTTTGTTTTTCCACGGTTAAAGCAGTTTTAACGGCTTTTTTCGATAAAAATTGGTCAAAAAGTGAATTTTGGCTTAATTACGGTAAGCAGTCTGCAAACACTAGCTCCTAAAAGTTCACTTTTACAAAATGCAGACTTTTGTGGGAATGCATTTTTCGCGGCCGCGGGTACCAATAGCCGTGCCGTGTAGTGTTTGCACACTGTCGTCAGCTGTGGTGCATTCGTACTTTTGTTCGCCTTTTCGTCTTTATTCGTCAGTTTGGAAAACCGAAATCTTTTGTTTTAGAAAATGGCAACAAAAGATAGAAAACGACGTGGAAAATGGGACACATTCAAGTCAGATGATACACCTACATCTTCTGGGGCCGGAGATAAAGATTCAGGAGCTGCTGGTGAGGCTCGGAATGGATAAAAACTAGTATTTTAAATTCAAACGTTTGTAGTTCCTAAAGCTGCTTCTCACAATTTAAATTCGGATGGTACATCTTCGGTTATGGTGGATGAGTTCGGAGCTAAAGATTATCGAAAGGATATGCCATTAAAAGTACGGAGCAGTATTAACTAGTGGTTAAAAGATTGTTATTCTTAAAACAAATATGTACAAAAAGTGTTATGCAAGAAATTATTGCAGGGTGACTTCTCAGCACGTCCATTATGGGTTGCTCCAGACGGACACATTTTCTTGGAATCATTCAGCCCAGTTTATAAGCATGCGAGAGATTTTCTCATCGCTATTTCAGAGGTATGCGAACCAAAATTCATTAAGCTTTAAAAGTAAACGTTTTCAGCCAGTCTGCCGTCCTCAGCATATTCACGAGTATCAACTAACAGCTTATTCATTATATGCCGCTGTTTCAGTTGGTCTTCAAACAAAAGATATTATCGAGTATCTGGAGAGATTGAGCAAAAGTCAGCTGCCGAAAGGAGTAATCACATTCATTCAAATGTGTACAGTGAGCTACGGAAAAGTCAAACTAGTTTTAAAGCACAATAGATATTTCGTGGAGTCACGGCATTCTGATGTCATGCAAAAACTTTTGAAAGATCCAGTAATTCAATCATGTATTCTTGATGATCGAGTACAGCCAGCACCACAAACAGATCTACCAGCCCAAGAAAAGATTAAGTTCTCCCATGGAAATGAAAATGATAATCTCGATAAAGACGGCGCAGACGCTGCAGATGGAAATGTAAGAATATATTTTTCAGTTGAATCTCTATATGAGAATAGTGTTTTAGGTTCCTGCCGACATTGATGAATTCTATGGAAAAATGGACGGCGATGATGAAGAAGATGCCGAAATTCGTAATCTTCAGCTGTTGACTTTTGAAATCAAACAAGAAACTATTGAAACTGTTCAAAGACGGTGTATCGAATTAGAATATCCACTCCTTGCTGAATACGATTTCCGAAACGACACTATGAATCCTAATCTTGGAATCGATCTTAAACCGTCCACAACTCTTCGTCCGTATCAAGAGAAATCTCTGCGTAAAATGTTTGGAAATAGTCGTGCTCGAAGTGGAGTAATTGTTTTACCTTGTGGTGCGGGAAAGACTTTAGTTGGAGTCACAGCTGTTACAACAGTGAATAAAAGATGTCTTGTCCTGGCCAATTCAAATGTATCAGTTGAACAATGGAGGGCTCAGTTCAAATTGTGGAGTACAATCCAAGATAAACAACTTGTTAGATTCACCCGAGAAGCAAAGGATCCCGCACCATCCGGAGCAGACGCTGCAAAGGTATAGTACACTGAAAATACCATGAATACGTTGAATGGAATGAGTTTCAGCCTGTCGTCTGTATCAGCACTTATTCTATGGTCGCATACTCGGGACGCCGTACTTTGCAAGCTGAAGAGGCAATGAAGTTCATTGAAAAACAAGAATGGGGATTACTATTACTAGACGAAGTGCACACGATTCCTGCTAAAATGTTCCGCCGAGTTCTGACAATTGTTCAAGCTCACTGCAAACTAGGTCTGACAGCGACACTTGTTCGTGAAGATGACAAGATTACTGATCTAAACTTTTTGATTGGTCCAAAAATATATGAAGCCAACTGGATGGAGTTGCAAAAAGCAGGTCACATTGCAAAGGTTCAATGTGCTGAAGTGTGGTGCCCTATGACTTCTGCATTCTATTCATACTATCTCAGGTATATTTAAAAGATTCATTTAAAAAATTGAAAAGACATGTTTACAGATCTCAAATCGCACGAAAACTACTGTTGGCTGTTATGAACCCGAATAAATTCCGAATCTGTCAATTTTTGATTAAATTCCACGAACGAAGAAACGACAAAATCATTGTATTCTCAGACAATGTTTTCGCTTTGAAACGTTATGCTATCGAAATGCAAAAGCCATTTTTGTATGGAGAAACATCTCAAAATGAGCGAATGAAAATTCTTCAAAACTTCCAATACAATCCACGTGTTAACACAATTTTTGTATCGAAAGTCGCCGATACATCGTTCGATTTGCCTGAAGCAAACGTTCTCATCCAGATTTCTGCTCACGGAGGATCTCGAAGACAAGAAGCGCAACGTCTTGGAAGAATTCTTCGAGCAAAGAAGCATTCAACTGATCAGTTCAACGCTTTCTTTTATTCACTGGTCTCTCAGGATACTGTTGAGATGGGATATTCTCGAAAAAGACAACGTTTCTTGGTTAATCAAGGATACGCCTACAAAGTCGTTAATAAGTTGCCTGGAATGGAATCCGAAGATCTGAAATTAGCCACAAAAGAATCTCAGCTGCAGCTACTCTCCCAGGTGCTCGCCACTTCTGATGCTGACGCAGAAGAAGAAGATATCAAGGTATCCATAAAACATTTCACAATCTATATCGTTACTCATAAATTCTTCAGGAAGAACTTGCCGATGGTACTATTCGTGTCGCTCGTCGTGAAGCAACAATGGGTATGATGTCTGGTGGTCAAGGAGCACAGTATCATGCAAAGGCCAAAGCGATTACTGAAAGACATCCTTTATTCAAAAAGTTCCGACAATAAATAACGACAATAACTCATTTCGTTTTTTTTTGCATTTTATCCCAGTGTCTAATATCGTAATTTATTTTTCCCCTATAATGATTTTACGAGTCTTTGAAAGTTGTATTTGTAAATTTTAGATTGTGAAGAAAAATAAATTTTAAGAACAACAACCCTCTAATGAGAGGCAATCAGCATGTTCTGCTCAACAATGAATATAAAATGTAAACTGTAATAAGAGCTAATCAGTCGAATTGAAATAAGAGGAAAAGAGCGTATTCAATACTGAACACTACTCCAAACTCTTCTTTCATTTCATTTGATGTCTTCAAAAAACGAAACTATTTTCTGCGAAATTCTTCCGGAATTGTGTAGAATTTATGAAAAAGAGCGATTCAATGATTCTCTGAATATTTTTATATCGGATCTCAGTTTTAAAACAATCGGATCATTCTCTGAAAATGAAAAGTAAGTCACTCTGGAAAACGTTCTTTTGAAAATTAATCGAAGAAATTTCAGAGATATCAAATTTCGAATAAATGATATCGAATGTTCAGCCAAATTCGAGAATTGTCAAGCAGTTAAACAGAAGAAAATGAACGAAACGGATGAGATGATGTTCGGATTTTTTGGAGAAGGTATCCGTTTTTATTGATGAAAACTTCAAATATTTCATTCCAGAGTCTTCAAAAATAAGAAATGATGAAATTTCTCCAGAAGTTTCTTCTCTAAATGCTCGTTTGATTCTTCCAAAATCATCAGATCAATATGTTTCTCATATCGAAATACGAAATTATGAGATAACGTCGAATCCATTATTTCAAGAGTTATTCTCTTGTTCCCCGTCAAAAATTAAATTGAGTCAAAATATAAAAAATGAGATTTATCTTCATGTGAATTTGTCAAAAGAGGCACAAACACCGAGAAGTTCTCTCCTGGAATCGATTTTTCTTCTTTTGGAAGAAATGAATGTGAAAAGAGAAATCAGCAAAATCAAAAAGGTTTGTCTTCCATTTATTCATTTCGGAAAAATAAGAATTTCTGTCAAATTGGATAAGGAATCGGAATCAATTAGAGTCGAATTGTTTAATTTATTCGGATCACTTTTTGGATTTTTGTTAATTTCTGATGAGAATTCACAAGATGATTACGAAAATGAATTTATGACGGATCAAATGTTAAAAAAGAATATTGTTTCAAATGAATCGGATTCAGAAGAAGAAGAAGAAGAAGAAATGAAAATCAAAGGAAATCAGATAATAGAATTTAATAATAATTTGAAACTTCAAAAACCTCATTCAAATACATTATCATTCTTGATATCAATACTTCGAAACGAGATGAATATTCTAAAAACTTCTGAAAGTGACGTGGCAACTACACCTCTTCCATATCTTGGAATCGATTCATTGAGACTTGCTGAGCTCGAATTCCGTATTTCGAATTCTCCAGAATTCAGAAATTGTTGTTTCAAAGCTCCATATCTGATTCCTTATAAAACTCTTGATCAAATATCTCAATTTCTGGATGAGAAACTGAATGAAAACCAATTGAAAACCGAAGAATCATGCGAAATGAAAAGTGAAGAGCCATTTAAATACTCAAAAGATGATAAAAAACAGTTTAATATTCCTTTATCATCTCAACAAAAAAGAATTCTTTTTGTGATGGAATTAGAGAATGAGCAACTGAAAACTGAGAAATTACATACAATTTCTCAATTCGACGAACCAATTCTTCTTCAATTTTCTGAATTTCAATCGAGTGAAATCATCAGAATTCTGAATTCTCTTCTGTTGATTCACTCGATTTTCAGAACTGAATACAGAGAAAGTTCTCAATATTTGTTATCTGGAACTGAATGTTTCATTGATTTAAAAAAAAAAGATGAAAATGTTATTCATGAATCAAAATTCTCGAATATTCGTTGTTATCTGAGAAATGAATCACAACTTCAAATAATCTTCAATCATATTTCAATCGATGCAAAATCTTTATCAATTTTTCATCGTCAATTCAAAAATATGTTGGCATCCTCTGAAATTTCTCGTCCATCTCTACAGTATTATGATTACTGTAGGTGTATTTCTGAACCAAATTCCAGTTCTGTTTCCTTTTGGAAACAATATTTGAATAATGGAAACATCGAAATAGAGAAAATACAAACGGATTTCACTAATGATTCAAATGTTTTCACATCATCGAATATCCATAAATCATTTCCGTTTTCTCTTCAGAAAAAGATGAAATCTCTTTGTCTTCAACTTTCATTTTCTCATTTTGAACTCTTTTTTGGAGTTTTGGAGAGTTCAATTCGTCGAGTTTTGGGTTCTTCTGGAGTTTTTGGAATGGGATTTGCGATTGATCAAAGAACTTTTCCTTATTTTGAAACGATTGGATGTTTTACAAATGTTCTTTTATATCTATCTGATAATTCGGAAGAAATCGATTTGTTAAAACGTTTGAAACAATGTCAGAAAACATTGAAAGAATTGAGAATTCACGGCGATGTTTCCTATGAAACAATTGCCAAAATATATGGAATCAATGAAGATCTTTTTCAAGTTTTCGTTGTCAGTGATATTGTTGAAGTGGATTCCATATCACAAACGACAGAGAAGAAAAAGAGAAAAGTTCGTTTCGAAGATGAATCAATTTGTGTAGAAGTAATAAAAAACTCTGAAGAAGAGAGAAAAGTATCAAAATATCCAATGACTTGGTATTTGAGACAATATAATAATGATGAGTTATGTATTGAGGTTGAATATTCTCAAGAACTATTCAGAAGAGAAACTATTGATTTTATAATGGATGAAATCTTCAAAACAATTAATTCTCTCAGTAGTGTTCCAATAGAAAACTTCCCCAAAAGTCCTGATCTGCGGAGTAAAATATCAGAATTATCTCCACTTCGTCGAAGTGATTTTCCAAAGTGCACAGTTGTTCAAATTATAAATTCTTGTCCACAAGGAGCCAGAATACGGTACCTTGACAAAGATTCTAAGATCACGCCCACTTATCTTTCATCTCATTTATTGAAGAATCATATTCAAATATATTGTCAGTTACTCAATGAACATCCACTGATATTGAATATTCCACGGAGTAAAGATCTGATTGAATCAGTTATCGGAGCATGGAATGCTGGTTTCTTCCCTGTTCCACTTCACAATGATATTCAGAGAGATCAAATTGAAAAGATTTGTCTCCAGATGAAAGAATTCTTCATTTTGAAAAACTTGGATTCATTCAAATCGATTCGTGTGAATTCCAATCGAAAGATTTGGAATCGATTCACTTCCTTTGACATTGCTTATGTTACTTCAACATCTGGAAGTACTGGAAATCCGAAATTGGTTGGAACTGCATTTGAAGGGCATTCAAATCTTGCGAAACAATACACAACATCATTCCAAATATCATCAAAAGATACAATTGGACAAGTTGTTGATCCATCGTTTGATATTTTCTTCGCTGATATTGTGAAGACATTTACAAATGGAGCACGTCTCTTGTTATCTCGGGACTCAATTCCAACGTCTTCTGAACTTTCGGAATGTACGAATATATATTTAATGCCGGCGTTTTTAACAAGACTTTCCGATGTAGGATCTCTTAGAAATTTGGAGACATTACAATACGGAGGAGAGTCTTTGGCACCACAAGTATTGAAGAAAATTCAAAAGGAAAACAAGAATTTGAAAGTTTTTCAAGAGTTTGGACTAACTGAACAAACAGTTTATTCATCGAGAAGACGGATTTCTTTGGGTTCCGATGTTTCTGATGAAACAAGAATCATTGGAATTCCATACGATAACATTCATTTTAAAATCAAAAGTTTTTCGAACACAAAGGAATCAGTTAAAAGAGGAGAGCTGATTCTGAAAGATATCGGATTAATGAGAGGATATTTTGGAGTCACGAAGAAATCATTGAAGGAATTTCCGACGGGAGATGAGGTCTCAAAACGAAAAAATGGGAATATTTATTTGATTGGAAGAAGAGATTTGAGTGTCAAAATCCGCGGACATCGAGTCGATTTATTCGAGGTAAACCTTTCTTTTTATGAATAATTATGAAGCAAGACAAACATTTTTCAGATTGAATGTATTGCTCTTTCCTCAAATCTCATCGAATTTTGTACTTGCATCGCTATTGAAAATGAAAAATTAATCTTGTTTTACAAAGGGAAATCGTTTGAAAATGTACAAGATTCGCAAAATCAAATCAAAAAATATTTGGAGAAAACTTTGATTCGCTATAAAGTTCCAAATCAATTGATCAATCTTTACAGTTTTCCACTAACACGGTGAGTAGTACATTTTCAAAAGTTTCAAACTGAAATTTCAATATTCAGGACTGGAAAAATTGACAAAAAGAGACTAGAGGAAAATTGGAGAAAACAGAATTTCGAAACGATCGAATCTGGAAAAGATGAAAGAAAAAAGGAAAGAAACTCAGGTGAAATTGAAAGAAAAATAATTAAATGGCTAGAATATTACTCAAATTCAAAAATTGAATCAATCGATATCGATGTTTTCTCAATTGGTGTCGACTCGATTTCAGTTATGTTGACAATGCAAAAACTGAGATCAGAGGGAATTGAAATTCCGATAAAAACTTTTTTCGAAATGAAAACAATTCGTAAAATATCTGATTTTGTTTCCAAAATAAGAGAGAACTCATCGGAAATAGACACAAAGACATCGACGGAAACGAAGAAACTCCCAGATTATTTTATGAATCTCAACCACATTCAAAAGCGAATCTTGTTTTTATCGAGAATGATTGACTCGAAAACAGATTTGTTTCGTCTACAATTTTCTATTCCGATATCTGTGAAATCCATGGAAGTGGTATGCAGAGCAGTTAATTCGGTGACAATCGGAAATCGAATTCTTCGAAGTAAATTGGAAAGATTTCAAGGAGAATACAGATTTATTCTGTTGTCTGCGACGGAAAGTTTTCGGTTTTTGGAGACAAAAAATGACCGAAATCTCAATTCATTTGAAACAAGAATTTGGATGAAAGAATCGAAATTATTCATTTCCATTCATCATTTAATATGCGATGAAAGAAGTCTTCAAATAATGGAAAATCAATTGAAAAAGAGTATTCTGGGAGAGAATCTGGAGTTTCAAAATGTTTTTTCTAATAGGAATATTCCTGAAATTGATTCTTGTTTGCATCTTTTCTCAGGATTGGAAACATGGAATTCTATTTTCACGAACTTCCGAATCGGATCCAAAACCACTAGAATAACTTTTCCCATTTCCATTTCTTATGATATAATTGAAGAAAACATTTTGATGACTCACCGAATTGCATTTGCTTATTCAAAAGCTATTCGGAATGTGTTCCAAATTTCAAATTCATTTCCGATTGCAACAACATTTTCTAATCGGACATTTGACAACTGGGATACTGTATCAATGTTCGCAAATACATTACCTTTCGTTTGTAATCCGAATCAAACTTTGAAGAATTTCGCGAATAAAATGAACGAATTGTCGGAAAATTCGAATATTCAATTGAATGAAATCTTCGAAAATCGACTCCATGGAGATGGAAATTTCGCAGATTTCGCTTTGAATTTTCATAGAAATTTGGACAAAAATGATGAAGAATTTGAAGAATTATGTCAGTTTCCAATGCTTTTGACGTATTCAAAAGATGATCAAATGGCTCGAATTGAATTCGACGAAAACTTTATTCCGCTGAAAACAGTTGAAAGAGTGAAGAAAGAAATCCTTGACATGATATGCAGTTCTTCTGAAGTCAATTTTGTCGAAGTTTTTCAAAGGTTTCTGAAAAATACGAAAGTAAATGAAGAAACTGATTTCTTTTTGAATGGAGGACATTCATTGATTGCAATGCAATTAATCGATTATCTTTCTGATTTATTAGAAATCGAAATTCCTCTGAAATTGATTTTCGATTGTAGAACTCCGAAATTATTGAAAGAAGCAGTGAATCAATTGAAAAGAGGAGTGATTTATGAAGTTTCTGACGAAAGAAACGAATCGAACAGTGTGAACGAAACTGGCGAAATTCATGAAGAAAAAGTTCAAAGAGGTTCTTCGAAAACTCAAAAACCAGATCATCTGCGATTTGTTTTTCCACTTTCCCGTCAACAAAATCAAATGTTTTACTTGTCATTATTGACTGAAAACTCATTGGAATATCAACTTCCATTCATTCAACCATTTCCATCTACAGTATCCCCTTCGGAAATTCATTGTTCTCTTTTAATGACAATTCAAGAACAATCGATTTTCAGAGCAGTTTTCCGACTAAATTCAGAAAACGGAGAACCAAATCAAGAGGTTGTTTCAATGACAGAATCATTCATCCGATTTCATGTTGAAGAAGTTCTGAATGAGGAAGATCTTCATAAAAGAATTCGAGAACTTTGTGAAGAATCAATTGATGTTCTGAGTGGTTATCCTTTGTTGAAAGCGTCATTTGTTACTTCTCCTTCCAAAAACGTGGCATTTCTACATCTTCATCATTTGATAAGTGATGCAAGATCAACTCAATTGACGAATTCTACAATGAAAAAGTTCTTCGAAAACTCACAAAAGACACCAAAAAGATTGGAATTCACATACATGGATTACTGTCTTTCCGAGAAAACAGAAGAAAATTTCAAAGTTGAGGAAGAATATTTGAACACTCTAATTGAGGGATTGGGAAGAATGAATGTTCTAAAAAACAAAATAAGTTCTCCAGAAAAAGTTTCAATCGATGTTCCAAAAGAAGTAATTTCGATGAAAATGAGAATCGGAGAAGTAGGAGAAACTCCTTTTTCTATATTTTTAAAACTGATTTCAAATGCTTTTATCGAAGTATTTCCCTCCATTTCCAGCTTCAATATAGCTTTTCCAAGTCTGAATCGAAATCAAAAAACATCTGAAATCTGTGGATATTTTCTTAATAATTTAGTCATTAATTCCTCTTATTTGTCATCTCTTCCATCAATTTTAAACTCAAATTTACCGTATTCTGATGTGATCAGAGAAGTTCGTCGTTCTTCTGGAATAGATGAAAACATTGCTGATGTTTATATCAACTGTCGATATGATTTAGAATTCGATGAATCGGATGACGACGTTCTTTTGGATCTTGTTCCATTGAAATTACATTTTCCAATTGAATTTGATATTGATCTTTTGGCAAATAAAACGTATCGGATTACAATGAGATCTGATAGATTTGCTGGAGAGAAAATGATGAATATTCTAATGAAATTGAAGAATAATTTGGGAATTGAAAGAGAAAAACAAGAACGAAAGACGAAAAGAGTTCTCTATGGCCAAAGGAAAGATATTCCCTGTTACTCAGTTCCTCATTTGTTTCATCATTTCTTTAATTCGAATATCACTGCAAATTTCGGAAACAAATCTTCTTCTTCTTCCAAGGAATCAATTTTCTGGAATTACGGTCAAACTTATAAAAGAATTCTTCAACTTTCATGGAATCTCACACGCGATTTCCTTATTTCAAGAGCTTCTTCGATTCGATCAGATGACATTATTTCTGTTATTGGATCGAAGTCGATCGAAACTACAGTAAGATGCCTTGCTGTTCAATTTGCCGGAGCTTCGTACCTTCCAATTGATAAAGGATATCCGAAAGAAAGACACAAAACAATTTTAAATGATTCTTTGTTTACAATTGGAGAATTTATAGAAGGTATGCTCTTTTCTATAGACATTCCTATGTACTTTCATTTCAGAATCTCGTCCATTGCCACGTCATTATCGTCGTTTTTGCATCTCGACTCCATTCTGTCTCTCATACATAATTACAACTTCAGGAACCACTGGACATCCGAAATCTGTTTCAATCGGATCTGATTCTGTTTCCAATTTGTGCTTATCGTCCACTTTGTCCATGAAAACTTCGAGTTCTAGTCGAGTATTTCAATTCACGAACTTCGTATTCGACAATTCGGTTCTGGAAGTTATGATGACAATTTCCTCTCAGGCAACTCTTATTTATGGATCCTCTACTTTCGATCCAAGTGAATTGGAGAAATTGATTGAAAATTATGGAATAACTCATTGTCTTCTGTTCCCGAGTCTTGTTCAATCATTCGATATCAACAAAATTAAGAAATTGAATTATTGGATTGTCGGAGGAGAACGTCTTTCACAGAATCTTCTGAATTCTTCACTAGAATTGGGACTTCGAGTCATTCAGAACTACGGTCCAACAGAAACGACAGCATTTGCAATTGCAAAATCAATGAGAAAAGGGGATGATGGATGTCAAATTGGATATCCGACGATTAATTCAAAATTGAGAATTGAATCGAAAGAATCAGAAGATTCCGGAGAACTCTTGATCCAGGGAACAGGAATAATGAGAGGATATTTGAATAGAAAAATATCAGAATCATTCAAAATTATTGATGGAAAAAAATGGTATCCAAGTGGTGATATTTGTAGAATCAGAATGGATTCAGAAGTTGATTTCATTGGAAGAACTGATTCTCAGGTATCTTTTCTCATTTCTTTCTCATCTTTATTTTACTGTTTTCAGATCAAAGTACGTGGATTCCGTGTCGAATTATCTGAAATTGAAAGTATCATTGAATCTCATCGAAATATTGTCAATTGCAAAGCAATTTTTGAATCAAAATCTCAACAAATTCATGTATTTTACACAGTGAAAAAGCCGAATTTCGATCCAAATGAAATCCGAAAACACTGCGAAAAACAGATGGAACCTCAGAAAATTCCCTCGACGTTTAACGAGATTCAAGAGTTTCCGTTGACTGGAAATTCAAAAATTGATAAGAAAAAGTTGATGAAAACACTAAAAAGTAAGATTTTGAGACTAGTTTGAATCTGAAATTTCCATCTGCAGATCCAAAGAAAGAGAAAGAACAATCTGAATGTTTGATCGAATCAGAATTGTCTTCCATTTGGATTTCTCTTCTGAATTGTCCAAAACCATCTCTTTCTGATCATTTCTTTTTGATCGGAGGTCATTCACTTCTTCTTATTCGTTTACGTCATCTCATTCAAACGAAGCTATTAATTCATTTGACAGTACCGGATATTCTGAATAATTTGAAATTTAAAGAAATGCTCCAATTGCTCAAAGAGAAGAAAAAACTGTCAAAGTCAATGGAGAAGACTTTGATTTTCTTTCCAGCTCTCTACGGAGAATGCACTGCATATCTCAAGTTAATTTCTGTTTTGAAGAAAACGAAAGAGAGTTTGAATATCATTTTACTGGAAGAAGTCACTGGAACTAATGTTTTTGACATGGCAACTCAATACAAAAAACAAATTGAAAATAAAAGTAGGTAATCTTTCTATTAAATGTCTTGACTCTTCACTTTTCAGTTCGCAATCCCTCATCTCTATTCTTCATCGGAGCTTCTTCAGCTGGAACTTTTGCTTTTGAAACGTCACAGATAATTGAAAATCAAAAAGATATTTCAGTAATTCTGTTGGATTCTGGAACTTTTTGGAATTTTATTCAGAAATTGGAATACTCGAAACATGAGAAAGTAAGATTTTGTCTCATCCAATAAAAGAAAAAGAAAATGAATTTCAGGAAATGATTGAAAATTTGAAAAACTTTGAAATCGATCAGAAAACTGCTGAAATAATGGCAAAATCTTCGTGGAAAACTCTCCAAATTTTGAAGATTTATCAACCGAAATTTGATGAAAAAAAGAGAAAAATACATGTTTTATCAGTTGATGGAACAGATTTAGGATGGTCGAAATATTCAAATAATTTATCTGTTTATCAGATAAACGGAGATCATTATTCAATGCTTCAGAATTTGGAATTTGTCTCAGAAATAGGAATGATCATCAATGGAATAATTCGAAATCAATAACTACTAAAGATGAAAGTTTGTAATTTTAAAGAGAAATAAAGAATTGATAATAAAAAAGTGTTTGAAACGGAGTGGAAATATTCTGTTTTGCCATTTGAAGAGTCGATTCCGAATGAATCAACTCAAAATGTAATTCTCTATTTGACAAATGATTTCTCAAAGTGAATGCCTTTCTGATGTCTTCCATATCAAAATCTCCCAAAACATTGTTCCAGTTTTCAAATTTTTGAGATATTTCAGGAGAAGCAAATGATAATTCAAAGTCGCTGATGTAGTTTCCATTGATCTGAAAATTGATGAATTCAAAATGTTAAAACAACCTTTTAATATCTATTTGTATAATGGTCATAAACTCACTTCAGGAATGTCTATTTCTCGTTCAGGATGTGTCACAAAATCCGAATATTTCAATCGGATAAATAGTTCTGTTCGATTACCATCTGGACATTCATCCCATGCGTGTTCCACTAGATTCTTCAAAATTTCATCCAAAGTCAACGTCACATCTTTTTTCAATTCACGAACTACGAATATATCTTTGCTTGTTGGGAAAAAACGAATGAGATTTGAGAATAAATGAAGATATGGTTCCTTCCAACGATCAGCAGATCGATATTCACTTTCTGACCATTTTGCATCAATGACAACGTGTTCAATGAACAATTTGGATACTTCAGAGATATCGACATACGATGGAAACATTCCGAAATGGAATTGAGTGAAGAAACGTTTTTCCGGTCGACGCCACGATCGTGAGACATTTCTGTATCGATTCATGATGAATTTGATTTTGATATTTTTGATTTTCCACTTCTCAAGAATCTCATTAATCACTTCTCTCGCTTGTGCATTCGGAAGATTTCCCATATTCCAATCCATTACGAATAATTGAACATTGAGATTATCACAAGTGATATTCGAATTGATAATCGATTTCATTTGAGAGAAACATTCTTCTTTTGTTTCTGATGTTTTTGTACAGTGAATAGCAATCATTTGAAGTAAACTGAAAATGAATTCAAATGATAATTCACAATTCTTCTGAAAACTTACTAATCTGTGATATGTAATGTACTGAAATGATGTGGATTTGAAAAAGAATTCAGAAGAGTATCGAACGCCATTGGTCCAAATTCATCACATAATGGAGCCAATTGTCGACATGGAATACATTCTTTTCTATTTCCAGATGCTGAGCACACTTCCACGTCACTCGTCACGTGTCGAATCGGTTTTTCTGAAAAGTTTGGAATTTAGATCTCTCAATTTCTACTATCATACCGTTTGTAAGAAGAAGAGATTCAATTATCAATTTATGCATTTCAGAGACATTTATAAAGTCTGTATCTCCTGTAAAATGAACTGATTCGATCTCGATTTGGACGATATTTCGAAGAAATCCTGAGCATTTCAAAACTTCTTTTTTCGAAATCAATTGTTGATTTATTGTCACTTTAGTCTCATTTTTATCCCAATCAAACGTCAAGTCAATTTGTAATTTTCGGAAATTCCGCTTGATCAATAACAAAAATTGAGAATCGAACGCTTTGGTGACCAACTGAATTTTAATTGAATTGGAGAAATATTTCAAGTATCGAAGAACTTACTCGTAAATTCAAATGTTGAAAAATATCATTTTCAATATTTAACTTTTTCAGGATTCTCTCCACAATTAATTTATTTTTAAAAACAGAATCCGCATTATTTGAGATCTGAAAATTGAAAATAAAAGTTTAAAAGTTCTTTATAAAACTCACTTTATTCGGAATATTCATCTTCTCTTCGTTCATTGAACAGAGAAGAAGAGAGGGTAAGAGAATACGAGTGTTTGCATTTGTTTGATGGTTTATATAGAGAAAGCGGAGACGAAGAGAAATGTTGTGCAATATTGAAACTTCATGATTTTTTGGTCTTTCCGAGTTTGAAATGAATCATAAATTGTCTTGATTTATCAAGAAATTAGAAAACTAGACACAGAATACGACAAATTAAATTTGAGCCTCCGTGGGTTTTACTTTCTATCTCATTTTTCTATTTTCTTCGTTTGATTTTTGACTGATTCAAAAACTCATTATTCTAGTTTCAATTATTTTATTCTTTATTCAAATATACAGTTAAACTTCAGGTTCTTCAGAAATTGTCATCAAAGCGACTTCTGGATCTCTTTTTTGCTTCTTTTTCTTTGATGGCATTGCTTGTGGAAGTGGCTGATTTTTAGTTTCCGGAATGAAAATTTGAAAAACGATAACATCGAGAAGACAAATTATTCCGAGAATAAAATACCCAGAACCGGCAAATCCAAGTTTCTGTAATCAAGTGGTTATCTGAATGATTAGAGAGAATAAACTGACATAACTGAAAACCATTGGTCCGAATACATTTCCAAGTCGTCCACAAACATTTATATGAGCAGATGCTATATTACGAATTCCAGTTGGAAACATTTCCGCCGTTATGAGAAGAAGTTGAAGGAAAAGACATCCAGTCGTACCAAAAGCCAAGAGAGTCAATGCACGAATCCATGTTTTGTATTCCAAAACCATATCTGAAATACAAAGAATTTTGATTTTCTTACGCCAACTTGGAGATCACTTACCATTGAAATATATGTAAAATATTCCAAACATGCAACACATAATGAATGAAACTGTAATGAAATGCATTCGTTTTCTACCGACATGTTTCCCTCCAAAGTGATCGAGAACTGCTACGACAGCTCCGACAACGTATCGAAGGAAACCGGAAACAGCTGCATTCATGTAGATTGATCCAGTCAAAACATCATAATTGAATAGGAGACCATAAGTGACATAACTGACAGAAAACCTGGAAACGAGAGGAAGAATTATCAGATTGATTTCTCTCGAAAACTAACATTGAAATAGAAGCAACAACTGTTTGATTTGTGATTTTTGGATGAATATACAAATGAATAAAACTGTATTTCTTTGCTTTCGCCCGAGATTTTGCATCTGCTTCAATTGCTCCGTGTACTATTGATTCGATTTCATCGTCTGTTAACTGAAATATTTCGTCTCTTTTCAATTCAAAGTCAATAAATTCAAATACCTGATTCCGAATCTTTTTGAATTTATTTATATATTTAATACTTTTCACAGCCATTTTCCCTTTTCTTGCTTGAATTAAATACTTTGGACTCTCCGGAAGTAAACTAAAATGATCAATGATAGAGATTCAAAACTGAATGAAACTCACAAAGCACAGATCAAAATGGCTACAATTGTCATAACATTTGACATTCTTGCCAAACATCTCCATTCTCCAGTTATATAAGCAAAAAGAGCAAAAAGCATATAGTTTGGAGCCCAAGTGACTACTGTACTCATCCACAATCGATGATCTGACGGAAGATTCTCCACAACGAAAATACAGCCAACACTGGAAATCAGAATGGATTTGGATTCTTGGAATGATCTCTTACGTTGTTAAACCACCACAACAGATTCCAATAAAGAATCGAAAGATTATAAATATTTCAATTGTTGTCGAGAAACTGGAGAAAGTTGAAAAGAAGAGCATCATACAGAGAAATAGAAGAGTTATCTGGGAGAATTAGTAAAATGATGACTTCTAGAATCTAACCTTACTTTTTTTCTTCCGTATAAATCAGATAATTGTCCAGCAATGGCTGATCCGATCATAATTCCGATCATTTGAGATGTCGTTGAGAAACGAACTCTGTTATTCACACCGAACAATTGAGTTACTGTATCCATATATGATTCTTGATTATGACGACTACATAATTCTTCGAATTCAACTGCAACCGATTTGAACTCATATTTCATAATTGGATTCAGACAATCCAAATGTAAATCATATTCTTCACATTGTTGAAATGGACTTGTGGCATTGTAGATTATATCGTCACATCCTGGAACTCGAGGAGCTGCTGCACCGAACATATTGAATACCTAATCGGAAAGAATTTATGAGACTTCAAAAGAGATGTCATACCACGTTAGAGAGCATTGTGAATATCAGGAATTCATTGAAACCCAAAACGACGAGTTGATAGGAATCGAGTTCGAAGACATCATCCACTTTTCGAATCCGCATTCGAAGACTGAAACTGATGGATTGATGGAATGGATCGATTTAAAAAAGAATTTGAGAGCTTTGAATAATTGAATCAATTGAACTACTGACTTTTCTGATTTGAAAAAATCTATCTAAATCTATCTAAATCCAAATGAAAAAGAACAGTAAAAATGTGGATGATATCAGGAGAAGACTGTAAGTGACCACACACAAATTTACAGGCCAGAGACTCTTCTCAAATTGATAAGAAAACGATAGAGAGACATAAATGAATGAAAGAGGTTTAGTGCTCTTTACTGATACGAGACGAAAGAGGCGTAAGTAGAACGTTTTTCGTTTTGTTTTTAAATTCATCGATCAGCGGTCGAAATGAAGAAAATACATTCAACTGATTCTTTGTTTCTAAGGGAAATTTACATTTTTTGTTTCTCTGAAAATTAACTGGAATTCAGTTTAGATCCTTTATTCAAACACTATCAGATGAAATCATTGTAAAAAAACTATCATTGACTGGAAAAAGAAATGGATTTAATAGGAATTGATAACACTGAAAAGCTCTTTTTGAAAATGGAAAAGTTCGAGTTTACGATCGAATAAAACAAGAAAATTATAGTTTTCGAAGTGAAATAAAAGAGTCGTTTTGTACTTTTCAAACATTCGAAGCATTCGAATCAATGGATTGTTCCTTATCAAATAATCCCAAAAACGAAGATTAAAAAGAAGAAAAAATGTTTATGAAAAATAATGATATAGATGTCAAGTGAGAGTTTTTTATTTTAGAAAAAAAGTGAAAATGGAATATAAATTATTATTATCGAATTAGTTCCGTACCATTGTTATTGTCAGGATTTCTTCTACAAGATAACGACATCAGAATCATTTGATAATTTCAAATACTGAAACAATTGAAACTGAAACTCTTTCGTTCATCCAAGAGTCGTTTCGTGTCTTTTGTCTCTTCAATCCTACTCTTGATCCTAAAACTCTTCTGAAAAGATTCTCAATTGTTTCAATCCTTTTCTAATCACTATAAATAATCCAATAAAATCCAGAATTGCTTTCATTGGATACAAAGCCAATTTTCCCATCTGAAACTATTCGAAAAACAGTTTCCGTTCTGTGACTTCTGATCTGAAACTCGTCCCCTCTCTGAACAGTCTCTTTTTTCTGTAGCTTGATTCTTGATGTCACCCATTTCGTCTGACCAGAAGTCGTCGTCGGTGTCTCTTTTCGTTCGTTGTAATCTCATTCGATTTCAATTCAACTTATTCTTCTTTTTTTCGTATTTTCTGCGTCTCTTGTTGTCCGACAACGCATTCAGAAGAAGGCGAGACTATAAAAAAATGATTCTGCCTGTCTCGAAAAGTGAAATTTTGAATCGGTCATTTTTGCGAATTGATTCCAGAAGACCCCTAAATATATCTGAAACGACTGAACGAATTGAAGCTGCCGTTGGCGTCATCAATTGAATTCGATTTCGAATAATACAGAAAACAGAATTTTAAAAAAACATCACATGAGAAAATACAGGTTGCCCTTTTTCTCTGATACTCTCTGATTTAACAATGCTCTCTCAAACACATTACCCGAAGAGTAGTTGACGACGGAAAATTGAAAACCGGGCTTGAAAAATGGAATCACAAAAGAGAAGCGCACGCCTTCCTCACTAACTTTTCTGTCTACCGTTTGCTTTGATTTCAAACAAAACATGTACAGAAACGAATGAAAATTTTCTGAAAACACAGAAGGATTTGAATCATTATAAGAACATTGTGATCCGAGAGCATTATCAGAATGAAGGTCCGCCAGTCCGATCTTCTTTTTTTAGTTGGTTGGTAAGGGTTCAGATGCCCAACAAAAAAGTGAAAAGCATTTGGAGGCCGACCTCATCAATTCAAACAGCCTTCCCTGATTTTCAAATTTCAAAAATTCTTCTGCGCCTGCGTCGTGGCGGGCAAATAAGGTTGCGAAGATGGACAAAAGCCGAAGGTCAAGCTGCCACTGTTGTCCTCTTATTCTGCGTCTTCTTCAATTCAACAATGTTTTAGAAAAAGGAAGCGACGAGCGTGCGCTTCACTAACTTTTCGGGAAACGTCCTTCAATTACTGTACTGGACAAGGGGTCGTCCTCATTGAGCCTGTTGTGTTCGAAAAAGGAAAGGGGCGGAGTCACGTACTTACTTAAATTTGAAAAAAACACATTGAAACTAGACGAAGAATCTCTAGATATTCTCGATGCAAATACAAGGGAATACTATCTGAGCTCTCGAAAACTGAAAGTGGACACTGTAAATATGTTATGTTAGAAAAACAAAACTGGATCAACTTGGCGCAAAATATGAACTGTGACAATCAGATTTCTAAAATTAGAACTGAGATCTGAAATTATCAGTGTTCCAGATACTTTGACCTAAATTCAATTATTTCAAATGACGTGACCTTCAGACATCTCGAGATGATCTTCATCTACAACTTCTACTTTTGTGATCACATCATCTGACCCCTCTCTCCGGCCACCGATTCTTATGGAAAAACATGCTTACTCTTCTCATTTTATTTACAGGCACGTCATGAAGTGGTTAGGAAGAAACGAACAGAATTTGGGAAATCGATGATCAGAATAGTTACCTTCAGAGTACCTTTCCTTCTCTTTCTCTCTCCTTACCTGTATTTGATTCTCTTTGCTTTCAAATATGTTACTTTTGCCATTTCATTTCCTTCGAACAGAGAATTTGCTCCGAATAAGGAGAAATCTCAAACAAACTCATTTTGTTTGCCAATGTGTATATTGTGTAAACTTCAATGATTCTTTTTACTTCCGAATGAAGCCTTCTGACTGTTTTTTAAGTGTTGAAGCGTTGAGTAACCATTGCGTAACATCGGTTTTTATGGATTGCGTAATGGGAGAGTAATTCGAGAATTACGTTGAATTATCATCACACTTTTTTTCTTCCAAAAAGTACGCTTTTAGTAGTCATGATAGTTCAATTTCAATGTTCTCATACCGGAAACCTTTAACCCAATAGTAAAATTATCTGCAAAAAAGATTCCAAAACTTTTTCAACGCCATCCTAATTTGCTATTGTCCATGTGGTAATTCAACAGAATTGTTCGACAAATTCGATGTGAATAGTTTCTTTCTGTCATCCCCAAACTCTTTTTTTTTTGTTTTCTGCCGGTTGAGAGAAGAGGCACAAGCCTGCGGTCCTCTTACCGTCGAAATACATGCCGTCGACAGAAAACGACGCTTCTGAAAACCGGATTGCGTCTGGCTTCTCTTCCACTCTCTTCTCGGTTACCAGTCATTTTGATGCAGCTCAGCATTCTCCCTTCTACAGTACCATGTTATCATGAGACTCTCTTCGATAGATATTAGGTTGGCAAGTAATTTTCCGAAAATTTTTGTCAATTTTTTCGAGATGAATTCCTCAGGTTTAACGAATCTATTTCATTCGAGTGAGTGCTATAAAGCATTGATAGTCCTCCCCTAACACATCAGCAATTTGGTGGTTATATTCCTCGAACCGCTCGAGTACTGGAACGCAAAGTATCCATGTACCCAATTTTTGGGTTATGCTTTGAATTGAAGTTCTGACCATGAAAACGCTGTCAATAAGCTCCATAAAGTTAATTTTTTAAATTACCATAGCTTTATATGTATAATAAGTTTTAAAAAGTAGCCCTGTCAATTGACAACAATTGGAAATTTCTCCCTCCATGAACCTCATGTTTTCCATTTTTGAGATGGAAACGAATTCTCATTTTGTACTCGCCACTCCAAAGATTTTTCTTTGTAATTGATGAAGTTAGAAAGTATAGACAGTAGTTGTTACTGTCATAAAAGTTTGAGAAGCTGCTGCTATTAAAACGCTCAGGAGAAAGCATTATATATTGCACACCGATGTTGGCTTAAAATTTAAGTTTGGAGTCATTTTTCGTCAGTTCACTCTGATGAATTTATTCGAAATTTTAGCCATGACTGAAGAAATGTATTCACTTTCTATCATCAATGATAAAATTTGAGTTTGTTGTTTCACTTTTGAGAAAACGTTGCTAAAATATTGTCTCATTAAATCATCATAATCCCAGAAAAGGTACATTAGGAAACAACCTAGTTTTCTCCTATTGAGAAGAGGTGTTTTATTGTTTTCATTTGCCAGATAGGTAGCCCTTATTTGTGTTGACAACCTACAAGTAGTTAGAAATGGCTCCGTTTCTCAACAGAACGGCAGCAAACATATTTCCCCACATACAACATTCCTGATCTCGCGAACTCAGCTCTTCGATATCGAGTCAGCTGATTTTCGTTTTAGTTTCATAAGCACGCTGGACATCTCCTTTACAATTATCAGTAATTTTCTTTTGAATGTCAAAACTTTTTCGGGTTGAAAAAGTTAAAACAAAAATGGATAGCTCAATTTCAAGAAAGGAGGCTTTGCAACAGGCGGCATTTCTTCGGATCTAGAGAAGGAGATTATTTGATTTTTGAGGCACAAACAGTAAACTCGATGGGCTATCCGATAAGAAAAAAAGATAATTGAAATATGAGTTCATCGCCGCGAAATTAGTCACGAAACACAAGACCTCAAAATTTTCGGAAAATTACTTGCCAACCTAATACAATCTCTATCTAACCCCCCTAACTAACTGACTATGCGAGAAGAAGAGACCGAAGCAAAGCGTCGAATGAGAACTAACGATGATTTTGAAATGTGCGACTGGGTAAAAGAATGAGCGTCGAGGGGGTGTGCGCAAGAGAGGAAAAGTAGGGGAAAGGTAGACTGAATAACCTGGTGAAATAGAGAGAAAGAGATTGAAAAAAAGAGAAAAAAGTAAGTAACCATTCCATTTTTGGCTGACGGGCGAGGAATTGGGAAAGCGATGGGAGGGTGGGGAGGGCAGTTGGGAGGGCAAAGCAGGCTGGTAACTGCAGCATTTCAACCGATACTTTTGACAGACTGTCTCGTTTTGTCGAGATGAAATCACCTGAATTCATCTATCCGCAGCTTATTTCTCATATTGAAAGTTGTCGGTTAGATCATCAAGAAGTCTGTATTTATTTGAGTCCAAGAGGCATACTTCTTGATCTTTATGGATTTCTCTTCATTCAAATCTCGAGGATTTTCTGATCTTTCTCGAATCATTTTTGATGAATCACTGATAACGTTAACAACTTCTAATCAACTTCTACTTAGATTCATCATTTAAACTTTCTGGAACTTTCATCACATGACACTTTTCATTTTGTTTTTGAATTCAAATTTCTAGGTTTGATGGAATGAATCATCACTGTTAGAACATAGTTTTCCCTTTTTAAGAACAATATTCATCTGAAACATTTTGATCTCTCCATTGCGCGCCCGTGTTCTGATGGCCGTTTGATGAAAAGCGGCAAACAAAAAAAGAAAAGCATAATGATCTTAGACTTCGAGGTTCTTCGTTCGTTTCTTTCCTTCAGTTGGATTACTGTATCTTTTCATTTTGAATTTTCCATCTCAAAATCTATTTTTTATCATTCACACTTTCTCTTTTCACCTTATTTTCAAATAATTCATTCGATGTTTTCCGATTCTCGTTCTTTTTGAAAATGGGCGGAGCTTCAATCTCTCTTGTTACTCGTGGCTTTTTCCTCTTCAGACCATTCCATTAGGGTTTTTGAACTCATTTCCTACCCAAATCCACCACCATGTAATTCCGTTTTTTGCCGCCTGAGATCACCCATACACCTGCCCCCCGCTTCTCTCCTTCGTGTGATCCCGCCACTAAGCCATTGACACCTTCAATGTGTCGGTATGTGTTTGTATATAGAAAAGAGACCCTGTGTTCGAGAGGCTTAAAGGGGCTAATTATTAGAGGCTTTTGATGGATAATTAGGCAAACCGAGCACCAGCATTACAGTAATCTTTTTATGGAATAAGAAAAACAAATCTATGAAGCTCATGACTATTACGATGAAATATTTGCCAAACCTATACTGGAAATTCTGATTCATTCCATTTAGGTTTACAAGAAAACTCAAGATACAGTAACTCAAGATACAATATCGTAAGCTTCTGTCAGGTCAAATTTCTATTCAATCTTTTTTCATCTCCGTTGTGTCCGTAACCCTTTTTTGATACTAATCGCTGCTGCTGCTTCATTTCAAGGTAACTTCTTCTTCAACTGGTAGGAAAGATACGATACAATGTCAAAAGTAAAGGTCATTTCAGCTTCCCTTCTCCCCCTCACTCTTCCTCCTCTTTTTCTCTTTTTCCATACCGTCGGTCATCTATTTAGCCTAATCGAACATAGCGATGCGAGTCGCCTGATTTGGCAGTCCGATAGAAGAGAAAGAGAGGAGTACTCAAAAGTAATCGTAGAGTAGAGTAGGCTTTGTCGATCGGTCGCCCCTCACTCTGGCCATCATCATGTGCCAAGGTCAGACCAAACACAACGATAGAAGCATCCGAGAGGGACGATACAGAATGAGAGGTACTCACGCATTCATAAAACTCAGAAGTATACTCATTTTAGATTTTCCCAATTTACTTTTTTTTACAAAACATAGTTATCCTAATTTGGAGAACCTCCGGTTCTAAGAGATTTTTGAAATCATTTCTGAAGACAGTGTTCGCAATCAGCACATATACATAATCATATAAGTGTTCAAAAGAGCTTCCCTTTCCGATTCGATCATCTATACTTTCATCATTCCTTTATTTAATGAGAGCGATCACATGTCTAAAATTGAAACATCTGCTTCCGTTGGACCCCTGCCGGCCTTTTTTCAATCTGTAACACAGTTTAGGAGTGTGCTTCGCTGTTGAATGTAACCGAAAATAACAATAAAGTTGGTAGAAATGTGTCATCGACTTCTCCCTTTTATGTTAATTTTCTCGATCATAAAGCGTTTGGGCCTAGAAGAATGATAGTTTTACTGAAAGAAATATTCAATTTTCTTCTCTCTCTCAGCTCTTTCTTTTCGTTCTGATTTCGAAATTCTCTGGAAAATTCAAAATTTCTCTTGTTTTTTATTGGTCAGAGGGCATACCTTGTGACTATTTTGTGAGTGACCGGTAAGCTAAATGACCCTGAATCGGGAAGAAGGATGGGCATTCGATAAAGGAAGAAGAAGAAGGAAGAAAAGGATTACTATCATTGCGTAACGAGAATTCTTCTTCTTTTGGCTTCTACTAAAGATGGAACTGAGTCAGGTACAGTAACTTTTGTTGCCCAACGCGTTTTTTGATCTTCTGTCCGTTTCCTATCGAAGTAATACGAAATCTAACTTTTGTCTAATCTTAGCTCTAAATCTAGACTCATCCTCATTATTCGTGTGGTTACTCTTAATCTGTGTGTAGTGAGCAACTCGTCATACGTCTGTTCCAGAATTGACCTTCCCAAGATAAAAATGCTTGTATTCTGTTGGATTAGTGGATCGAGAACAGGTGAATGTGCAGTCTCTTTTACAGCCTTCTTTTATAGTCCATTGTTCTTTTGGAAACGTTCTGTAGAGCTGTAATTTAGGGTGAAAGACTTATAGAAACAGATGGTGTAGGTAGAGATGTCACCTAAATCTATGACAATGCGGAGTTGTTCTATTCGAGCAATTAGTAGTCGAAGTGTTCGAATGGGGATACTTTTTAATTTAGTTTATAAATATAAGTATACTTTTGAATGTACAGTACTCTTTTCTTTCCAAGTACTTGAAATCTCAAAAAAAGAAAGCGGGACGTTCATTCACCTACTCATCTTTTCCTATCGCTTCTCCTTCTTTTTACTCTTCAATTTCTTTCTTTTTTCTTCTTCTTCTCCACAATTTTCTTCTTTTTTTCCGTACCAGTTTTCACCATTTCTGCTTACTGCTTCGACTATTTCGTGTGTTCTCTCCAAGGTCAGTTTTGCCCTCAATTTTCTCGACTCATCCTCTTCTACTGTCTCTCTCTCTCTCTCTCTCTCTCTCTCTCTCTCTCTCTCTCTCTCTCTCTCTCTCTTTCTGTCTCCTTCGTCGACCCTCGTGGCTTCTCCCCTCCAATCGACTACTTCTGTCAAGATGAAGACAGTTGACCATCACTAAAAGATTCTTTATTTTGTACAATAGTCTATCGTGGGGAAAGAGGAAGCTGACTTCAGAATAGTCAACAATACGGAATGGTTAGAGCATCTCAAAGTGTCAACTTCTGTGTCAACCAAATTGGTCCTAATTGAATGTTATTATGCCACGGCGTCATATTCTTCTCCGTTTCTTTTCAGAAAGAGAGAAATAAGACTTTGAGAAATTTTCGAAGCTCTATTGTGCTTCTTGAGTGGAGCTTATTACTTGTTTTGCAGCATTCAATACAGTAAGCTGTCGACATCAACCAGGCTGCATGTCATGTGCTTTATTAGAGAGAAAACACATTCAAGTTGCCAAAAGTTTATTAAATTTTCAAATTAAGTACAGTACTCTCCATAATTATTCAACAATATCGCAATGAGAAATCGAATTGGAGCTTCCTTTCTACACTTCTCCCATTGTTTTTTCCGTGTTGTCGGCTCGTTGACCTGCCACTACCTGCTCTCCTTTTTCCATTGTTTTCCACTTTTTTGGCAACCAGTACTTAGGAATAGGTTATTAGATACAAATTGTATTCTGAATTCAAATAAGGATGCTTGTCGTCTGTTGACCCCTTCTATCTTAACCTTCCCTATCGTTGCGCAATCGTTTACAGTGATAAGCATCATGTTGGATGATATAAAGAGAAAAGGGATGGCAAAAAAGTGACGTGCGAGGTCCTTCTCTTTTCGGTGAGCGTTTCTTCCCATAAGCCAATTCTCTGAGATGACAGATCTCTCTACAGCTTTATTATGATGACGTGGCAACTGTTTGTTCTTCTCACTGTGCAACGTCCATCCACATCATTTGGAACGCGCAGATTGGATACGAATAAGAATTATTGGTTCATTGTTCTACAGATTCAAAACTCTTTCACACGCACTTTTTCGAAACACGTCGTTAATATTTTGCACTTTTTCGACTAACGACCTTTTTCAATTTGCGTGAACTCCTCCCCACCGTATCACAGTATCTAACATTTCTTTTTTCGCGCAATACCCTATTCGCGCATTGTAGCTCAGAAAACAAATGGCTTGTGACCCGTTGTGATGCTGGCTATCATATTCGTCTTTACTATCTTATCATGTCATCAAAAATCGTTTCGACTCATTGTCTTTGTCTCTTCTATATTTAGAGGTCCCCATTCTCTCTCTCTTTCTGTTCAAGAACCCCCAACCAAGCTCCATCTTACGTGTCACAGTAAAAGGAAACTGTGTGAAGGAGGAAGGAGGCCTCGAATAAAACGTCTGCGTCTCTTCATCTACACACTATTACTCGGGATTACCATTCATTGGGTGGTCCATAGGGTCGAGACTCTGCGCGCGTAACGATCAAGCCCCGCCCCTCTGTTGCAGGTAGAGTGAGTGAGTGAGAGCATTTAGAGTCTCATATATCTCTAGACAATGGGTTTGTCACTTCTTCTTCTTCTTCTTCTTCTTCTGTTTCTCGTTTTCACCGTTCGTTTCAACCTATTTATTTACTTGTACTTTTCTCTACTCTCATGCTTTTTCATGCTTATATTGATATCATTTTAAAGCGAAGCATGAAAATGTTTTTGATTTTAACTCGTTTTCGACCTGCTTTTCGTTTCTCGTGATACGCGTATCTTTCTTTTGGCACCGCTCCAATCGCTCCTTGTTTTTCGTTTTTAATTATCGATCGCCTTCTTTAAATTTCTCTTCTTTCAGCGTTTCTTTTATCTTCTGTTCATCAAAAGATCAAAGAATGCCATACCGCCCGGAAGCCGAATTGAAACGACCAGATCTAAAAGGAGAGTTTCTCTGCGGACATTGCGGTAAAACGTTTTGTCATGCCGCCTCTCTCAATCGTCACCGCCTCAACTTCCATGGAGACGACCAACAGTGTCTCATCTGCCAAAAACAAATCCCACACAATGACACGATCCGCCGACACATGGCCACTGAGCACAATATTCAAAGAGTATTCACATGTGGTTGCTGCAATTGGACATTCCCAGATAAAAAAGAACTTCATGCACATAATAATTCGATGATGAAGACAGGTTTACCTGGAGAGGCAGCGGCCATTGCAGTCAGTAGTCGTAAACCAGGTATGTTTTAGAACGATTTATTCTAAAACTAACTCTTTTCTCTATTTCAGGATCTCTATCACAACACGAACTCCGCGGAGAAGAAAGAACTCCTCGTACCAAGAAAAGAAGTTCTAAAGGAAATTCGCCGCTCGGTGCTCTTCAACCTGGACAGAATGGTGATCAACTTATGGCAATGCTTGCCAATATAATGAGTGCCCAGAATCAACCAAAACCAGAAGAGACACCTTCTGAACCAGTTGAAACAAAACCATCTGTTCCAACTAGCTGGATTCAACAGTTGTTAACAGTCAATCCAGCCCTTTTTCCATTCTTTCCAATGCAATCTCCATCAGCTTCTTCGACTGCTTCATCTTCAGAAACAGAAGTTTCAAAGACTCCAGAACCAACATTTGATGCATTGAGCTTAATGATGAACAATAACGTTGGAGAAGCATCTACTTCAGTTTGTGATGGAGGAGTCAGTGGAGCAGAGGAAGAGAATATTGATGTTGCTGATGATGGAAAGGTAAATAAAAATCTTTTGGTATTAAGTAAACTGATGATGTTTTCAGGATGATTTAATGAAAGCCGTCGGAGCAAACTTCCTTTCTGTCAACACTGAACGTCCAGTCAGCAATTCATTGAGCAGTGGCCCAGAATCTGGAATTGGATCAGCTCCAATCAGTAATACTCCAAGTCCAACTTCTTCTTCTTCAACGAATGCTGCGGAGATGTCTCCACCACCTTCTGCTTCTGACTTCCTGTTGAGCATGGTTCAGAAAGCGAAACGTTCTGCGAAACGTCGTTCCATTGACGACATTTGCTTCAATTTGGTTGTCAAAAAGACTTGTACTTAATTAATTCCCATGGTATTCTCACCGGTTTTCTGATAGTTGTGATCTAGTAGACACTTTCATTCAATTGAAATGTTCTCGACATAATAAGCCTCATAATCAAACATCGAAACCATAAACTCAGCAATTAATAAGCACTTTATTCTCAAAATTATCAGTACGAAATCACGTTCAAATTTGATTTGTTTGTCACAATTCCGTTTTCTCTAATTATAATCTCTCATTTCTCGGCCTCTTCTACTGGCTTTAGTTTCTCTCTCTCTCTATCATTTTTTGTTAAAGGAATTGCAAGACACAGAAGAATCGGTACTTTTACTGTTTTGTGTTCAAGCTTTTTCATATCATCTCTCCTTTTCTCTATCTCTCATTTTCTCGTTCTACTCCATTACTGTCGTTGATTGTTTTTCGTTCGTTGACAGTTTTAATCAGTAATAAAAAGAAATTGAATCGATGTTTTGTGATATTGAATTATTTGAAAACTTTTCAGGGAAATAGAATATCAATCATCAAAAATCACAAAAAAAAGACAAATACAATGAATATCTGAAAATAAAGGATACTGTAGAAACAAATGACGTAAATTTCTTCTAGAAATGATTTGTTCCATTGACGTGTCCGAATAATCTAATCTCATATTCCATTGAAACTATTGTATTCCTTAGTTTGACAGTATTCCATAACTTGATATCAATAGGACAAATGCATCATGCATCTGAAAAGAAGAAACGAGGAAACAAGAATCCGCAGGTTTTTTCTATTCTTTTCTCTGAAATATTTTCCTTTTATCAGGTGAGTGTTCGTCTTAATGTCCGTCCACTGTGTGCCAATTGGAAACCTGTAAAACGTTATGAATACGATGGAGAATGTCCGAGAAGACAAGAAGCTCCAACCGAAGATCAGCTTGACACAACTGTCTGGAAGACTAAAAATGTTCGTACTGATGTCGTTGATTCGATTGCAGTTGTTACGGATCCAGAAAAGAAGAGAAAACATGATATGGAAGAGAGTGAAAGAGGCACTTCTGGAACTATTTCTCGTTGTGAATGTGCCAGTTGTGAAAGAGCGGACGAGACACCAACAGCATTGGAACTTTCACCGAAACAAGTCAAAGAGAAATTAATTTTGGAAAAGAAGAAGAAATTGAAAGCGAGAAACATGAAAAGAAAAGATATGAGGTGATATAAACTATCAAATATTCAATTTCTCTCTTTTTAGCGAATCTTCTACGCATCCAAGACGCCGTAGACGTCAACGTCATTCTCATATTTCTACTTCTGCTCGTTCTTTATCAACACCTCCACCTCCTCCACCGAATTCTGTTATTTCACCGGAAAGTCAGCATCATTGGTGCAAATTGTACGAAGATGCCCATCTTGCAACAAAACCAATCGACTACAAAAAGGTTTTTCTTCGTATTAATGATCTACGTAAATTATTTATTTAATTGTAGATCGTAACTGTTCCAGGACAAATCGGAATGTCTGATTTAGAACCAGAGGATCCTGCCACACCACCACCAACATCAAATACACCGGAGAAAACAAAAATCAAAAGATATCATAATCATCGTTCTCCGAATCTGCCCATCATGAAAGCTCCTGTCATCTCACCGCCTTCAAAGACATCGGAATCGTTTTATAAACCGTCAAAAACTGTTCATCAACCGCCTCTTGTTCCCCAACCACCAACTCAACCTCAATCCAATATTGTCATTCTCCCGGCTCCAGTCGATTGCCCACCCCAAATGGTTCAAGAGGATAAGACGAAAACAGTTCAAAACAATGTTCCACCTCCTGGTTCCAATTGTGATTCGAATAGTTCTCTTGTCTATATGCCGTCGTCTCCAGTTGCACCGCCTACAGAACATGCAATTACCTCTAACTCGAAAGTTTCGATGATTCGTAAAATGGAGAATCTTTTCTATAGCTCCGAATCCAATTGGTGGTTTCTCGTCGCCCTCTTTATGCTCACTATTTTTGCTTATCGCTCTACAATGGATCAATACACGTGCTATTACGATTGAACAAGAAATAAAATAAACTCGGTCATTTTTTTCAAACTGGCAAGAAGTTTCATTTTTTACTTATTGAATTAAACTCCTCAAGTGAACAATTTGTAGAAGCAGCGGAGTTCCTCGGAACTGATTTGAATGGCTTTACTGTGTGAGCATCGAAAAATTTACCTGATGCAGAAGTTCATTAGTAGAGTTCACCTTCTAAGCACTCTTTATATATGTATATGTATTGTTCCTAAGGGGAATTCCTAATTCATACAATTAGGATTTGAGAAAATAGTGTTTAAACACCCGCCACTGTTTTTTCGGCGGAGCGCGATCGCATTACTTTGGTTTTATATTGTTTTTTTTTGGGTTTTCGAAACACTTCGCTTATATTTTTCTTAGTTTCCCCTAGTCCTGGAAATTTTAGGCACAGGAATGTCAGCAGATGAAAAATCTCTTTTAAAGAAAGCTGGTCCTATCCTCTGTGATGCGGTCAACGATGAAAAAGCTGGAAAGCTGAGTCGTGCTTTGGTGAGATACAAACAAGGCATTGAATTGATTGCTCAAGCGATGCGGTAGGAAATAATCCTTCAAATCTGCAAGTTAGCAAAATTCAACTGAAAACTTCAGTAAGATGCCAATAGGAAGTGAGGATCGCAACAAAATAATGAAGAACTTCGCAATATACGTCAGAAAAGTTGCCGAGTTGGAATATCGGAATAAAACATCAGTGAGTTTTTTGAGTTTGGATAATCAGACTTTTATTTCTAACACGTTTCGCATACTAATTAAAATTTTTAAGGCAGAGGTAGACCAGCTTAGAATCACCGCAAATTCGATCGGTCATTCCTATAAAGAGGTTTTCACCAGATGCTGCGACGCTCAACTTCGTATGGTTCATGTTCAAGACGCTTATATTGTCGCCCATCATCAACTTGTGAATTTTGTGAGATTCTGTGAGCTGATCGTATCATTGTCGGCTAATCTTCTCGTTATCACACTTTTAACAGGAGAGGATGCAAGGAAAAATCAAGCGGAATTCGCTGAACTAACGAGGTAAACATAATGAGTATTCAGACTTGAAACCAGAATCTGTTTTAGGAGCTTAGAAAAACGTGGCGTGACTTTGCTAGTAGATTTCAGCTCAACGATACATGATAGAGAGATTATGTGAGTTAAGCGTTTTTTTAATGCAATTTTAACATTTTTGGAATTCCAGATTCGACAATGGATGGGTTGTAAAAAGTGGGAGAGGTCTCGATTACTTCCGACCTCCAGAAGGAAAGTACATTCTCGGAGCTTATGATATGGCTCAACGCCCTTGTCATGAAACAACCATTGACTTCTTAAAACGTAAAAGCTAAGCTGGTCCTATATTGTACATTTTATATTTACTGTAAAATTGCCATATCATCTCGTGTTCAATTCTTTCTCAAATATATTTTTCCAATTGCTGTGAATAGTTTACTCTTGTTTCAGTGGTTTATTTGCCTGCTGCGTTTTTTTTGTTCTCAAAGAATCTGTTCCTCTCATTACAACCTGTTTTTAGAAACCGTAGCTACAATGACTAAAAAACAAGCTCAGCCGGAGAACAAGGAGCTTTCTGACTATAAGCAAAAACTTTTCGCAGAAGCTGAACGTCTCGTAAAAGAAGAATTTCCAAGAAAAGTCATCGAGTTCGACTCTCTTCTCAAAAGTCAAAAACTGTCTTACGATCGTCTGGCCGAAATTCTACCAGATAAATCACTTAACATCCCAGTTCCAGACGTCGAGGTAAAGTTTATCTCATTCTCTTATTTTCCGAAATCATTCGTTTTTTCTAAACGTTTCACTATAACATTCATACTTTTCAGAATGAGCAAAATGGAAATGATGAGCCACCATTGAAGCGCAAAAAAGTGGTCGAGGAAGAGTACAAAAAGGGTGCTCCAGTCTTTGCATTCACAAGTGGAACTGTGCCGTGTAACGAGAATTTGGCTCAACTCATGGATCTCGTTCGCCCAAAACTTCGTGATGCTGTTGAGCAGTGTAACACAGTCAAAATGTGGATTACTCTCTTGATCCCTCGCATTGAGGACGGAAACAATTTCGGTGTTGGAATTCAAGAAGAGACGCTCTCAGAAGTTCGAAATGTAGAAAGCGAGGCTGCATCATTTTTAGATCAGATGAGTCGTTATTTCACAACTCGCGGAAAGCTCATTACGAAGATTGCCAAGTATCCACACGTGGATGATTATAGAAGAGCTATTCTTGATATGGATGAAAAGCAGTTCATTAACATTAGGTATGTTTTTTGAAAACATATCTTTCAATAAGGAATAATTTATTTCAGATTGGTCGTTCTCGAAATGCGCAACCACTTCTCCACTCTGCACGACATGATCATGAAGAACTATGAGAAGATCAAGGTTCCTCGCAATTCAAACACCGAACACCTTTATTAATTTACAATTGATTATGATCCTATTATCTTTTAACTTGCTTCGGTCTCATTTTATCTGTTTTGTTCCTTGGTTTTTATTTTTAACTTTCTCATAATTTAATTGTTTTATTTTTACATTTACCTTGTTGTTCGGTTATGATGTCCTTAATGTGCCCCGTTTACTTAACATTTCCGTTTGTAACATTTCATCACCTTTTCTTCCGTATGGAGGCTCCCCAGTTGAATGCGATAAAACGACTAATTTGTTGATATTTCAACTTTCAGATATCCGTGAAAATAAGCGTTCACTTCGCTCTTTACCTTTCTAATATCTAATATCACATAATCGACTGTTCTTTTTTACAAAACCAATTTCTTTTTGTTTCAGAATGTCAGGAGTTTTGAAATCAGATGGATTAGAAATCGCTCACGTCGAAGATGATCGAGGAGTACAAGGAGAAGCAGCAATCATCGATGTAGATGACAGAGAAGAATATTTCGTCAAACCACTTTATACGTATTATTGTACTTGTGGAGAGGTATTTTTCAGCAATAACACAGTAATTTTTCAAAGTAATTTAGATGGCCATGATCAGTGATACTCTAATAAATCGAATGCCGAAACGCCAAAGAGATGGGGCTCGTGTCGTGACTCCGGAAAGAACCACTGCTAAAATTTTTGCAAAACAAGGAGAGACTGTGTATATCAAGAGATCCATTGGTTTAGAGCAACAGTATCGGAAGATTTGTAACAAATGCTCCGTTCCACTCTTTTATCAACATCCTTCGGCCCGCTCACGCACTTTCGTATTCGCAGATGCTCTTCTTTCAGCACAACAAGTTGGCGGTTTCAGTGGAAATAATGAAGAACAGCGAGCAAAGAAAGTGATCATGAAAAGAAATGTGAAGAATCAAGGAAAGATTGGAAGTGTAACTGTGTCGACAATGGAGGGAGAAGAAGAAGAAGAAATGGAGGCGGTTAGTACTGTTTTTCGAAATTTACGTTCCTTTCTAAAAATTTGTAATTAATTTTGATTAGCTCCCGAAGCACCGAATCGGTTTTTATTCTTTTTTATTATAGAGAGAAACGGCAGAATCGTACACAATGAACGCACGGATCGTCCATGATGCATTAAAAAGAAAAGGATTCACTTCTTCCGCTAGAGCTGGCAAGTTTGCTGTTCCAGAGACCCCGTCTTCTTCGAGTGCAGCTACCCCGAATGCAAAACGAAAGCGTGGAACACTTGTATAAAATTCAAATAATTATTTTGATCTCTTGAATAATAACCCAAATACAATGTTATTCTTTTTCTTTGTTCATTCTTGCAGTTTTTGCTTTTGGAGCAACGGATTTTCCCAAAGTGTCCCATTGATTGATTTTCTCTAAATCGAACTTTTCATTCGACTCGAGAGGAACGTTTCCAGGAGGGGTTACGAAATAATCATCGAATCGAACAGAAGCATTTCGAAAAACTTCTTCAACGGAAAGTGGTTCTTCTTCGATATCTTCAAAAGTCGGACATTCTTGTTCTTCCCAAACGGTGTGCATTGGTTCGACTCCCTAAATTCATAAGCATCATCAGAATTCATTTGAAAAAGCTTACTTCGACATTGACAAGTTCAAGACGTTTTGCTATTCGAATGGAATTTCGCAGGTTTGCAACAGCTTGCTCTGAATCGAAGCGAACGAGTGAAAGACGCTCCAAATGATTTATTAATTTTGCATCGATATTAGGCATTTTTGAAAGAAGTGATTCATCTATCTGAATTCGAATAGCTAGAATTCGAACTTTATTTTTAAAGAATTACTTTGCTATTGTACGGTTCATCGGGAACAAGAGTTTCATCTCCTACAAAAGGAGTTTTTCTTTCGTTTCTTCCGTTGTGGACTATTCTCCTCGATAAGAAGAACAATATTCTGATCGTAGTCATCTGAATGAAACGATGAATAATGATGAAGTTTTCAATTTTGATTATTCAGGAACAATGAAAATTCAATCATCAATTCATTTTTCTATTCACGAAAAAATACTGAGAGTGGGGCGGGGCTTACATTGCAACTCTGCGGCGCAGTTTTTCTTAACTTTTTTAGAGCTTGAAGTGGTACAGTTATGAGATGGAGTAAATTTGGCTGATCGAATGAACCAGTGAAAAAATTATTTCTCTATGAAAATCAACACAATCATTTAAACACAGTACTGTTTTACCGTATCGCTTTTCAATTCTGAGATCGTGAAGAATCACAGGAACCATCTTTGCAGGAATCACCTTTGCATCTTCTAAAGAAATGGAAGACTGAACTCAACACAATTTACTTAATGTTATCGATTTGCTGAACTATACGGAACAATCTAAATAACTAACTTTCTTGCGTGTGCAGATCATCCTAAAAGATATACTTGAAGAGGTTATGTTTTCATTTCCTAGTTGAAAAAAAGGATGGTTTAGCGTATTTCATCAGTGCAATAAATCAATTGAACTACACTCTCGTCCATCGAAATGTGTCGTTGAGAAAAGTTTATTTCTCTCTTCTTCTCCGCCGATTGTTTCGAAATAACAGATATTCAATCACAAAGTGTTACAGTATTCCCCACACAACTTGAAAGTTTACTCTCGATATTATTCACAAACTACAATTTAGTTTCGTATTCCTAAGGTTCAGTGGTCAACAAATTTCATAACAGTTTTTCGCATTGCTAAGTCTAAATGTTACCACCTTCCTCACTCTAACAAGCCCTCAGTCTAACACATTCTTCTATTTTACCAAATGGGTAATGTTAATACTATTCCCGTGGTCTCACAGACCAAATCACTAGTTCAATTGGCAACAGGAGACAAAGATGGAGCTGCTGAAACACAAGAAAAGTTTCTTCATGAGTGTATCGGAGTTTCCCAGGTAATTGAAACAATGAAAAAGCCATTTTGTTTCATACTGTAGTGTTTTCCATTTCTTCATTCTTCTTGCAACATCACTGATTGATGATATATTTCATGGGAAGATTTCCATTCACTTTAGGTAACATCAGCTGTTTATCTATTAGCTGGAGAGACTGAAAAAGCTGGAGAAACACAGATAAGATGTGGAAAGACGTTATCGAATTTTGCCGATGGTGTTCCTGTAGTTGGACACGTCAAAGGTATTTAATCTACAATTGATTCCACAGAAAACAATGAAAATACAGGAGCTATTCACCATGCAGTCGGCGATCATGAAGGTGGAAATAAAGCTTTAGTCGCAGCAACAAGAACAACTGGAGTGATGGCTGGAGGGGCTGCTGGTGATTTCAATTTCTTTCCTGTTTTTAATTTTATCTTCTTATTGTTCAGGATTCTTGATCGGTGGTCCCGTTGGAGCGGTTGCTGGTGGAATTGCATCAGGAGGAGCATTGGATGGAGCAGCCACTCTCGGTGCATCATTGAGGGAAAAAGAGTATAAGTTAGTTTCATTAAACATTCATAGATTGTCTCATTTTTCGTTTAGGCCTGAAGGTATCTTCGCCAGTGTCCAAGAAGTGATTGATAATCCATCTGGAGGAGCAGTTTTTGATGCAGTAGCCGGTCCAGTTTTCGATGGACTTGCAGGATATCAAGGAGGAAAAATTGCCGGGGCTATAGAAAACGGTTAGACAAAAAAGGTGCATGTTCTGAATTCTTGTTTGAACTTCCAGCGGCAGCTGCAAGAGCTGCGAATGCTCCGATCGATCCGAAGAATGCTGCAAAAGCCGCCGAAGTTCGAGTTTATGCTGATAAGGTTTCGAAAATTATAAAAAGAGAAACACAAAAGTTTTAATTTCTGTTCAGGCTATGGCAATCGCTGAAGAAATGCGTGAAACACCAGGTGTAACTTCTGGAGAATTGATGAAGCAATATGATGTTGCAATGGCTCTGGATAAGAAAGCAACTCTTATCGAAAAAGGTCAGATCAAATATGAAATAGCTAGACGATTACAGTTTCAGCAGGACGACCAACACCTTCTGGTTTCAATCCGAAAGCAACGAAAAGTCCAAATGTGTATCCACCTGGAGTTACAGAACAAGATTCAAATGGGAAAAAGTTCAAAACGAGTTCGTGATTTTGTACTCTAAATTAAGAAGTTTCGGGGGAACTTTCAGATACTGAGTGCACGCAACAAGCATCCACTTCTCACTCATCTAGAGAAAGAACTACAACTAAAACAGAAACTTTCAATACGAATTCCTCTTCTTCAATACGATGTTATACATCAGATAAGCTGCTCAATGAAACTAAATTCTATCAAGAACTTCGACAAGTTGTCCATGCCTTCAGTGAGTTTACCTACTTGAACTACAAACATTTTATATATTTTCCAGAGAAATTCGATTTCAATCATGAATATGATCTTTCCTTCATTGAAGCAAAAATCGAAAGATTCTTGAAAGGGAAAGGTGCTCCAGTGGTTCAAACTGTGAAAATGTTCACGAAGACAATGCTTAACGAAAGTGAAACACAAAATTTCAAAACAGAACAAGTTGTATCAGTTCTTTATGGGAAAACAACTGCAGAAAAGTTTGATAAAAAGAATCCATTGAAAGGATTTCAAGTGAGAATGAAACCAATTCACTTGTTCACAGATGAATATATTCTAGGTTCTCTTACGTCATCAGTCTGAAACAATGGGTGCTCTTCACATTCTTTTGTCTCATCCACAAGATATGCTTGATATTCTTCCGGGACTTGATATATCTCTATTTCCTCCACACATTCGATCTTTTCTGGAAAATGATCTGAAGAATTTGAAAAATGGAACACAACGTCGAAGACTAACAGAAGATCAAAAACTGGCAATAGTTCAGGAAGCTAAACAAGTTAGATTTTTTCAGTAAATGAAAGACCTTGTTTTCTTTCAGTATTATGCAAAGTGTCCTTCTGATAAACGAAAAATGATGGCAAACGAATTACTTCTGGTTGCATATCTTCGTCTACATATGAATCCATTGAACTTTTATGCTCACCAATTCTATCCTGTTCCACCAATCCGGCAGCAATTTCGGTAGACGAATTGTTTTCCTATTTGAAGAATTGTAATGTTTCAGTGTAATATTCAATGCTCCGACTACTACTAATCAAATTCGTCAATTGGCGATTTGTCTAAGTTGTGATCAAGGAGGAAGTGGTAAAGCGATCATCTATAAGTCTCCCGGGAAAGATGGTGTCGATTGTGATTGCTACGAAATCATAACTTCGTTTCTTCTATGAGAACATCCTTGATTTGTTACGAACTTACTACTTTCATTTGCAACAAGACCAAATGCATTGTATCTATATTTTGTTCGTATAGCTCATAATATATAACTTCTTTTCTAATAAGAATTGTCTTTGTTATTTAGGAATGAGAATTCTCACTGAAGACTGATTATGTCTCAATGAGAAAGCGGTTTTCAATCTCTTTCTTTATATTACAACATGGTTTCAAAAACACACGAAAAGACAGGAATACAAGAAGTTAATTAATTACGAGCATTTGTCACAACGTTATTCCATTTTCGTAAAGAATCAAGCTGATCGAAATGTTCCGGAATCATCTTCTTCTCTCTTCCACGGAACCAGTATTGGTAGATCGATGGTTTCTGTAAGAAGAAAGTCAAACTTGCAAATACAGTTTTGTACTTTTTGCAGGTGTCCCATTCGTTCACATTGAGCAAATACTTCCCGTATTTCCGACGGCTCCAGTAGTTGATTGTTTTGTGATTTGCACATCTTCCCTGCATGTTCAGTTATCTTTCAAATTATTTAATTCAATGGATTGACACTAACGACGAGATACCTCTTCTCCCTTTCTTTTGATTCCGGAGCTTGAACTTTTTTCATTTTCTTGTAGTTTCGCTTCCGTCTTTTCTTGACGTGATTCCTTTTTCATTCTGTGAGTAATATTAAAAACCTATTTAAAGCTATCAACTGATGACGGTCTACTACAATCATTCAAATAGGCTATTTTTCAGTGTTTCGTTTTTTCATCAATATACATTTTCTGATTACTAAACTGCTTATGAGAAGTTTAACAATACAATACAGATCAACAGGATATATTTATTGAATATATCATAATTAAAACTTGAATTTTGGAAAGAGTCTGGTGGTCTTCGGCAACCATTGACGAATTCCTTTTGCACGTCGATTAACGAAATACTTGCGAACGTCTTCCGGATTCATTCCAAGCTGTTCAGCAATTTCTATTTTTCTTGAAGCTGGGAGCTTAGTATTTTTTTCGAACTCAGCACGAAGAACGCGATTCGCAACCGTTTTCGAAACCTTCTTTTTCGGCTTAGAAGTTGATGGTTGTGGAGTTGACGTCAATATAAGAGGTCCTGTCGAAACAAGGATCGCAGCGTTGGATACCAAATTCTAAAACCGAATGCTCAATAAATTTGCTAATTTATGTTTAAACACCTTTGCCATTCTTTTCTTTTTTGGTGCAACTTTAGGAGGAACCGCAGTATCAGTCGCTGAGACGCTCTGAAACATAGCAATGAACATTTCTGTAACTCCTTATCGTTACCGTCTGCTTCTGTGCTTCTTGAATCTTTTCAACACTGTCGGACTTTGTTTCACTGCTTTCCGGTTTCTGTAATTGTTTACTCTAAAAAATAAAAAAATTCAAATAGGATGTATAAGTAACCGATGCATTTCGATTCGCCATTCTCCGAATTTCATCATCACGTTGTTCCTTCATATCGTGATTGAAAAAGTCTTCGATTTGACTAGGTCTCAGTCCATATTTTTGAGCCAACGCGACCTTTCTGTGGGCGCGCAAAGTGTGTTCAAACTCGAACTCGATGCGGAGAAGTTCAGCGGTTTCAACAGAAATCTGAATTAAAAATAATTAGAGCACCGAACATAGTGTATGTTGAACGATTACCGGTTTAGCTTGTGTAGTTAATTGATTATTCACAAGCGAGTTAGAAGAAATCATCTGAATTAATTAATTACGACCACTTAAGCGCAAAATAAAAATAATTTCGAAGTTTCGCGAAGAAAAAACTGAAATCAACTGACCTGGTTACTGTATCAATTCCATCCGCATTTCAAAACAAAGTGTCTGCGTACTGAATATTAAACTTTCTTCAACTGGAAACCTTTTTATAATAAACAGGAAATCATCGTTCAAAATTAATTCTATTTCAGAAATGGATCAGAAAGACAACTCAAACTATTCATCATCGAATAAATTATCAGATAAAGTTGTAAGTTTTTTATCCGATGCTTGCTGCTTTTGCACCTATTAGCCAAAAAGTGTCTGCATATTGAGGAAGATACGGGAATCAAAACCAGGAAACAAATAATCGAAGAAACGAAAATCGGTGATTGAAATGGGCGGAATCAATTGACAATTGGCTGGTTTATGTTGACTAGTTAATAATCGATTGACTCCGCCCCATTCAATCCCCGATTTTCAATCCCCCGATTTTTTTATCACTGACTTTCAGAGGGTCTCCAGAAATCGTTGATTATTTTGTTTACTCAATTAGATCATAGATAATTTTCGGAATCAAAACAGCAGTAATGTGAAAAAATTACAGGGAGGTATGATTTCAAATGTGAAAACACCATCCAATATAGACGACTCATGGCTTACAAAAAGACTGAAAAAATTGGAAATGAAAAAGAACTATCAAGTATCAAGCACTGTTCGACAAGATTATGATACATTCAGGAGCGAGGTGACACTTCCAAAAAGCAAATGAATTTTATAACATTCTGATTTTTCAGGCACCCGTAAGAAATAGTGAAGACGATGAAAATGCAATGAGTTCAAATGATAGTCAATATCAAAACAGACAATTTTTTTCCAAAGTTCGGCCGTACTGTTTTGAAGGCGATTTGTATTATTTCGAGCAGAATAAGCATCCAACCATTCAAGAATTGCTTCAAATTTCAGAAGAAACAGGAATTGGATATGAACAAGTTTTTCATCGGTTTGATGAGCTTCGCAGAATTTGTGAAGTCAAGTGTAATTCAAACGACACCTGTGAAAGAGTGCTGAGTTATTTCAATCCAAAAACCATCTACAATGTGATGGAATTAGAGAAAAAAATCACATTATTGCATAGAGAGTTTTTTCATTACGGTGATGAAGGACCTAATCTATGCACTGGAAGCGTTCATCTGATTGTAGACAAAATTCAGTTATCTCCTGATATTATTCGTGAATATTATTTCATGTGGTATAAAAATGTGAGCATAAATAATCGAGATCGCGTAAGTTGTATTCTTCTCCGATATTTCTAGACTACTTACTCAGAACGCACAGATTCCCCGAAAGCAATCCATATTCACGGAAGTAATAGAAAATAGAAGTGTGCCTTCAAACCAAACCGATTTTCACGAAAAAGCCAAGGTTTGAAGTTCAAAAATTTGTCTTTATAGATTCAAACGTTTCACAGAATTGCAAAGTCCGTTCGCTTTTGCGCATTATCAAGCAAAAACCAGATTTAACAGTTGCCGATGCCGTTGTCCTTTCAAAGCTGTACAAAGTTGACATGAAGTTCATCCAAGAGCTCATTCAGGCAGAAGATGTTTTCAATGTATGTCCTCCTGTCTTAATGACAACTCCTTCATCTAATTTCGAAATTTGTTTCTAGGTTAAACCTGCTTATAACAATAAGATTCGCAAATATATTATTCCTATTAAAAAGAAACGGGAAATCGTTCATGTTTCTAATATCAACACAAAGAATTGTAATGAGAAGCAAAAAGAAGAGGAGAATTTTGTCAATTCCAAAGCAATTGAAACACCTGAAACTACTGAATCACCATTTGACCATTTTGACGGAAATAGTGTAAGTTTTTTGTTTTCCAATTTCCCAGTTTAATGGTTTTCAGATGGTTGTTGCTCAATATGAAGATGTGGTTGACTCAGGTTCTGCTGATAAGAAATTTGATTCTTCCTCTTTCAAAGAAATAAAACTGGAGTGTTCAGATGAAATGAAGTACGCCGACATTCTGGACGATAAGTCGCCTAATCGCTTCCCTAAAGATTTTCAATACTTCAAAGAGAATCGTCATCCATCAATTCAGGAAATGATAGAAATTTCGAAGCAAATCGGAATTACTTATCGACAAGTTTTTTATCGATTCCGAGACTTTCGAAGTGCATTTCAAGAAACATGTCCAGGCGGCTGTATTTGCCGAAAAGTTTTGAAACTGTTCGCACATAGAGCAGTTTTCAATGGAACTCTCGATGCGAAATCTGCTGGCACTATTTATGAGCTGTTCACAAAATTTGGTCTTTTCGGAAAAAATCCAAGTTTAGGATACTTCCATCAAGTTGCAGAGATAGTGGATTTGCCAACTTTTATAGTGAAAGATCTTTATAATGACTGGTTGTTAGAAGCGAAACCTTCTGATTCGATGAAGTTCTGTAAAGATGTTCGTAAAGAAATCGAAAAGGAGTTTCACATAGATTCTGAACTTTTCTACGATAGAGTATCATACTTGGCCCTCAAATATAAAACAAGTAAGAAGATTGTTCTTGACTGTCACGAATCCTATATTGAAGCCATTGTCGAAAAACAAAAAGTAGGTTTTATGAGTCAGTGATATAATAAGTAAATATAGATTGATTATAATTAGCTTCTCTACAACGAGATAATTCAGGTTGACAATAAGAACAACAATCTGACAGATGCTTCTGACATTAACTCTATTCAAGGAGTTTCAACGTCTGGACAGAGAAAAATCAAGTTCAACATGAAACATGTTACTGGTATTCCCTCAATAAAAGAGAAGTCTCACTCACGCGTATCGTCAATTTCAAGTGAACAAACGGAAGACGAGGAAATAGATATCATTGGTTTAGATGAAAGCGATGGAAAAATTCCGATTGACGAATTATCGAGAACATTCGTTCAAAGTAATCCAAGTATTTATGAATTTCCTGGAGATATAGATATATTCGAAGAGAATCGTCATCCTTCCATTCAACAAATGCTTGAGATTTCACAGGATGTCGGTGTTCCCTACGAAGAAGTATTCATTCGATTTCAACACCTTCGAAAACTGAAAAATGAGACTTGTTCAATTGGAGATACTTGCCAGAAAGTAGAAATATTCAATCAAATGTTTCCTAAATTGAATGGAGTTTACGACGAGAAAAGTCAAAAAATCATGCACGAAGAATTCGAACTATTCCCTGATTTGGGACCAAACATTCCATTAGGCAACATCCATTTAATTATGGAAAAAGTCGAATTGTCGTCACGTATTGTTCGAATGCAATACACAGAATGGTATACGAGAATAAAAAATGGAAAACAGGTAAAATTGTTCTACGCGCATCCAAATGTCTAAATTTATGTATGTTTCAGAAGTCGGAACCAAACAAATTCAATTCAAAAATTTCTAACAATTTACAAGAACATAGTGCTCATTCTGATACAGTTGCATCGGTTTCATTGAAGAGAAAACATGAAATGATTGAAAATAACTGATGTATTCGAAGAAGATTCGAATAAAAAACAATTTTTCCCCTTATTATTTAAAAATTTACTGCTCGACGTTACTGTTTTGAACTTTATTTTTTGTTACTTTGAAAAACAAAAATAAATTCGTTTTGCATTATATAGAGTTACATTCCAAGTTTACTAAAGAGAACTTGAAAAAAGAACTTCGCTGTTCTTCATATCTCTGGAGTAAGCCGTTTTTCAGCATAAAACAGGAAACAATACTTTCTTTTTCTTTGTTTAGTAGCTTGTTTTCTAAAATAAATAATACAAGATATTTATGATATCCAAAAGTAAACAGTGTAAAAGTGTTCGGTTCACAAGTAAGTGCGCATTTTCAGAGAAGGTAATAATAATAATGATGGTGATATCAACTAGAATAGATATTTACAAACGCCTTTATAAAAAAGTTGGGAATGAGTCAGTTACTTATTTACGAGACGCATGAAAAATGATTCTCTTCGTTTCTTTTTCGGTTGTTGCTTGTTTTCCGTATCCATCGGTGTTCCTCCTTGTCGGACAACTTTCTCATCTGCTGATGGTGAATCCGAATTTCCTAACTCGACAGAATATGCACTTTGTAGGTGTGGGCGTACTCTCTGATTCCGTGCTGTCAAGACTCCGACCCGCTCTTTAGATGGTCCGGTTGGAGTGAATGGCTGCTTGAATTCTCCGTTTGAGGCGATTGTCAAGGTATCGGAACGCATTGAGTATCGGGTATTGGAGTTACGACCGAATGATTCAAGGGAGGAAATGGACTCGCGTGGCTCATTCTGCAAAAAACATTATTGTTAGATATTTTATACGTGCTATCTGTTCTTACCTTGAACCCAATTGGTGTACATCTCACTGAGTCCTCTCCGTTCATATCAACACTGTAAGCGACAGATTTTCGAGATGTAAGTGCATTGATCATATTCATATCCTCTTGGGCTTCTTGTGATTCAAGATATTCGGGCAAACTATCGACTGATGACGGTCTACTACAATCAGACTTTTCGAAGAGTTCTGAAAAACTATTTTAAATGTGAAGAAGAATAGCTGGTTCTTACTTATTCTCTCCTCAAAGAATACATTCATTTTTGTAGTCTCTGCTAATTTCTCTTGAAGTTTCTTCAACTCCTCGTTTACTCGCTGTAATTCTTCTGTTTGAAGCTTGAACTCTTCAGTTTGAGCGGCAATCTCGTTTTGATGTGTGGCACTTAGATTAGCCATTTTCTCTTTCAGTGAATCAACCTCTGCCTGCTTTCCATTCATAGCCAATTCAATCTCTTTGATCCTACGGTCAAATGAGATTTGACACTTTTCACGAATCACTTGCTCACTTTGAAGTATTCCTTTGGCATTCTCAATTTGATCTTTTTGTACAGCAATTATTTTGTTTTTGCCGTCCAGTTCTACTTGCATCAGATTAACTCGTTGTCGGGTACTCTCTAATAGAACTCTGGCGCTCACGGCCTGCTCATTTTGATCATGGCTCGATCTATCATTAACTAAAATATTGCTCTGAAGATCAGCTAGTATTTGATTGAGCTCTCTTCTTTCCTTTCTTTCTGCTTCCAATTCTTCTCCCAGACGTTTGATTGTCTCTTCAGCCATTCGCGTTCTTTCCGTCTTTTCTAGCTGCATCTTCTCCATTTGTTTTTGATGAAGCTCTTTTTCTTCATTCAATAGAGTCTTCGTGTTATCCGCATCTTGCTGGCTTCGAGCGACCACGATATTAACTTCGTCAAGAGCACTAGTTAACCGCATATTTTCAGCGTGAAGATTTGATTTCAAGCTTTCAACAGTTGCCAAATGTTCAGTTAGATTTGATGCTTCTTGAAGAGCGACACGAAGTTTTTCGTTGAGTTCTATCTCACTTCGCCGATATCTATCGATTTCTTCTTCGGTCGTATCACGTGTTCTTCTTAGTTCTCTCATACGATCCTCGAGGTCTTCTGTGGCTTTTGATAACTTCTTTGAACTATCTTCTTTTTCTATTTCCAAGTCCTCCAATTGGCGTTTCTGTGTTCTGACAGTATCCCGATATTCGTTTAATTGTCGTTGAAGGCCTTCATTTTCGAGTGCAAGTTTTTTGAGTTGGGCACACATTTCTTGGACTTGTTTTTCGGCTTCCTCTGCAGTTGCTCGCTTTCCTGTCATATCGGCTTTCAGATCGTCGATTCTGTAAAGGAAATGATTAGATGAACTAATATTCGTTCCACGAGCAAAAAGCCGACTTAGACATATGTAAAAATGGATGAAAAAGCTTCAGGTGATTGGAAAAATTCAATATTGTTTTTCTGTACTAACGTTATTTTTTGCTTCCGATTCTCTTTTTTCAACTGTTCGTTCTCCTTCTCTAGATCCTCCACATGGTTCTGCGCATCTCTGAGATGAATTTTTGCCTGCTTCAGCTCTCGTTCGCTTCGCATAAACTTCATCGTTGGTGAATCGACAGCCTCGACTATAGGGCTTCTACGAGCTGTGGACGTGGCAGTTCGTAATCGTCTCGCCGTCGCCGTTGGAGTTGTATAAGACAAAAAACTGTTATTTCTCGTTGGCGTTCTGAATCCACTAGAACTTTCTGAATCGTCAGTAGGATGAACGAGACATGTCCACCAATCCTCGACATTGTCTTCCGAGTAGAGCTTGTCAAAAAAGGCGAACAGGTCTAAAACATAGACACTTTTGAATCCAGTTTGTAGAGAATTAAGGTTTTCCAGGACATTGGATAACATGTCTGGATGGTCTTTGCGAAGATATTCGAGAAAAAGAACAAAGAATTTGCATATTTCGAGTAAATCTCCATTTGCGGCCTCTGCGGGATTTAAGTCTTCAGCTAGCGATCCATTTATCAAAACAAATTTGCGGTGGAGCACTTCGTAAAACAAGTCGGAGCTTCGAAAGTCTTTCGTGTCACAGTCCCTGAAAAAATGACAGATTTAGCGAGCAGGAAAACAAGCTTAATCACTCACATCATTTGACTGATCATATTTCCGTGTATTTTCCATAAATCTACCAGCGAGCCGATTTCCCCCGTTTCATTTCCGTACTTCGAAGCAAAGTAGTTTGTTACTCTAATGAACGAGTCTACGATCATTGTGTCAGCACTCATTTTCTGAAAAAAAAAAGGAAAACTAGAAGAAAATAATTATAAGTTGAACGATTAGGAGACTATCGAGAAACGAAAATTCAAAACAGGCGCGAGATGTGTCTGCGTCTCTTCCCTGCCTGCGCGTCTGTGCGCGATGGCGCGCACTTTGAATGAATGGTTTTCTTAGCGCTAAGAGCGTGCTGTAACTCGTGCTGTAACTTTCTTAGCGTGCTGTAGCTAATTAGAAAGAAACAAACTAACATTCAAATATAAAATATAGCATGCAGCTGCAATTAGATGAAATTACAGATATCTGCATTTATAGCAGAGGTCTAATAAAAATGAATGTTTCAATGAAAAACATCATTCGACTAGTAGAACCCCAGACACATAGCGATTTCCTGTGATGAAAAGCACCGAAACATTGGAATAGAGCTGATAAATTAATTGGAACCTACGAAGTTGACTACGAAAGCCCTCACGACACGCGAAGGCGCTATATAAAAATTAATATTTACAATTGCATCTAAACAGCGACAGCTTTTTTGACCAATTGAGAGTTTTGATCGCTCTCTTGAAAACCTTATAAATATATTTTTAAAAATACCGAATGCGATGTATCTTGTACAACCCAGTCTCACGTAATTGCGAATGCAATTCGAAGAGAAATCCCGATTGAGAAATACAGAAAATTCCAAAACAAACACGTAAAAATCAAAACAAGTTCAAGCATTTCTATGAATTCGATTCATTACTAGAAAATCACAATTCGGCAGTCTTCTTTGATTTGGTAAACTGAATTGATAGGTTCTCAGTAGTTTTTAAAAAGTTTCTTTTTAGAATTATTACTAGTTGATCTTTAACGAATAAATTAAATTTTGTACTCGATCAGCAGTTTACTTGGCATAAAACAATCGGAAAATACTTGAAAATGGAGGACTTGATTGAATCCATTCAACTAGAATTTCTGAGCAATTATCAAGTTTTTCATCGTCATCAGACCCATAAAACATCAGAAAATGAGGAAGTGACAAAAACGGAAAAAGTATCAGTTACACAATTGCCACGTGTTCTCTATCCAAATGGAGTCAAACTTCCAGAAAAGTTTGTCGATTTGTCTTGGAAATACGTACTTTTTATAATTATTCAGACGTGACGGAGAGATGCCATTGAATTATGGCTGTCCCATTCTAACAGATTTCCTAATGCTAAAAAATTCAGATTGTAATCCACTGATTGTATGACAAAAATGAATATTTTCAAAACAATTTAATGGTTTCAGTTTCTTTACGACGTTGACGTCTTCACAACCATTTCTTCTATTCGTTCACTTATATATCAATGGATTAATGATTATGGTCCAAAGAGTTTATTCTTCAAAAGTAAAAGAATATTCATGTTTTTGAAATATTAAACATTTCAGAGAATCTTCATTATTGTCATAGGGATCACCAAGGAAGGGTTTTTTTGAATGCTGGAACACATTTTACAGTTCCATTCGAACGAAGTACTTCTTTTCTGAATAGATTCACAATTTTGGATCATGGACAGACATGGTCAGATAATGGAATAGATTAATCCGAATGATCTATTTTAAAGGGAGGAATTCGTAACAACATCTTATTCTGGTCTTGCAAAAATGGAATTGAAGAATGGAATTCGAGTTGCTTTCACTTATAAAATGTATGCACAATCAGATAATCAACCGATTGATATCATTATTCGATCAGAAAGTTCTTTTCGGAAAGAAATCGATTTTCACTTTTTGAATTGTTTCTTGACAAAAAAGAAATTGTGGCGTTACGAAGTGAGAATATATGGAATGAGTTAAAATGATTAGTTCTGAATGATTTCAGTGTCACAAGAATAGTACTGTATTCAAAGAATCAACTAATGCCAAAGATCTGTGGAATCGATTGACAAAAAGCCAACAAATGAAAATTACGGATTGTTTTGCAAATCGCCTCCCCGAGTTTCTGATTGATGTAGCCTATGGAATTGAATCAGAAGAGGTTGTCAACGTCATCAGATCTGTGACGTCATCAGAAATTGAAATGATAGAGAAACCATACTTGGATACACTTTACTGATATTATCTTCCAAAATTCTTGTGAATACTTGAATATTCTATGTAATTATCGATGGGAAATGGAATAAAAATTCATTTCAATGGAGTCTGAATTTTTCTTTTGTTAATTCACATATTCAATCAGAAATTTTATGGAATTCGAAAGGAAAGTTATGTGGAATGGGAAAGAAACTCAAGGAATCACATTTTCGATTATCAAATAAAAGCCAAAAAGATTCATGAATTTATTCTTTTTTCCACTCTGTTTTCAATTTAATTTTGGCCACAACATTCTCCAGATTTCGAATTTTCCTTTGATAGTCCAGGATCTTGAGTTGACCTGAATATCTTTTATTCGAAAAGATTAGTTGTTTTGGAAACTTACGAATATCTCTTGATTCCTTTTCTTGTATTTTAGATACGGTAACAGAGGAGTTCATTTGTTCAGATAATATCTTAGACATTTATCGAAAAGATTTGAATGACGAAGTAAAAGTACCTAAACGAATTGAAATCTAAGCATGAAACAGACGACGTTTAGACGGATTAGCGATAAGAGAAAAGAAAGAAAAGCGGTTATGAGAGATTGAGTTTTCAAGAAGAAACGCAGAGAAAGGTAAGGCAATTCGGGCTCTAATTATGTCAAATTGAAATGGAGAGAAGTGGGAATAAGAAGTTGTGTGTTATGAGTGAAAAGGGCATCAAATGTGCACATGAACCTAGATACGAAATCAAAATTTAGAATCAGAAACGAGAACAAAACACACTAAACGTTATTCTGGTTATTCAAGTGAAAAGAATATTAGAAAAACAGAGAAATGTTTTCTAGAAAAACTATTTTGTGTTGATTTATTTCTAAAAATTCAAAATGAGAAAAATAAAAAAAAGAGAATATGAATAATTATTAAATCATTTATTTATACACTTGTCCTTGAGGTTGCTGACTATTTGGTCTCCATTGTAAAGCAGATCGAACAGTATTCAGTGGAGATGTTTGTGGATCGAATTCTCTTTTTGAACGATCAGAATCTGAATAAAATAGAAAATTCAATGATTAGAATTCATATTCAAATACTTTTTACAAGTCGTTTTGAATCCAATTTCACATTTTTGTCCTTCTGCTTTTCGAAGAAATTTCGAGAATCGACTACCGTAAGTGCAAGTGATAAAATGAAAAAGCAAATGATGAAAGTGTTAGTGATCATGTTGATATTTACAGTTTGGGAATGAATAAAGTGAAAATATTCTGTCAAAGATACACTTTGGAGGAGGTCACGGATTTTCGAATAAAATAACTTTTGATATAGAATATCTTCTATAATCTTTAAAACGTGAACTTTTACAAATTTTCATCAGCAAATTGTTCATTATTCTCCAAAAACATTGAACAAGAATGACGGAAACAAAAACGACAATAGAAGAATCTGTATCGAAATCGCCTCCAAAAAGCGAAACATTCAAAGATTTTGAAACAAATGAGCTCTCGGATGCCTCTTTGGTTTGTTTAAGTGAATAATCTTCAATTCAATGAAATAATTCTGCAGAATATCAGAAAATGGATGAATTTAGGATATCGTCTCTACGGGTAAATAATCGTTTATTGAAACTATTAATTGTTTATTTTGAGGAATATGCTTGATAACTCTGAATATTCGTTCTTCATCAGCATCCCACAAATCATCTCTCAATTAGCTTTCCTTATGTCTATTTGTCAAGAGGTATCCAAAACTTTCTGAAAATACTCAATTTTAATTTAGAAAACGACTGGGCTCCGATCAGAATTTGGATGGACTCCAACGACTGGAGAGCCTGCTCATCAAGTTCAGGTTCTGAAAAATTAGACTCCAGTAGTTATATAATTCACTGATTCAGCATAACAATCTGATGGAAAATACGGAGAAGTTTATGAGAAAATGGAGAAGAGAATTGAATGAAACATCAGTTCCTGGAGATATAAAATCAGCTCGAAGAGCACTTTGTCATCCATCTTGTGCAGTTTCTTTTCATTTGAATACTTTGGAATGTCTTCGACGTTTTCTCGTTGAATTGAAATTATTTGAAGGTGCAATGGAGCATCGAAATTGGGTTGCTCAGAATTTAGAAGGAAACTTCGAGAAGCAAGTAGTTATAAATGTATGGGAAGAGGAGAATTTGAATAATGAAAGTGCCGAATCAGAGAAGAAATCGAATGATAAACAAACGATTGAACATGATAAAAGATCGCCAATTCTCATATGGATTAGCAGTGCCAGTATTGCTATTCTTCCTGAAATATTCGATGTAAAATTCGTTTATACATTGAAAAGTATAGATTATTTTCGAGTGACATCCACTCCAACGATCACTATTCGAGAACGAGAATCTGAAATGCGTGAGATTATTTCATTGAAATGAATTGACGGCTTAAATTATTTTCAGCATGGAATATGATTATTCTTCCGTGTGTCAACGAGAAACTCTGCTTTGTTATCATTTATGGGTTTTCTCGAAACTTATGTCCATATGAAGATTTACGTGTTCATATTAATGAACATCGTCCAATTGCGCCGTGTATCATTAGAAAAAACAAGAAAAAACAAAGTCCAGGGACTGAGACTCAAAAAGAGAAAAAAGCAGAGAAAACAAAGAAAAACATTTATTTTCCTTATTGGGATGACACTAATTTCAATCCAAATCAGTTTTCAGAAGGATTAAAAGTACAGTAATCCTCCGAATAAAGAAAGAAAGACTTCATTTTTTCTCAGAGAGTAGCCGATATCGAAGCAACATTCACAAAAGGAGGTTATGGAGATTTAGCTAATTCGAATGCAACTCCGATATCTGGAGGTGATATGTATAGAATTGGACATCTTCAAAACTTCTCTACACTTCGATTTTTCAATTCTCCAAGTACTAGGTGAGTGGAAATGGAATTGGTTATTGATTTATAAGAGAGTTTGATAGAATGCCGGCTATAACTGAAGATCTGAATCAGAATATTACAAAAACACAAATCGATCGTACGAATCCAGATGATGAAGTTATTCCATTTCCCTTCTCTGCGATTCTTTGGGATTCAAATCGACATGTTCCTGTTTTTATGGGAAAGTGAGTGAATTCAGAGCTTTTTTGATTAACTTTCACGCGTTTAGAATAACTGGAAAAGATGCAAATATCAAAACACTTGAAAAAAGAAAAATATGGAATCTGTTGACTGGATGGATGAAACTAAAACACTGAAAACGGAAAAAAGTAGTCAGGGTTATAGTTTTAATTTATTATTTTATAAGTGTGTAAATTCGTTTGAAATCACGAATTTGAATTAATTTCCAAAACGTCTTTGAATCTGAAACCTTCCGAGAAGCTCTATAATCACTCTTCAATTGTCGTTGTGTTGCAAGAGAAAACCTCCGTCAAATATCTGCAGATTGTCATCTTTCGATGCAAGAACAAGGTCACTTTCTGAGATATACAAACGAACATTCACCGAGATTTCTCAATGAAAACACAGGGAACATTTGTTTTTTCTGTCTTCTTCAGTTTGTCCTTGGCCTCAATTAGACACCTTTCCGAAAATGGAAAAGGTTTTGTAAATAAACTATTCTGTTTTCATTCCTGTTCCGAAGAGGTTATGCTTCCTAAAAATTATTCTTTTTTCATTTGCTTTGTTTTATAAAACTATAGTTTTTTGTAAATTTTCGTATCTTTTCTCACAGAAAGAATTCTTAAGATGACGTTGCTTAACAGCAACTTTTTCTAGAAGTTTCCTTTCAGAGAAGAAGATAATAATTACTGTGAATAGAGATTGAAGAGACTTGAAGACTTAGAGAAATATAAATAAGATAGACCAGTTTTTATACGGGAGACATAGAATTGGGAAGTATTCTCAAAGAGACGGATATATAAAAGAGAATTCGAAAATTCGGGAACTGGAATCTTTCTTCTCTTCTTCTTTTTTCCTTCTTTGAAGAGAAGAGAATTAGATAAAATGAATATCCGACAGAAGGAAGTTTTAATTTTTTTTTTCGATTCCGTTGTGATTCTTGATTTCTGACATTTTTTGTGATTTGGAACTTCTATCTTTTTGATCAATAAACGTTCTTCTTCGATATTATTTCTTATAGAATGCGGCGTAATTTCTCATTTTTATGTATTTTGGTATTTTGTGGTTCTGTTTTTTCGAGTGAAACAGAGCCGGAAAAAGAGAAATTACCAAAGTGCGAACACGTGGATCCATATGAGAAGTGAGTTATTCATACAATTTCTCTTGAAAATCTGAAATTTCAGTCTTGAAAAATGGTTGGATCTGAAAACTCCAGCTGAAAGAAAATGTAATCATACGACAGTCCGTGACAGTTTGGATGAAAATGTTAGTGGATGAAGAAATCTTTTTTCAAAAATTCAATGAATCTTTCATTTCAGGAAATCAAAAAATCAGAATGGGGTATCAAAAGTTTCGCATTCGACGCATTGGCTTCTGAAAAGTTGGGTCCATTGAGAAATGTTGGAAAACAAGCACATAAACTGTAAGTGGAGAACAAAAAGAACATGAAAAGAGAAATGAATTTCAGATGTGAAGAAGAGAAATACGATGCTTCTTTTTCGACTTCTGTCGTTGTCATTCATCACAATGAAGCTCTTTCAACAATTCTGAGAATGATAAATGGAATATTTGAATTCACACCAAAGAATCTTTTAAAAGAGATTGTTCTATATGAAGATGCTTCAGAAGATGAACACGTTCTCACAAAACATTTGGAGAAATACGCAAAACTGAAAGGATTAGAAGATAAACTTATAATTGAGAGAAGTGAATACAGACAGGTAACAATGGAGAGATACTTTTGAGGTAATTTATTCCATTTAAGGGTCTCATTCGTGCTAAGGTTCATGCTTCAAGACTTGCCACCGGAGAAGTCATTGTATTCATGGATTCCCATTGTGAGGTTGCCGAACGATGGTTGGAACCTCTTTTGCAACCAATTAAAGAGAATCCAAATAGGTAAACTTTTATTTCATTTATCTTCCAATTCAATTATTTCAGTATTGTTCTTCCTGTTGTCGATTTGATAAATCCAGTTTCATTTGATTATTCGTCTTCAATGGTGGCAAAGAGTGGTTTTGATTGGGGATTGACATTCAAATGGATCTATCTTCCATGGGAATACTTTGAGACTCCAGAGAACAATGTCAAACCATTCAAGTATGAATTATAAAATATTCACGGATACTCAATGATCTTTATTTTAGTTCACCAGCTATGCCAGGAGGACTTCTAGCCATGAGAAGAGAATACTTTGTTGAGTTAGGAGAATACGATATGGGAATGGAGATTTGGGGATCCGAGAACATCGAATTATCACTGAAGGTTAGTATTTTTGAGGTCAATAGTCAATTGTTCTTCTAAATTGAAGGCTTGGCTCTGTGGAGGACGCGTCGTCGTTGCTCCTTGCTCTCGAGTTGGACACGTCTTCAGAATGCGTCGCCCGTATACTTCGAAACCAGGAATGGACACAGCTTTGTATAATGCTGTTAGAGTGGCAAAAACTTGGTTAGGAGCCTATGAGGTTCGGTTTTTGAGACTATGTTTTGGATAAGAAGTTTTCTGTTTCCAGAAGAATTTCTTCGCCGCCAAGCCACGTGGAACCAAAATCGTGTTCGGAGATATCAGTGAAAATATCAAAATCAGAGATCGACTGAAATGCAAAGATATGAAATGGTTCATTGAGAATGTCTATCCAGAATTAGAACCAAAAGTTCACGATGAACTATAAGAAGATATATAATTTTATAACTGGTATTACGATTGTCGATAAACTTCCCACACAGGTTTTAGTAATAAACTTTTCACTTTTTAAATATACTTTTATTCTTTTTGAAATAAACAGTCATAGGAAGAATTAAGGACGATCACAAATCTGAATATATGAAAATTCATGAATAAGGTGTATCCATTGAGACAATCTCTTGGAGAAATGAGAAAAACAAAATAATTTACTAGAAAATGAACGCAGAACACTTCAGATTTATGATTAGAATGATGAAATAGTATTCGGAAAATAGACAATAGTGAAAAATAATAAACAAGGTCCCTGAAAGAAGACATCTCAACAGGAATAAAAATAATTACACATCTAGAGACTTTTCGAAAACACTTGAAGGGTCATTTCAGAACATGGGCAAGTTCCTAAATGCTCCACAAATTTCATTCAGATACCGTATTCCCTAATTCTGAATTTTGAATAGCTTGCTGAATAATTTTTCACATAACAACATTCTTGTCAATTTCAATTTCTCTCAACAATCACATCTTGATAATACGACCTTCACTCACATTCTAATTCTCTTCAACGTCTTCTTGTTTTTTTTTTCTGAATCACAGGATTGGTTCAATTCTATTTATTTACTATTTTTCAGCAATGGGAAACGTGAGATATTCTGAATAATATTTAATCATAATCTATATATTTGAAGCGATCTACTTCTGAAATGTTGGAGAATCAGGCAGATTTTGATCGTCGGAGGAAAGAGGGATTCGAAATATTCCGGAAACTGTCTTCACCTGAAAATCTTCTGAAAGATAGCAGAATTGTTGGAAAACTAAAAACAGAGTGAGAAATGGAAGATTTCTTTAGGAGAATTGTTGAATTAGACCTTCAAAGTCTAATTGGTAAGTTCTTAATAAATGGATAATTTCAAATCAACTTTCGATTAAGACCGATTACAAGCAAAGAATGATTTGAATGCGTATACAGTTCTCTGTGCTTACACTCAAAAAATGCTAGATAGTCAGACGAGACTCAACTGTATTTCAGAAGTTATAAAAGAGGTAAATTTAAATCTCTCTTATAAGGCTACTTACTTTTTGAGGCATTCGAAACAGCTGAAGAACATGATTCATTGTGGTTTGCATCAGATGAGAAACCACCGCTTTATGGTGTTCCGTTCAGCGTTAAATGCAATTTCGATGTGAGTATTCATTTCCATTTTCATTTCAAAACTTGGATTTCAGAAGAAAGGATATAATACCACAATTGGATTTCTGAAAAATCTCTCAGAATCAAAAAAAGAAATTGATTGTCCACTTGTAGTTCATTTAAGAAATTTAGGAGGGGTGAGTATCTCATCTGATTCAGTAATCGAAACATTCATATTCAGATTCCATTCGTTATCACCACTGCTCCTTACGGTTTCATTTCGTACGTGAGTTCAAATCCTTTCTATGGAATAACAAGGAATCCATGGGCATTGGACTGTACTCCTGGTGGATCTTCTAGTGGAGAAGCTGCCTTAGTTGCTGATGGTGGAGCTCCGTTTGGGATCGGATCCGATTTAGGAGGAAGTCTCCGTATTCCGGCTGCATTTTGTGGATTGGTCACTTTAAAACCCACACAAAGTAAAACTAGAATGTCTTATTTCTTCTAATCACTTTTCTCCAGACCGTTTTCACGTTTCATACAATTATGGAGGTCTTCCTGGACGTGGACGTCTCGGTTTGAGTTATGGATTTTATACAAAAAGTGTTAATGAGCAAGTATTTTTATTGAAACTTGTAATTGGGTCACCAGAATATAGACAACTTGAACCTATTTCTTCGCCTGCTCCGCTTCAAATGAATTTTAGAATAAAAGAGAAATTACGTATTGGTTGGTTTGATGACGATGGATTTAATCCACCTGTTCCTTCGTCAGTTTCTATCAAAAATAACAACTGAAACTTCAGCAGTTTTCAGAAATCGTCGCGCTGTTCTTGAGACGATTGATAAATTAGATGAAGCTGGATGTGAAATTGTCAGATTCCAAATGGAAGATATCGATTCGAAGTTTCCTCCGTTCTACGTAGCATCTTTGTTCTTCAAGGTATTCGAATGCAATTCTACAGAGATTATCACTTTACTTGTTCAATTCTTTTCAGAACGTTCTTGCTGATAACGGAAGATTCCTTCTAAAACTGTTCAAGAATGAACCAAAAGATCCATACATGTCCAAATTCAGTACAATGCTTCGTCTGAATAATTGGACTATTATTCGTTTGATATTCTCTCCAATCATTTCTTTTTTCTCAAAACGAGGAGCTCTTATTGCAAGATCTCAAGTCGGAAATCTTTCAGAATTGCGGAAAATTCAGGAGGAAGCTTATATTTATAGACTGAAGGTTCAGTAGAATAAGGTTATGAATAGAAGAAAAAATTAATTTCAGCTTATCGAATATTGGAAAAGTTTAGAGATTGACGCTCTCATTTGTCCATCGTTCTGCAGTAAGTTTTCAATGATCCAATTAGGCATCTGATCGACCAAAAGGAAGAAGACCGATAAGTTTTCATATTTTAATTTTAGCTCCAGCTATTCCTCACAACTATCCTCCAGAACTTTTGAACACTCTTTTTTCTACTGGACTTTTCAATTTGTTGGATTTCCCTGCTGGAATAGTACCAACAGGTCATGTTAGCGCAGATGACGTGGCGAATTTGAATGACGAGAAGATATTTCCAATCGGTGAGAAAAGAGATCTACTAAATCGATATCAAAGGTACTTTTTCAGATGATTATCTACTGAGAAAACAAAGAGATTCGTGTGCGAACTCGGAGGAATTACCAAATGCAGTGCAGATCGTGGGCCTTCGGAATGAAGAGGAAACTGTTCTAGAAGTAATGAAACTCATCGAATCATTTTATGGACAAATGAGTAAACCTGTGCATACTGGAGACAAAGTTCAATTTGGATTGTATTGAAATAGTTCGAATTTCTTGTTTTTTTGAAGAATACATTAGCTTTCTATCTATGAAATACTTTGCTATCATTATGAGAACAACAAACTAATCTATAGTTTTTTCTCTCTATCTGACACCAGGTAAGAAAAATAGAATGACGCGACAGTGATTGTAGTAATGATACAATATAAAAGGTATCTCTTCTTTTTCATCTTCTTTTCCAGATATCCCAAATGATAAGTTATCTTCAGTATTCTGTGACCTTCCCACATGTAATCTCTTCTGTCTGGTGGCGCCTTTTTAATATTTAGAAGTGAAACTTTTCGAAGTCTATGAAATCTTTTTCTTCTATTTCTCAATTTGATTCCAGAATTTTGACGGACGATGCAGTGCACACACTAAATCACACGCCATGTTGCGTACATTATCTCCGCCAACGCTCTGATGAACTGTTGTCTGCGTCTCCATATTTCTTGTTGTGTCTCGTCGATTGGCAAACATCTGATTCTATTTCATTCCGTTTCACGTGACGTCAACACTCCCAAATTACACACTTTTTTATTAGCTGATCACCTGAAAAAAAACAATTTAATTTTTTAATGTTTTTTTAGTTATTAAAATTAGTTCTTTTGGAATTTTTAATTTTAAAAATAAAAAAAAATAGTTTCAGCCCAACACTGAAAATAAATTTTCACTGTTTCAATGTTGTTCACAATGCTGTAAAAATCACTTCAGTCTATTGATTTTTTCAAAAAATTCAAATCTTTATTCTCACGTTTTATTATATGATCTTGTTTTAATTCTCTTGGTTCAGTTTCTATCTTTTTTTTTAGTCTCTTTTCAAAAATTTCATTTCAGGCCTTTTTGCACTACACAAAACGAGTATAAAATGTCAACGAAGGGTAACAGATCAGCACAAGTAAATGTAAGTTTTTTCTTTGTTAAATATTCAAAAATTGAAAAAAATTGTCTTCGGAAAAAGTCAATAATTAAAAAAAACAGAAAAGCTAGACTTAAATGCATTCTCACCTACTCTTAATTCAACTTTCATTCGTAAAGCTTTCAAAACTCAAATCTGAAACCTTTTGCTGTAAAATTCGGATGCTGATGTTCAATTTATCCTTCAGAAATTCAATAGTTTGATTCAGAATGAAACCAAAAAAGAAATAATGTTTTTGACTTCTCCTGAGTATAGAATCAGAAATAAACCGATCTGTTTTTTATTACCAAATGCTCATGACTTGCAAGTTCTGACCGATTTGTATTCCAAACCATGGACGAACGTTATTCCTCTTGAACCTACTGTAAACCTATCTCAAATTCTTTTTCAACTTTTGAAATCTATGATTTCTTCCAATTTCTTCTATACATCCTCTATTCTCAACTTTTCAAAAAAAAAGAAAACACCACAAAAACCAAAACGGATGTTTACGAATCAAAAATTTCTTCGCTTTCCAGTTTGAGAATTGTTCAGCTTTCAGACTGACTATTGACTTTTATCGACTAGATTATTCAATTTTATAAAATGAAAATTTCTGATTAAACCGTAAGAAATCAAGATTTTGAGTTTTTAGTTTCTCTCCTCAAAAAGCAATAGGAATGAATCACACTGGTAATTCGATAAATGTCGGTCTCTCGCTTGCCTTTTTTCTAGTTTGACTCCGAAATGACGTTTCTCTCTCTCTCTCTCACTCCAAAATCACAATCAGATTGTTTCAATGTTTGATCCTTACTAATTTTTGCCTAACCCTCTCTCTGAAATTGAATTGACCCTCTTCTGTTGGTGCAATCCTACCCGCGAAATTGAATGTTCTCTCCCTTTCTCTCTCAACTTTTCCCATTTTTGACCAATTTGTGTTTCAGTTCTTTTCATCCGTTTCACTACTCTCGAAATGAAAACGACCTCGTGATTATTCTGCGTCTCTCCAATCCGTACAGTCTTTCACTCAATTGAAGTTGAACCTTTTTTCCATGAACCCCTTGCGCGCCAACTGGTTTCGAGTAGTTTTAGGTCTCATCATTATGTTGTGTCTTCTTTTTCCTATTTTTCGACTAATTTCAATTATAAATTTAACGAGAGTACAGGTAAAAAAAAGAGAAAAACTGTCACCAGTACAGAAAACCTCAGTTTCACTTCTTCTTTTTCAATTTCTTCATACGATTATTGTATAAGATATATTCTGAATTCAAGAAAGCTTTCGTTGAAGTCTTCTAAAATATGAAACACCGTAATCTTAGAAACTTCTCTTCGTGTCGACTAACATTTTCCATCCTCTTAAACTCTTCAATTGGTTTGAACCACCATTTATCGGCTCTTTGTCATTTCCTTTCTTTTCATATTCCTCTTGATTTCCTTCTTTCTTCCTTTTTTTTCTCGGATGACGAGAGCTTTGATTGACACCCCTCTCCCCCCTCATTTCTCAAGCTCTATCCCGACTGCTGCTCTCCGGCATTTCTCTTTTTTCGTCTCCTTTCTTGTATGTTTCTCGGTCTATCAACCCAATTTGTCGCGCGCGCCCCGAGGCTCTTTTCTCCATTCTTTGGGTGCTCAATGAATGTTTCTTTGGGACAACTGATCGTTTTGTTTGTGTTTGGGTTTCGAGTCGCGGGCGCCCACACTGCCGAACAGAGGAAAAGAATCGGAAGAGCATACCGAAAAATGAGAGATAAAAAGAGGGTCAAACAGTTTTTAGAGATGATGATAGTAGAAGGGAAAGTTGTTAATTTCTGATCATTTTCGAAAAGATTAATACGATAAGCTACAAAAACGAGAAATAATGCACTTTGGGGATAGGAATAAATGAAAAAATACTGCCCTATTGGAGTAAGAACTATAGATTGAACAAAGCAAATGCAGATGCTCTCATATTTCTTCGTTTTAACCGGAAAAATCAAAAATTGCCAGGAAATTCCTGTTAAGTAGTCTCACAGCTCGATTAAGATTGCTCTCGTTGATCATTCTTTGTTAGGTACATATCCTTTATTCAATAAGTCTGTTTCCAACTTTCTTTCTGTCTTTTTTCACATGTCAACTTGCTGATTTTCGGACTCTTGAGCCCGTCTATCAATAGAAACCACCTTCGCCCTTGCTCTCGATTACTTGCTCTTTCTCTTCTTGTCCCATTTCTATCCCATGGACAACACTAGCGGGAGTGTGTGTGTGTGTGTGTGTGTGTTTGTCACTCGTTTCCTTCGTCTTCTTCTTCTTTTTTTACTCTATTCAATGTGTCATCTGCCATGTCACAACTATAAGGAAAGAAAAAGAGAAAAAGAAAGGACATCATTTAAATGTTTTTGAAAGTTTGAGATTTGTTCTTTTTTTCGCTTCATCTTCTCTCCTTTTGAATCGCTGTTCTTCGCTGTTCTATTCTTTTGGCTTTCTTTTCTAGGATAGACAAGCTTTTGGTTGGGTAAAACTGAATTTCATATTTACCGTATCTACCGTACCGTATCTGTATCCGTTATCTGAACATTAATCATATACAAAAATCCTCAAAAAGCCATTCGATCTTAAAATTCAGAGAATGTAATACGATCTCTCAAGCTTTCTTTTTTCTCTTTTCCTCCTATATTCTCCATTTTTTCCTTCAATCAACCTCCTTTCATTTCTATTCTCCTTTCTCTCATCACACTTCAAAATACTGTGATATTCGATGAAACACTGCGCAGGAACAGTTTTTTTTCCCGAGCGTTCAGTTGTTTGCCCAAAATTGGAGACACAAACCGACATTTACACAGGCACAACACTAACTGACTGTCTGTCTGTGTGTGCGCTCCACGGAGCTTTGGAAGCTTCAATAAGCGAAAGAACGATGAAAAAAGAGAGAAATGATAGAGTTGCTTACAGTGACACAATACTGTCGGAGAAGCTGAAGACTAACACTTCGTTCCAAACCTCAGAATTTCGAAACTTTTTTTTTCGTTCCGTCCAATCGGAAATTCACTTCTGCATTGTTTATTATCTTTAAATTTATTCATTAACATTTTCGAGTGTTCGAGAAGAGAATAGTCTGTTATTGAGAGCATAATAAGATATAAGTCATATTCTATATTCTTCATAATAATGATCATTATCCTCTTCTTTTCTCCACAATTGTTTCATTCCATGTTTCTATCATTTTCTATTCAATTCATTTCTGTCCCCTTCTTTTCCTTTCTTTATTCTCTTTCCCTTTTTTTCACAACGGGTGCACGTTTTCTGTCCCTTTTTCTCCATCTATTCATTGCTTTTCTACATCCACTCTTCTCCAGCTTTTCCTTCGATTTCCGTGTTATCTGATGCTCAGTTTTTTCTTCGTTGACTCTTTTTTCTTGCAAAAGTCCATAAATCTTAAAATTCCATGATTTTTTATTTCCTCATCTCTAATTTCTCCCATCTTTCATCTCTAGAAGTTGCATTTTGTGCTTTCAAGTTGTCATTTTCCCATTAATGGAAGGTGATCGGCTCATCGTTTTTCAAGTACTCAAATCGGAAAAACTGAGAAATTACAAGTTAAACTTTTTCGAGGCCACAGTTCAGGGTTTGCGAACTAAATTAGTGAACAGAGTGCAAAGAACAATCGTACATCTTGTTGCCCCCATTATCCGATGAGATTACCAACATTTTGATAGAGATGAACATTGGTAAAGTTCATTTTACTTCGAAAATCACATTGTCCGTTTCTCTGACACCATCAAAACATAGTTTATTTTTTGTGAAAGCATTCAATATTACCTCAACCTTATAAGAGTTAGATACTATCTAACGTAATAAGCAGTATTTGTCACACTATAGTTTAATATCATTCATTACTTAGTCACATATATCTTTTCGTCTCCATTATCTTTAAACTCTGTAACACTTTTTTCTTCGTCGTCACGGTGACAGCGTGCTTTTTGCTTATTCAGCCACCACCGACTCACACATAAAAACACACCATTTTGTCTTCTTTTTTTTCTTTTGCCAATTGCTTCTTGGAATTTCTCAGGTGTTTTAAAAGAAAGAATAACTGTGACTGATGACGTTGATTCATTTGTTTTCAAAAGTTGTTAGATGTTCCAATTTCCTAATAATATCGAAATAATGATATAGCCTATATCATATTTTCTTCTTGATCCCCATTCTAATTAGTAGAAATAATGACGTAGGAATGATATGTCTAGCGAAGCGAAAAACAAAGAAGTATGATTTATCTGGGGGCGAGAACCGAAAAATACAAGAAGTAGAGATTTCCCTCATTTCTACGACAGCTCGTATAGTTATATTCATTCATGAATTTCAATGCCCAAAAGTTCTTTTCGTTACCACATCCAAAAGTGCTTGAATTCCGCATAAAGATTGAATTTCACTTTGTTTCCTGTGATGATCAAAAACCCTTTATCTCTTTCACTTTATTCAACACTGAAACGTGCCATTCGCTTAGAAATTGTAAAATTATATATCACCTGCTGATATTATTTATATCCTTCCTCATGAAAAATGGTCTTAGAATTGATTTATACCCTCTTTTTTCATCTGTTTTCTTAAAAATTAGTTGACCTGGAGTGTGGGCGAAACATGAGAGGTTTTCATCTGATAAATTAAGTATCACGGTAGATTTAAATGACGCTCCGACTCATAAAAGTGTAATATCCCGTAGTTGGAAATGTGTGGAATTTCTCTATTCATTACATTGGAACAAAAATAAAACACTAGAGTGTGTCTTTTAATTTCGACGAATAGCCATGATGAGAATGATGTCATCTTTTTTCGGACTGTTTGTAATTCGTTTTCTCCTATTCGCCAATTCAATTTTGTATGCCGAAATGTTTAACAGTAGTTCTATCAATTTCCGAGAAAAATTTGTGGAATATCAAAAATAGAAATATGTTCAAGTAATATTTACATAAGTATTGTACTAGAAATTGCGCTTATTCTTCGATGTTGTGTATATTTTTCTTCAATGCTATCATTCTCTTGTCAATGCTTCGTTTTTTCTATCTCCGGAATCGCCTTCCGTCCCAGTAACAATCGGTTGAAACATTTTAAAGATCTGCCTTTTTAAAAGGCAATTGTGCTGCCTTTCTGATGGTGTTTCCAAAAAAGTGTCAATTCTGGTCAATGGCCAGGTCATTTTACCCATGAAAGTGTGTTTCAAAAAATGAAACTAAACTTGCTCTCGATTTGTCCCTTTACCTCCTTTTCGCTCCAATTTCTTTTTTCACCTGCTCAAATGGCGCATAAAGTGAGTTTCCCGTCGTCGTCGAATTTTTTCGTTTCTCTTTCCTCCTTCTTTTCCCGTTTTTCACAAAGTCTACCTCAATATCCAACACTTCATCAACCATATTCCTCTCCTGTTTTAACCATGTTTTCTTGTAAATTCTGGTCAAGTCAACTACATTTATTCAATACGTGTGATGTTTTGACGCTTTTCCATATAAATGCGGATAATCAGATGACCATTATGAGTGACAAGAAAAATATTGAAATGAAAGAAAAAAGAGTTTGGGAGGAGAAGAGATTGAGATTAGAGATTAACTTTCGAATATCTCTTTCGATGATAAGCCTCTTTTTCATCTTCATGAGATCCTAATCCTTGTATTTATGAATTGAGTTGATGATTGAAAGGATTCCATACGGCAAAAAATGATTGAAAAACGGAAATCGCTGAGGGTTTCATTACAAATAGTGTGGATCTGTGATCCTAAATGATTGCAGTTTGTTGAAGATTGAGTGTCAATTTTCATTTATTTGGAAGAATAATTGACTGGATAAAATGACTGAGTTCTGCCTTTTTAATCATTACCTAAAAAGTCATATTTTTGAGTATTTATATGTCAACCTTATGTATTGTTCACAGTCATGCATTTGTGAGTTTTGTGCTCTGAATCGAGGCTTCTTTTGTTGTTTGAAACTTTCTGAAAGCAGTTCTTATGATCCATTAATCATCTCCTCCTATGCAAAGAAATTCCGTTTGTCATTCAACGCGATTATCAACTTCTGTTATCTAAAAGTTTTACTATGGGGTATGTAAAAACAAAAACAGATTATGTAATCGTCTCTGCAGATTCTATGTTTTGATGAATAATAGAAAAGTTTTCAGGTGTCTAGTAATAATTAATAAAATAGGATATGTGATATGATAGAATGAGACTTACATATTTTATGTCTCATTTCTGTTTTTACTAGATTACAACAACTCATAAACAGCGACACATTGTCCACCTATTATCCGATTCTCCAAATATATATTCACGTTGAAAAAGTTTTATCCATTCAAATTCAGAGCATAATTTCCGGATATAATAGTTTTTCCTCCCCGATGAATGATGTGAGAGTGCTATTAACTTTTTTTTACTTCATAAATGTTGCCGAATAGGTTGACCTCCGCATCGTCGCGTGATATCTTTTTCCCATTAGTCTTTGCTCTTTCTCTCTCTCTCTCTCTCTCTCTCTCTCTCTCTCTCTCTTTCTCTCTCTCTCTCTCTCTTCTCTCTCTCTCTCTCTCTCTCTCTCTCTCTTTCTCTCTCTCTCTCTTTCTCACTCACTCACTGCTGACTCGATTCAATTTTACTTTTGGGCTTTGAGAAAAAAGGGTGAAAGTGGCAATATAATTTAATTAATCCTATCATTGGCAAGTAGCAGAATGGTGAAAGATGAGAGAAGAAAATAAAGGAAAAGAGTCAATGAGAGTAAAAATGACTTCCAAATAACAAAATGAATTTAAATAATCGATGTTGTGATAAGGATTAGAAGCCATTCATTATTGATAACCTCTAAAAGTTTCGGTTGCTGTTCCTTTGAAAATTGTGATCCGACGGAAGGAATTAGATTAAGAGATTATGCAGTACTCTGAATTAATTAATCCCTTTTAGTTCATTTTCATATGACACACACATAAATCTCAACGTTTTCCTTCATTTAATTTGTTTGCCTCTTATCTGAAATCTGTTTTTTTCACTCAATAAAAATAAGTAGGCTTCTTGATTTCTGATTTTAATAAAAGATAGATACTATATCGTTCTCTCTTCTACTAGTTATGCTACCGAGAAGTCTCAAAAACTAAATGGTTTTAGATTTCACGAGTAGAATATTCAAGACTCAATCGCATTTTTTTGCGACCAGACACTCTGCAAATAAACTTTTTAGGAGAGAACCACTAAAGGCAAAACGAGTAGAACCTAGTTCATTTCATGTTTAGTAATAAAATAGAGTTCTCTTTCTTGAAATGTTATTATTGTGATAACTCCTTCCCAATATGAAAAATACCTCACTTCTCTTCTTCTTCTTTCTTCTGATATTCCTTCTGAAAATAATATTCCCTGATACTTTCTGGTGAGGGTTTACAGCTCATACACGTGTTTCTTTTTACTCCCATTCCTATGCATTCTTAATAGTCTAGATCCACGAGTCTTTTCACCCTCATTCTGATCCTGTACTTTTCTCTGAAGTTGTATTCTTCATAAGTGGAAAATCATATGAAGTTTTATTGAATTTGTCGAAAAACTGCAAAACAATCATCCCGAGTTGTCGTCATGACTCACTTTTAATCCTGATCCTTTGATCGAATAATAATTCATCTCCCTCGGTTTCATTCAATCAGTCCACGAGGAATCCTGATAATATCCGGACAAATCATTGAGCACATGAGATCTCTATTCCCACACAGATTTTTCATATTCTTCTGCAATTCTACATTTGTTTATCATTCCGAAAACGCAATCAAATGTAAGCCAATAGAATTCCTGAAAATTTTTTCTCGATCTGCCAGTTGGTTCTGATTGAATCTAACGCACGGAAACGCTACATTTTCTAGATTTGAGTATAAATTTTCGTGTATTTTTCTCTTTCAAAATCGCAATCTCTTTCCCGTTTCCAATCGAAAATGTATCCATCTCATGTGAATACTCTTGAAATCCTTCTTTTTCATCGGAATCCTACTCCCCTCCTCCATCTTCATCATCACCTTTTTTCTTTTTCTCCTTTTTCATCTCTTTCTTCATTTTGCCATCACAGATTTGCTCCTGAATCTAAACTGCTTAGCACGTGGATCTAACACTCTTTTTCTCGCACCCCATCCATTTCTATCTTTCACTCTCATCACATTATCCATGGAATTATAAATATATTTTTTCTCTTCCCTCAGTTTTTGCCTCTTCATCATCATTTATTTCCCATCTTCCATAGATAGGAAAGATGAGTTTGTCCTCGTTTTCACCCCGTCTTCTTCTATGTTTGATTAATTATTCACCTAACCAAGAAGCTCTTCTTTCATCACAAAACAACTTTCTTGATTTCTTCTTCCTCATCCAGATCAGTATACTCTCATTCCCTTTTTCTATTCTTTCATCAAATCATAACAGCACAGAGAAAACTCCAAATCATAAATCATTTTGTAGCTTCTATAAAATTTCTCCCTAAGAATCAAAAACACATAGCTTGTGACATAGTGTATTTCTCTTCTTGAACATTCAGAAATCACTGTTATCTAGTTGAATATACTCTAGAAACAATTCAGGAAAACCAACGCTTTCCACTTCCATCATTGCTCAAAATAACCTAGATTAGCTAGAGAAACTAATTTACGCGTGATTCTGGATATTCAGAATACATTTCATTTTAAAAATCATTCCGTGCTTTTAAACCATAAAATAGAGCGCATAAGGCTTTTCCCACAATTCAATCGACTCTGTTATTGATATCAAATGACATTTTTTTAAGATAAGAAAGATAACTGAATCAAAAATTTGAATAGTAGAAAATTCAGGTGGCTATCACCAGTCTCATCCATTTCATTCTTCTATTATCTCTTCTCCCAATATTTTAAGTTTATTTGTTGTTTTTCTCATATAATTGATCCGTCTTGCCGTTGTTCTTCGTTCCTTTCCAAATTGAAACATATTACTTTTCAAGTCAGTAGTCAACGTTGTGCGCACCAGTCAATCAAATCAAGCAATAACTAATCGGACTGATTGAAATCCGTCTCACTGTGTTTTAACGGGCACAGGCCGACTATGGCAACAATGACCAGTTCGCCAGTCGCTGGGTCACCGTTGATGATGCTTTTGTTTAAGGTTCCAACTAGCAATACGGTAATCAAGAAATCAGTTTCAACTAAATCAAAAGAAATTACTAGAGATTACTGTATCACAAATGCAATTTTTCATTTCAGGCTCTCCAAGAAGGAGGAGACAGTGAGGATGAAGCGAGGAGAAGGCGAGAACAGTTGAATCGGAGACCCTCATATCGGTTAGTTCCCTTCTTTTTCTCTTCTTTATTTTACAAAGAATGTCGATCATGAAACTTTCAACATATATCTCTCATATTAAGCGGTTTTCAATATCTAGAAAGGAAATTATATGTTTGAGTTTTCAAAGCAATTTAAATGTTTTCTGAAACAATTTTCTAAAATGATGACATCTTTTCGTGAAGATGTGAGCGATCACGTGTGTGTGCGAAAATTTTCTGTTTGGAAAATAAGAATAATCACAGTCTTTGTACGTGTCGAAATGATAATGTTTGGTTGATGCCTATGGAGGCAAAGGGTACTAGCCGGCACTCAAGTAAACTCATGGAATAATTGAATGTATTCAACAATCTAGAAATCTTTATACTGATGGAAGTCTTTGAAACCCACTTGATTCTACTAGATACTTTTCTATCAGCAGCCTCTTTATCTGTTGCCTATGACTAACAATAAGATACAGCTTATCATCTGAATACGATGATGTCAAATTCCATTAATCCTCCTTTGAAAAACTCAACTCTGAAGCCCAGTGCATCTGATTTCTGATCACTCGTAGAAACTTTCGTTAGGTCTTCAAAGCTGAAAACACCATTTATTGCCGAGGAGGTCGGTCGAGCGAAGGGGGACATTCTCATTTGTTCCAGCCATCATAAAACCTTCGCTTCGTTTTCATCATGACATCACTGGAGAGACTTTTCTTCCACCATCTATTTTCTGTGTTTTTAATTTTTCTGTCTCACTCTTGTTGTCTTTTTCTTCTATTCCTCTCCTATCTTTTTCCCTTTCTCTGAAATTCTCCTAAAAGCTCGAATGCCTTGAGGCAGTGACAAAGAATTGAAAAAACACACACCGTAAGGCGTTGAATGAACGAGAAATCAAACGCATTCCACATTTCTTTCGGAGTTTTTTCGTCTATTTTCTCATATCACCAGTATTCCACATTGTTCATCAATACAATTCTTTTTGGTGTAAAAAAAGGATATTCGATTTTTAAAATACTTTTGAAATCAGATCCTTTTGCAATACGTCCAATAGATTACTTGGTCCACTTGTTCTCTCATAGGCTCAGGTGCTCAATAATCCATAGATTTTGGAATGATGTGATGTATAAAAATCTTTTTCAACACACCCTCACATGCCTTTTTCTTTTTAATTCACGGGTTGATTTGAGCTGGCATTAAGAAAAGTTTTGAATTATATGTCCTCGCTTCGAGTACATTCAATTGTCATGTTTCCTACTGTAGCTCGAGATTTTCAGGTCATTCAGAAGTTTTCTCGTTATTTTTTTTCTTCTTCTATGGTTTGATCCATGTTAATAACCTTTTGTTTACCACTATCTTTCGGATCTGATTTGGCCAATAACTCTTTGAGATCCGAAAGGTCGAAGGTTTTCTGCAAATGGAAAAGTTTGCTCTCAGTTTCTCTTTCTCACTCTATTTCATACTGGCGAAAGCAGGAATAATTCATCTGCAACAACCCATCCTCCCTCATCCATTTGTCCGTCTTCACGGAAATGAAAAAGCGAAGAAGGAGAGAAAAAAAAAGAAGACTGACGAATTTCTGCGAGAGAGCAGAGTTTAGCTAGATGTGTTCCGTTCTATGAGCAGTGTCTCATGTCATCAAATGCCTGGTCATTTTTGATTACTCAAAAAGTTAGCATCATATTTTAGAAAACATGAAGAGAGAGAGAGAGAGAGAGAGAGAGAGAGAGAGAGAAAGACAACGGAATAGTTGTGGTGCACATCTCTCTCTCTCTCTCTCCATCTCTCTTATATCGTCTATCACTCATAGTGTGACCCTTTTCATGTTCATCGCCAAAAACATCTGAGAAACCCTTTATGATAATTATGAAGTCCTTCTTGATTTTCTTTCTTCTCTTTCTCGATCAACCATGAAGTTCCTGCCGGTGCCACCCACAACAATATCTTCATACTCTCTAGTCCTTCCTATTATCATATCCGTTTTCTGATAATCAAAATAAAAAAAGGGGATGGCTTCTTTTCTCCTTTAGATCTTCTTGTTTGTGGCATTGAACTTTCTATTCACTGTAACTGCCCTTATTCGTTTTTCAATATTTTCCAAATCTCTTCTGTTTCCCATTTTCTTTCTTTCTGAATAATCAGAAAGTAGATTTGATTATTCAAGCGGAACATGTCTACATCGGGATAAAAAAGTGTCTGTGTTCATTATGAAACTGATACATTTTTAGGCAAAAGATTAAAAAACCGGCATAGTTGTTGCTTATGAGTAATTTTCTTATGAGAATGGAATATTTAATGAAGAAGACCGAAGATGTTTCTTTGTGTTTTCAACTTTTATTCTGTAGATTATAGGCCAACACGTGTTTTTATCTTAATTTCTCATATTCAAATGAAAACCCTCATAAGTCAATATTCGGACTATGTGATCCATTTTTCTGCAAATATAGTGTTTACACTCGTTTTCTACGCTGTTTGAATTGAATCTCCTGACCACACACTTTCCAATGCACCACCAAATGTGATATTTGAAACCCTTTTGTGGGTGGGGATAGTGGTAAACCCCAAAAGTGTTTTGCTCCTTTGTCTTTCTGTGACTTGTTCCTTAGGTTATCAATATTTCAATTAATATGATTGTACCAAAAACGTGCATCTCCAACGGACAAGAAACCCTTAATCTCATTTGAAAGGATTTCAGAGTCTAGAAGTCAGACATCTGTTTCAGAGCTCATCTCTCATATTTCTCCTCAAAAGGATTAGTTAACAGGAAACGAAGGGGAAATGATATTAGGTTGGATCGAAATTATTGAACCACTTTCGAAAAAACCTTTGGTTCAAAATTTTATTATTTGTTTTCAATCCCAGCCAACTAAATATGGACAGTCATTATTGACAATGTGTTGCCAACGCATAGATAGCTGTTTTATTCTTTTTCGGTGGAAGTCCCGCAGCTTACGATTGAAAATAGCCTAATGCTCGGTTTTGAGAGGGTCTTCGTTTTGGAACTCCTTTCCGTCCAGGAAGTGAGTGAGACAGAAAAACAAGTGATAATCAGGAAGGACCATGTCCGGAGAGTACAGTAAATAGAGTAGAGTTGTTCATCCTAGTTCCGAAATTTTCTGACAAGTCACCTTCGCGACACATGGTCGAGAGGTATCGTGGAGCAAGTGAACTCGACCCTTTTTTTTCTTTCTTTTTCCAAAGACTTTGTTCGATTGCTTGTAGTAGAAGTCTGTTGGGACTGTTGTATTAGTTGGTAAAATTTCTTAGTGAACCGACCCTTCCACGCTCCACCAGATGCACATAAGTGCCATTTTGGATGAAACTCTCTTTTGGCGTTGGAACTCCAGAATCCCCGGGTTTCAGTCATTGACGTCTATGATGATAGTTGACATAGAGTGTCCACTTCTCATCACACATGATAACTTTTGAAAGTCTCGCTAATTTCCTTCTTTATGACAGACGAGACGATGTGACATCCACTCTCATCATTGGCTCTGGAGCCAACAGAAGTGATGGCAGCTAAGTTGGAATTTTCCAAGGAAACCAAAATTTGTTGAGATAATTATTAGGTATCCTTTGATAGTACTCAAGCTTGTTTATGAAATCTACAATCAATTGTCTAGGGTCCTCATCATCCAGAGCCAATACATCGCTTTCAACTAACAACATCAGTAGATTACGATGGGAAAATCATTTAATTCTGGTTCTCTAATCTTAAGATTTTGAAACAAACTCGCAACTGATTCTTCATTAGCAGTACAGGGACTTAACAATTTACCAATAAGATCTCCGTTGTGTCCCCGCAAAGAATGAGATAGCACTCGTACAAAAAAAGCAATAAAAATCGCCTTTATGTTACTAGCCCTGGTAGGCTTCTTCAAGCTGCCATCAAGCAAAAATTTCTTGTATATGTAGCTTATACACTGTCCCTCATATACTCCAAACATGAAAGGTTTGGGATGCTTCTCGGAGTTTCTAGACAAAAAAGTAAAAGTGGTACAATAATTTCGATCCAACCTAATATTAAATGAAAATATTTATGAACGATATTTTGAGTTCACAAATTTTGAGTTTTTCAAATGATTCAAATGATGCAAAGAAGTAGTTTAGAGTCTATTGGGTTCTGAAAACCCTTCGATTCCCGTTTTCTCATAAATCTTGGAAATTATTCTACCGTATACTAGTATACTCGTGATTTTGTTGTATATTAAGCCTAACCATAAAAATCTGAAGGGCCGGTTACACTCATAAATTCTTTTTTATATTCCTTGTCGTCGTCTCTAAGCCATACTTTTCAACTCCATTTTCATGCACCTTTGCTTCTTCATGAACTTCCCGTAGGGAAATTGTGCTAGAACTCATGATGATCCGAATTGGCAGAAGTTAGAAATTAGACCCGTATTGCCTTTCTCTCTCACTTTATCCGATGTTATTCATATTCCGTTTGAAACAAAGATGAGTACTTCCTCAAAACACTTTTCTTCAAAAAAGAGAAGAGTATGAGGGAAAACTCTGTTAGTTTAGTGATCAAAAGAGAGAAGAAAATTGATGGAGAGAGCAGAGATTCCTCTAATTCTCACTGAATTACTCGAGTAGAGGTAGGAAAAGGGGCGGAGCTTAGAGCTACCACCCCCACCTCTCGCTCAGGCTCTACCAAAAGAAGGAAGAAATCTGATATCAGAGCCGTTTTCCATTTCTCTTTCGTTTAGTTTTTTTTTCTACTCCCTTCATTTTTTTCGACATCATCATCATCATCATCATTATCTGCATCCTCGTTGAAGGGGAATCTTCAGGACGTCCCCACTCCCTTTCTCCATTTTACTCAAATTGTTGTTCACAGTATATTGTTTCTCTCCTATTTTTCTTCAGCGCCTCTGCTCCGCCTTCTCTTCCGGCCTTGATTTAATTAGAAATGAGCACCCAACCTCCACCCTCAGAACATTGGTTTTAGGTCATCTCAGACGAATAGAGAAAACGTTTCTTTGTGTAGAATCTGGCCATTTCTAGTTTCTTAGTTTTCTAAATGCTACTAATTACGCCCTTGGGTGTGTGAATTTTTCATTCTTTCAATGTAATTAAGTTTAAAAAATCTATCAGATATGATATTTGAAACCATAATTATGTTAATGTTTACGTTGTACTCATTTGAATGAATAGACATCAAGTATCTTTGTGCAACTTCTTATTCTCAGGATCACACGTTCTTGTGTCAAACTATGATTTTTCATCTTTCATGGCAATTCATCGTAGATTCTCACAAACCCTTTTTTATTTTCTCATGTCAATCGCAATTTGGAGGCGCTTAATTCCCACCCTCGCCGCCTTATTTTTTCTCTTCATACAATCGAAGGCTCACGTGAGTTTGGTTGCTCACCACAACCAGATCAACACATGGAAAATTAGATTTTTGTTTTTGACAAGGCGACCTAGATTTGTATGTACCCAGAAAGTGAATCATAACTCCAGGGAACATAGAATTACAATAATTAGAGCGAACTGATATTCTGAAGAAGACCGAAGATGAATTCACAAAAAAAACATGCAGCCACTGAAATCACTTTTTCTACTAGGGGAATGACCAATTTATCATTTTTCGCGCCACTGATTATTCAAAGATTTTTCTCTCTCCACTCCATCGCTCATTCACTTTTCTCTTCTTGATCTTTCGTTTTGAACATATTCAGATGTCTGATTCAGAAGGCGCAACGCCTTCGCCGTCACCTCCTCCATCAGTGCCGACGTCGTCGCGATCTAAAAGATCAGCGTTCGCACCGCCGGCCAAAAGGAATTCTCAAATGGCTTTACCAATTCAACCACCAGTTCCAACATTCATTCCAAACCCACAACCAATTACCCCGAATGTTGCATCTGTAGCTTCAGCTCTGTTTGCCATGACAACACCGCCACAGGGAGATGGGAGTCCCGCCAACTCCAGAGAACGTTGGCAAATGTGCATTTATGCGGTTATTAACAAAAGTGTCATGCTCAACCAGCAAACAACTCAACAGAGGTTAGATTGATTGAGGTTTAGAAATCATTCTGCTACTAAAAGGACTGTTAAGAAATAAGAAGAAGTTTTGTTTAAAAAAGTAGAAAATAATCGCGAACTGCGATTTTTGTGTCTAATGAGTTGTTGATTATGCCAAACGAAATTATTTTGTGACTCGGGCATGTCAGAAACTAATTCTTCGATTTCCGTCGTTCGACTAATCGTTGACCTACATGAAGTTACTCTTGAATTGCTCTCAGAGAACAATGACCCTTTTCCATCTTCTTCTTCTTCTAAACCTCTAAAAGATCTACTCAAGCACCACCACCACATTGACTCCATTCAATTCCGGATGGTTGTCTTTTCCTTCCGGAACACCTTCATCGTCCTTTTTGGGTTGATATAAAAGAAGATTGAAAGATGTGAGAGTATTAGAGAAAGAGCCGGAAAAACACGTCGTCAATCATTTGGCATGAAGAAATGAGAAGTAAGACAAACGTCATGAACTGAGAAAAATGAAGAAACACGAATTCTTCTTTTTCGGTAAAAGGATCTTGACATAAATAAAAAATTAGAGCGACACTATGATGTGTGAGAGAGAATTTGAGATTGGAAGAGGAATTTCTATGGTCCAAAATGACGATTTCGAAACGATTAACTCAAACCTATTTGCTGCTGAGCTAAGCGGATTGAAAGAAGCAACAGAAATGGAATTAGTTTTTTATTCGGAAGGAAAATGAACTTGATATGAACCGATAGAGAACAAAAATCAATCAAATCATACAACCAAGTTTGGCATAAAGAAATTATCAAAACTGAGATTAGTGTAGAAAATTCTGAAAGAACGGTCCAGTAAAAAGAAAGACGCTCTAGAATAAAAGCATCATGAATCTATTTTCGTATGTTTTGAAAAATGTGAAAAAACAAACCGAGACAGTAGGTCTACTCTATGTTTCTGATGACGTCACTGATCATTTTTGTTCGTTCTTTTCTGTCATTTTTATCAGTGATTATCAGTTTCTCCATCTTTTTCTCCACCTCTTTTTTCTTATTCTGACGTCATCAGTGACTGCAAACATAGTAAAGATAGGTGTGAATTTTAGACGCTTCCACTTCTGGATGAAATATTGAAAAATAATGTCCACGAGTTTAATGTGCACGTAAGTTTTCTCTATGTACATAATACACTGAAAACCCATAATTCATAAAAGAGTGATAGTTTCAAATAGGTCACAATATGAAATAACTGAAATCCTCTATTCATGATCTTCGTTTTTCAGTATGATACTCAAAGATCTGGAGACGGCGGATAAAGTAATGAAGAAAGAACCAGAAGAAACACCTCCTCCAAGTGTTGATGCATCACCTCTACAGGTTAGTAAGCTATATTGATATTATATTAGAACTTATGATTCAAAAGACTAGTATCTATAAAACAGAAGAAGAACAACAATTTACGGATTTCAAAATAACGGGCATTATCCTCTAGAGATTGAAATTTTAGAAGTGATTCAATTTTCCTCCCCTGTAGGAAAAACCTTTCAAAAACACCTGCTTTATTCTTCTTGTTTTATTCAATTCGCTCTCCTTCTTCATCTCTGAAAATGTCAAAGCTTTTCTCAAGTATCTCCTTTCTTTGACATTTATTTCTGAGGTAGTTGACAAGGTTTCCTAGGTGAAATGACAACGGACCCGTAGAGTACTTAAGTAGTCTGAATTTCGACAACAAATGTTGCCTACAAAAACAATATGTTTTATTTTCCGGTGAGTGATCATCAGAAACCAATTTTGTATCTAGTCATAGTCATAATCACATAAATTGCAGGTAATGAGACCTCCACCTCCACAAGTTCCAAATAACAACTCTGGAGGACCACCGGCACCTCCTGTTGTACCAGCAGCAACACCCAACAGAATTGTTCCTTCAAGTACAGCATCCCCATATGGATCACCACTTGGAGCATCTCTTCTCTCAAATCAACCTCTCGTTTTACCTTTTGCACCAATCAACGGAGATTTTGATTTCAATGCCGCAATTGCTGCAGTTTCACAACCGAAACCGGGTTAGTTGAAGTACATTTTGAAACTAAAACTGTAGACATATAAGGAAATTAGAAACTGTAACGATGAAAAGATTAGTGTTCATATGGTTTATCAAAAGACACGAAACGAATAGAAACTAACATGTGTGATATCATTTCTCCTTCTCTTTTTTCGGAGATAGTCCTTTTATAATGACAATTTGTTTCTTCGTTTCAGTTTTGTTATCGCTAAACGTACTATTTGGAAAACAATTCGATTCTAGAGCCACTTTAATAGAGAACATTTGTGAAAAAAGACACGGTTGAGAGAGAGAGAGAGAGAGAGAGAGAGAGAGAGAGAGAGAGAGAGAGAGAGAGAGAGAGAGAGAGAGAGAGAGAGAGAGAGAGAGTTATTTAGTTGCTACACGCGTGAGAAGAAGAAGAGAAATAGTTATATTATCATTTATTGTCTGCGCCTCTTATCAAATCAACGCTATCTGCTATCTCGACCGTTTTCTTTCGGTTTCTCTGATTTTCTCCGACTCCTGGACACTCTCATCCACAAATTGACGTCATTTTTTGGGTTGCCGAAGACTGACACAGAGACCGAGAAGGCCAGAGACGAATGAAGAGAAAGATAGAGAGAAAAGGGGAATAGTTTCTCTTTTCTCTGTGTGTGTTTCTCTTTCTCCGATCATTTGACAACTGTATTCTGTATATTCTTGTCTTCTTCTGGAGACATTTTTAATAGCAAATATAGATGGAATCGTTGGTTTTCAATGGTCATTCCAATATGAATGGTACGATAAATCTTCCGAATAAATGGGTTCTGATGCAGCAGCTCATAATCTAAGAGATCCTGTTGTTACTCTTCTAGTTGAATTTTTACGAGATCTGCAAACTTGCACTTTACGTGAATTCATTGATTTGTGTTTTGGTCTGATTGTTGAGATAAGCTTGTCCCATTTTCTAGTGTTTCATTGATTCTCATCTATCTGATCATCAGAATTTATGATCTCGTACTGCCGTCTGTTTCATACAGACTAGATTCTATACAAAAAGAAACATGGCTTGATCACTCTTTCTTCCTATCCTCTTTAAATAGAATTAGAATTCAAAAAGAAAACTGCATTAATTTCTTGTCAACCCTGTTCTAATCGCTCATCAGTATTTCCAGGAGGACCACCTCAAAACGGTCTCGGCGGAGGAGGTGGAGTACCGGGACCGTCGAGTGGAATTGTTGGAATGTCAGTGCAACCACCGGTCAGTACTCCATCTCAAATACAACAACAATCCGGAGTAGAAGGAACATCTGGACTCATCGGAAACGCAATGAAACCAATGTTGGGAATTGAAGCTGTCAGTTTTCCAGGTATTTAAAAATATATATGGGAACTAAAGTCCAAACAATATATAGAATTTTCAGAGTTTGGAACAACAGACTGGCAATCACCAATGCTTTCGGGTGGATACAGTTCAAGTCCTTCACCAACAATGACAGGTGGAAGTGGTTCAATGCGAATGGGAGGTGGACCAATGCATGGCGGCGAAGATGAATCAAATCGAAAACGGCAGGTCCGACTACTCAAAAACAGAGAAGCAGCAAAAGAATGTCGTAGGAAAAAGAAAGTGAGTTGGAGAATGACTGAAGAGACACTGAATTCAATATCATCTTTTCAGGAATACGTGAAATGTCTAGAAAATCGAGTATCAGTACTGGAAAATCAGAATAAAGCACTCATCGAAGAACTCAAAACACTGAAGGAGCTGTATTGTAGAAAAGAAAAAGACGGAATGTGATTCTCCAAAAGTATCTTTTTCTTCTTTTTTCTCTTTGTTTGACCTCTTTCATTTTCTCTTTTTGCCACCTCTTTCTCCAATTCTCCTCAAATGAAATCTCCAATGAATCTCGTTTTTCCCCTACAATCTTAAACCGTTTTATCCTCCTCCTCATTATCAGATTTCTCTTTATTGTTTCATCCTTCTTCATCGCATAGTTACTTATAATTCATTTTAATACATTGTGATATCAATCGGTTTTATCAATATTTCTTTATTCGTCTAGGAATTTTATTATTGCAGTCCCTTTTTTCCCGAAGCCGCCCTTTCCCAGTTTTTGTATCTATTCTATCCATTTTTATTTGTGAATGTTCTCTTGAATTACTAGTTGTCTGTACAACAATCATCCCAATCACCATGTTTGCCATATTTCTCCTTTATTTTCATCTCTTATTAATCAGATTCTTCATGAAGTTCCATCCGATAGACTGTAATATTGTTAACGTAGAACCTACCGTACATAGAAAAAAACAACTCATCATTTTCTTCTTTCTGCTTCTGAAGACCAACTCGAAAAAGCACATAAAAGAAAAAAACATTTTATTGTTTTCCGATAATCAGGAATAAATATTACATATCCCTTAACTTTTTAGTTTTAATCATTCAAAAACCAATATCTGCTCACTGAAAAATGATTGGTTTTTTGTGTGTGGAAAGAAATCATGAGAATATGATTCTCGTGAGAACGGAAATAAAAGTTCTCACACCTCGTCGAAATAATCCAAAAAACGGAAATTGAATTCTCATTGATTTTCTCTTTTTTCTACTTTTTCTTCCGGAAAAGAAGATTCGATCGACTCGAAGAGATTCTGAATTTCAATGATTTCAATGAACAAATTTCTTTCCGTTTTTCTATTTATTCTGTTTTTTGGATCTATCGATTCACAAGGTATGTTGTTGTTGGTTACTGTAACTACCGCAGGATTTCCAAAAACTGAGAGCAATTATTCCAGAAATAAAACTGAATATTTGTCTGAAAATAGCATGAATTTTCAGTTTTAGATACTGAAAAACAACAAATTTCATCTGCAAAATCAGAATATTTTCGAGTTTAAATTTTGAATTTCCAATCGTTTTCTAAGATTTTTCTTCTTTTCTGTGATTTCTAAATGTCCATTTCGTTAGTTTGGGAATGAGTATTCAACAGAAATTCACATAATTGGATCCACAAACTGCATTTTTATTTATTTCACATTCAGATTTTTTTTTCGAACTTGAATTCCGAAAAGAAACTTTTCAAACGAGGAAAAGTATGGTCGAAACAATAAAATTTTCAGTCTAACTGACTGTCAAATCCTAATTTATTGCATATGAATTCATTAAATTTCAATTCATGTAATTTTTTTTGAAGGATTCGGTGGTCCAATAGATGCTCCTTCGACAAAAACTCCATCGACAAGCACAACTACAACTACAGTAATCCCTCAAACAACAGGTGCATCTGTAATTCAATCAACAACTTCTCTCTCATATTCTCTCAATATTTCCCCATTTTCAATTATTTTCATTTCATTAATCTCTCTTCTGTTTCCGTTTGTAAATTGAATTTCTCTTTGAATATAAAACAATTTTTTGTTTTTATGAAATCAAATCGAAAAAATTGAATAAAGGTTGAAATGGGCGGAGTTTAGAGGCTCATAAAAGAGAAAGGAAATTGAATTTTTAGAGCGAAAGAAATTTCATTCTTTCATTGAAAAATGATTCTCTTTTCCGTTTTTCTCATCGTTTCCATGGTTTCTCTCAGTTATGAATCACCGATTCCACAAATCGGAGGACTCGGTAATTCAATGCAACCGGAAGTTCATGCAACTGGTAAGTAAATGAATTAGATGAAGATATCTCAGAATATTTCTTCTTTATTAAGGACTTATTCCAATGATAACTGGAACAAATGTTCCTGAATCAGAAGAAGAGATTGATGCTTCAATTTATGATCAAAATGAAGCAAATAAGATTATTGGGTTGGCAAAACAAACATCTGAGAATGGAAAGAATCCAGAAAAAGCAATTCCTGGATTCATTGAATCAAATCCTGGTTTTATGTCGACTGTTGAGACTCTTCGTTCGAATGAAAAAGAAGAAACAACGACGACTTCTTCTTCTGAAATCTTGACAACTCCACGTCTTGCATTCACTCTTTCAAATGGAATTCAAACTGTTTCATCTCAAAAAACAACTGTCAAATCTTAATTTTCTTTTCATTTCTCAATGAAATTTTTCTGTTAAATTACATGTTTTCATGAGAATTCCGATAGAATGAAAGAGCAAAATTCTAAGTTTTGGGCAGATTATAGGCTGTCAGTTGTACTGAAAGAACTGATATTTATGATTCAATTACAGAATTCTTAATTGAATTCTGAGAACATTGAGTGCACACAATTGGATCATTTTCAGTTGGAAGTGAGCAATTTTTTTATTTAAAAGATCAAACAGAACCGAATTCATTAAGAATTTAAATACTTTTTGAAGATAATTCTTGATGAATTCTAAATGAAAAATGGATTTCAATGTGACGTCATCAAACAAATTTTCGTCTTTTCGAATGCAGAATCCATTTGTATTTTGTACAATTTTATGTCCTTTCGACAATAAATTCAAACAATACGGAAACCGTTTTTTGAAAAGTTTGAAACCCGAAACAATATAAAACAGCGTGGATCGTTGCATTCATTCTGTGCAATTGCAACATTCAAAATGTTGATTCTTCTCATTTTTGTTTCATTTTTATCATGGATTCCCACTTTTTCATCAGCGGATATGCCATATTTGAATTGCAATACTTTGGTATGAAATCAGATTTCAATTGATAAAATGAACAAAGATTTTTCAATTAGACTGGAAATTTCGAAAGACAAATGATTCGATTCTCGAGAGCAATGGAAGTTGGAGATAAATTAACAATCACTGGAAAAGTTTCAAATCATCCAAATATGTTTGTTTTTGAATCTGATTGAAGGCGAAATGTATTCTGATATTCAGGTCATATATCAATTTCTATCCGGGATTCATCAGTGTTTTCACAAGAAATCCAGTTTCAATGCATATAAGAGTACAATATTTGAGAAGAAGTATCATTTATAACAGTTATTTTGTGAGTTTTAAAAGAAATTATTTTGTTGTTCAAATGAGAAAAATGTTAATTAATTAAAGGGAAAATGGGGTCCAGAAGCATATGGAACACAACCATTTATTGGAAACAGTCGTTATACGATCAGTATTCTGTGAGAAATTATTAGATGATACCATCAATTTCATTAATTAATTTTAGAAAAGGTCCATTATCCTATCGAATTTATAATGGAGACAAATACATTTTCAACTATCCATATCGTCATGATAGAAATTGGCAAATTGGAAATTTGATTGGATATGGAGATTGGACTCTTGAATCTATTTCAATGTACTTTTTCAGTTTTGGATTCATATTTTAAATTCAAAAAATTAAGGGCTTGTCAGAGAGCAGGAGTCCCCGTAACTCCTGATCCAAAGGCAACAACTACTCCAATTCCAACAACTACTCCCCTTCCGACGACAACTCCAGTTGCAGTGAAAGTAGTCAATCCAATTGCAGAAGATCCGAATTCAGGAAATTTGAAAGGATCAGATATAGTTGTTCCGAGTTCCGGAAGCTCATCGAATAGTGGATCCAATTCTAATAGTTCTTCGAATAACAATAACAGTTCAAATAATGGAAATTCCAATGGAAATAATAATTCGAATTCTGGAAATGGAAATGGTGGAAACTCGAATGGATCTAACAATAATAATAATGGAAACGGAAACAATGGAAATTCTAATGGAAATGGGAATGGTAAGCAATTGATCGTGTTGATTCGGTTTTTAGAAATAAACAAAAAGTTCGAATAACTTTACTTATTGAAATTCAGGAAATGGAAACAATGGAAATGGAAACAACAGCGGAAGAGGAAATGGGAATGATGGAAATGGTGAGAAAACAGATGAGATTCGGATGGAATCAAAATAAAAAACAGTTGATATTTAAAATAACTAAGTGTTACTTTTTGATAAATAGTCGGTTTCTTTGGAATATTAATTTAATTGTTCAGGTAATGGAAACAATAGAAATGGGAACAATAATGGACAAGGAAACGGAAATAATGGAAATGGAAATGGTGAGAAAAAACAAAGTTACAGAGGATTTCTGATGAATAAACAGTCAAATTCAAACAAGACATCTACTCAATTTTATTGGGAAAATTCTTCAATTCAGGTAACGGAAACAATGGAAACGGTAATAATGGAAATGGGCAAAACGGAAATGGAAACGGTGGACACAATGGACAATGGCCATATCCTCCACCACCACATGGATATTATCCACCAGGATATCCATATCCACCTGGCTATCCTTATCCTCCTCCTCCTCATCCAGGAGGATTCTATTATCCTCCAGGAGCTATTCCACAGAATGGAATGAATGGTCAAAATGGAAATGGACAACCTAATATAATTGTTATTAATTCGGATGGAAGCAGCGGAAGAAAACGAAATGGACCACACTTCGATATTGAAAATGACGAAGGAGAAGGTAGCTTTTTCCGTTGTTTTTTCTAAAATTAATCCATTTGATATTCAGATGAATGCTGATTCTTCTTTGTTCAAAATGCCCCCATTTCTGATAATTCTTTGTGTTTTCTTTGAATAAAAGTTCATTTCTGTTTCTTTCAGAATCATCTATGCCTTCTGACTAGTTAATCAAAACGGAATTGAAAAGGAAAGGAAGTGAAGAAAAAGAAAAAAACAGAGAAATTACTCCACACTACCTACCGTTCTTTAATTTACACACCGTACGAATGACCTTCGTTGAAAGGATTCTCTTAAACTTCCTTATTAAGGAAAAATGTATAAAAGGAAAGGAATTGAAAAGAAAAAAGTATCCATCGAATTGGTTGATTCTTCAGTTGGAATGGACGAGATTTCCAGAAGAAACGCTTATCGTTTTGTGGCTTATTCGGCTGTCACTTTCTCTGTTGTCGCCGTTTTTACGGTAGGAATTCATTCGAATTTTCTCTTTTAAATATCAAGATTTCAGTTATGTATCACTCTTCCAATGGTATACAATTATGTCAACGGAATCAAAACACAGATAAATCATCAGATTTCATTCTGTAAACATTCTGCTCGTGATATTTTCTCTGAAGTCAATCATATTCGTTCAAATCCAAATAACTCAACACTTCGCGAGAAACGTCAAATAGGAGAATGTTCTGGATGTTGTCTTCCAGGATCAGCTGGACCAGCTGGAACTCCAGGAAAACCAGGAAGACCAGGACGTCCAGGAGCTGCTGGACTTCCAGGAAATCCAGGAAGACCACCAGCACAACCATGTGATCCAATTACTCCACCACCATGTCGTCCATGTCCTCAAGGACCACCAGGAGCTCCAGGAGCCCCAGGACCACAAGGAGATGCTGGAGCACCAGGACAACCAGGATTCGGAAGCGGAGTTGGAGCTCCAGGACCATCTGGACCAAAGGGACCACGTGGATCACCTGGAAATCCAGGACAACCAGGATCACCTGGACATCCAGGAGCTGATGCTCAATCTCAATCTACACCAGGAGCACCAGGACCAGCTGGACCACAAGGACCACCAGGACCATCAGGAGCACCAGGAGCCCCAGGAGGACCAGGATTCCCAGGAGCACCAGGACCAAAGGGACCATCTGGATCACCAGGACAACCAGGATCTGATGGAAATCCAGGAGCTCCAGGACAACCAGGACAATCTGGTGGATCTGGAAACCGTGGAATTTGTCCAAAGTATTGTGCTATTGATGGAGGAGTTTTCTTCGATGATGGATCTTTCCGCAGACGTTAATTTCAGTTGTTTGTTCCATGAGATTCAAAACTTTTATCTCTCTGAATACAATAAAGATTCAAAGTTCATTTATTCTCGTACATTCTAACTGATTTTCTCTTTTTCTATGGGCGTCGGTCAAAAGAAAAGGAAATGAGTATCGAGAGATGTTTGATTGCGGGAAGGAGAATTCCAGCTGATAAATTGGTTAACAAAACTGGTTTGAGATTATGTGTCGAAGAAATTCTGACAAGTATTGGAGGGGAGGAACAAAAATACATGAAGAAATTTGGAGAAAATTTTAGAAAGTTCACAGCGTTTGGATTCAATTTGAAATGATGAATGATTGAGAATTCGAAATACTTCAAAAGCAGAAAACTATTTCAGATTCATCAAAATGACGGATTGAAAGAAACGGAAAATAAGAAAGATGTGGATTTGCAAACAGAATCAATTCAAGGACAAAACACTGGCAATTTACAGTAATCATCCAGTGATTTTTTGATTTTTTCAGAATCTCTTCAACCCAGTTATCGATTCCATTACCTATTTCCATTCTTGTTTTCAGATATTCTCTGAAGTTCAAACTATTGAACATCAATGAATAAAATACATGACATAACTGTTTCTTCTCGTTTTCTCTTTGAGGAATAACCTTCATTTCTGCAACAAGAACAGTTCGAATCCAAAAACGTCATGTGTTCCTTCCTCTTTTCTGTCTTTTTTTCTGTGTTGTGTCACCTTTTTCTCTGATCAAATGTACAGAAAAAAGGGAATGAAGACTGCCAAAAAACAAGTTACTTCCTCCTTAAAACCGTTTCTTTTTCTGTGTTTTTGGTTCCTTGACAACGATATGAACACATTGAAATTTGAGAGAGAAAATGAGAGATAAGGAGAGAAAAAAAGATGGATTGAAGAAGAACTTTGAAACTTTGAAAAGAGAGAGAGAGAGAGAGAGAGATAAAAAAGAGTATAAAAAGGGTTGTCTTGACGACATTCAATCATTCTTTCATTTCCAAAGAAAAATGGAGGATATCACTCGCAGAAATGCCTATCGCTTTGTTGCCTATGCAGCTGTCACTTTTTCAGTTGTGGCTGTATTCTCGGTTCGTTTATTCATTCATTCATCTGAAATCTTTTCTCTTCATTTCAGTTGTGTATCACTATTCCAATGGTCTACAATTATGTGAATACAATCAAGACTCAAATCGATCATCAGATTTCATTCTGCAAACATTCTGCTCGGGATATTTATTCCGAAGTCAATCAGATCCGTTCTAATCCAAAGAACAATAAAACTCGTTTCGCTCGTCAAGCTGGATACGATTTTGATTCTGGAGCTGTTGATTCATTTGCTTCGGCTGGAAACAGTGGAAATAGTGGATCATGCTCTGGATGTTGTCTTCCAGGATCAGCTGGACCAGCTGGAACTCCAGGAAAACCAGGAAGACCAGGACGTCCAGGAGCTGCTGGACTTCCAGGAAATCCAGGAAGACCACCAGCACAACCATGTGATCCAATTACTCCACCACCATGTCGTCCATGTCCTCAAGGACCACCAGGAGCTCCAGGAGCCCCAGGACCACAAGGAGATGCTGGAGCACCAGGACAACCAGGATTCGGAAGCGGAGTTGGAGCTCCAGGACCATCTGGACCAAAGGGACCACGTGGATCACCTGGAAATCCAGGACAACCAGGATCACCTGGACATCCAGGAGCTGATGCTCAATCTCAATCTACACCAGGAGCACCAGGACCAGCTGGACCACAAGGACCACCAGGACCAGCCGGATCTCCAGGAGCCCCAGGAGGACCAGGATTCCCAGGAGCACCAGGACCAAAGGGACCATCTGGATCACCAGGACAACCAGGATCTGATGGAAATCCAGGTGCCCCAGGACAACCAGGACAATCTGGAGGATCAGGAAACCGTGGAATTTGTCCAAAATACTGTGCCATCGACGGAGGAGTTTTCTTCGAAGATGGAACTCGCAGAAAGTAGAAATCATAATTTCAATAAAATTTGCATTTTCATTTGTTTAAAATGGTTTGAAACGACAAGCATCTCAACGATCTCTTGAAATATTACACGACTGTTACTCCTAACAAGGGAGGGCTAATTTGGCTAAGGAGTTCAGAATTTCCTATAAATTTACCCATAGATACTTTTGACCGTGCATTAGAGATTAGTCATTTTATAGTTAGAAGCGCCAAAATATAGGGAAAGATTCCGAATTTCCTGCTAAAATTCCCTTGTAAGATTTAACAAAAAACAATCGGAAAGGTGCGCAATCATGGAAATTTAAATAACTGTACACTGAGAAACAATGGTTTGAGTTATATAAAACAAATAGAACAAATATTTTACTTTTAAAATGAAAAACAATAATATCTTTTAATAACTAGAGTATTCCTGAATTGTTATATTACTCGGACGATTCCATTTTTAATGGACGGTACAAAATATTTGGAAACGTAGTATTGTGTACCATTTATTAGATTGGAGCTCAAAGTTCTAAAAGAATGAATGAAATTAACGTCTACGGAAAGATCCATCATCGAAGAAAACTCCTCCATCAATAGCACAATACTTTGGACAAATTCCACGGTTTCCAGATCCACCAGATTGTCCTGGTTGTCCTGGAGCTCCTGGATTTCCATCAGATCCTGGTTGTCCTGGTGATCCAGATGGTCCCTTTGGTCCTGGTGCTCCTGGGAATCCTGGTCCTCCTGGGGCTCCTGGTGCTCCTGATGGTCCTGGTGGTCCTTGTGGTCCAGCTGGTCCTGGTGCTCCTGGTGTAGATTGAGATTGAGCATCAGCTCCTGGACGTCCAGGTGATCCTGGTTGTCCTGGATTTCCAGGTGATCCACGTGGTCCCTTTGGTCCAGATGGTCCTGGAGCTCCAACTCCGCTTCCGAATCCTGGTTGTCCTGGTGCTCCAGCATCTCCTTGTGGTCCTGGGGCTCCTGGAGCTCCTGGTGGTCCTTGAGGACATGGACGACATGGTGGTGGAGTAATTGGATCACATGGTTGTGCTGGTGGTCTTCCTGGATTTCCTGGAAGTCCAGCAGCTCCTGGACGTCCTGGTCTTCCTGGTTTTCCTGGAGTTCCAGCTGGTCCAGCTGATCCTGGAAGACAACATCCAGAACATTCTCCTATTTGACGTTTCTCGCGAAGTGTTGAGTTATTTGGATTTGAACGAATATGATTGACTTCAGAGAAAATATCACGAGCAGAGTGTCTACAGAATGAAATCTGATGATTTATCTGAGTCTTCATTTCATTTACATGATTATAAACCATTGGAAGAGTGATACATAACTGAAAACTTCGATATGAAAATTTAGAATTAAATTGAAGTTCTCACCGAAAAAACAGCCACAACAGAGAAAGAAACAGCAAAATATGCGACAAAACGATAGGCGTTTCTCCTGAAAACTTCGTCCATTGCAAGTGATTCAACTGAAGATTTCCATTTCCAGAAGTTCTTTTTATACTTTCTTTTCGATTGTTTACAACCATATATCAGAAAGAAAAAGAACGCCTTGATTGAGTTTTCGTCTCTTCGTTTTCCTCAACGAAGGTCATTTCCCTCCTTTTTCTTCTTTTCACAGGGAAATCTTCCTTATTTCATTTAATAAAGAACCGTTTTATCTCATTTCTTATCGTTTTTCTTTCATTTCAAATGATGCGAAAAAGGCATAATTATATGAAATGAGGGAGATTTACTTCCTAGTTTCATATCATTTCCTCAACATTCTCACATTATTTCTCATCTTATTCTCGTTTTCTCTGGGAATTCGATTTATGATTTCTGAACGAAGGAAACGTTGATTCAACGAGAAAATTGAAATATTTAGACTGCAATTCGATATTGTTTTCATGCAGGTATAAATGGAGAAATGTTTCTATTTTGGCATCCAAATTTCAAATATTTAGTCTAGAGAATCTGAAATCAAACACGAAAAGAAATGCGAATAAATGGTGATTTCTGCTTCGGTTACTACTCAGAATAATCGTTTAATTCCCTACAATTTGTGTGTTTTGCTTTTCCTTCGCAAGAATTTTACATTCGATTGACAGGTCTAAAGTCAATTCTTCAAGAAAAACTCGATTGCAAACAACATTTTATAATCAAAAATAAATTAAAAACCGGTGAATGAAATGCAGAAAACGGAAAGAAATTTAATGATTCGGACAAAGGTTTTTATCATTTTCACTGACAGTTTTAGCCTCTTGAATCAAATATTCATCATATTTTCCATCTCGAATAATTTCTTCCGGTGCTCGATTTCCATATGTTTTAATATAATCAATCACTTTTTTCTCATCAACTGAATTCATTTCTAATCGGGATCCCCATCCAACAAGTGCAAGTGGTCTTTCAGTTGTCAATTTAATATATGGAGTGATGACGTGTCGATAGATACATGACGTCACCAATTGTCTTAATTTATTCAATTCATCGACATCCACACACGGATGATATAGAAGAACAATTGATCCATGTTCCAAATTATGAAGCCATCTTTGAACGGGAACATATAAATATTCTCCAAAACGAGCCCAATTCGGGCGATGATCTCCTCTGAAAAAACAAATGAATTCAATGATTTTCATTTGTTTCGAATGACAAACCTAACTGGAATTCGATCTTCGTATTCGATATTTTCATCCATACATTTATGCATTACTTGATCACTTTTTGGATCATATGAACTATTCTGTTGAACCATATCGAAAAGAATTGGATCAATGTCCTGAAAAATATCACTTTTTATTCACTTTTAAAATGTTTTCCTTTTCCAAATTTCAAATGTTCCTTCTGATGAAAAACAACTTGAACTACAGTAACCGTCGAATAAATGAACATCTTCTTCAATTATTTCTCACCTTTTGAACAGCATAATGAATGGAAGAAGAGCAAGTAAATGCACTGAAATCATTCGAATCCCAATCTTTATTTAAATTTGTTTTTGCATCGTCGCAAGTCGTTAATTTTCCCATAACTGCTCCCATATATCCATGAATTTCGGAAGGAAATAGATGAAATAAAACGGAAAAAACGAGGAATTTCATCTGAAAATCAGAATGAAATGATGAAAATAAAGAGTGATTTGAGAAGAGAAAGAGATCGAATATAAATGAGATTCGATTGTTGGAATGCTAATTCAAAAAAAGAAAAAATGAATTTAAAAATCGAATGATTTCTCATTCAAAAAAGTTCAAAAAACTAATAAAATATGAGGTTTCATGACAATAAAATGTGCGAGAAAATCGATAAACGAACGGAAAAGTCATCTCGTCAGTGTCATTTTCTCCGCCGAAAACTGTTTTCTTTTCCTTCGATTTGGCTTGTTTCTCCTCCAAATGACGACTGTTCCGCGCGGAAAACAAACAATTGAATGTGTTTAAAAGTATCAATTTGGAACCATTTCGAATAAGAATTTGATTCCGGAGAGGCTTCGTTGTTGCACTTTTGAATCAACAATCAGGAAATCAAGAAGGAGTTGATTTGTGGAAAGCAATTACATTAGAGTTCTTTTAGAAAACTTTGGTTTTATTAAGAAAGGGTAACAACAACAAAAAACAAATTAAGACTATCATTGAGAAGTTTCTGAAATTTCGGCTACTTTCAGGAGAAATTTCAACATAACCTACAGTATCTCAAATGAAATAACAATGAGAAAAACGAGTTTTTATAACAAAAAGAGCTCTAATGGATATTGACTATTGACTGACAATTGCTTGCACTGCTTGTTTGTTGGCCATAACAGCCGCTGCCATTTCAGTTCCAAAAGTATTTTCCAGTCGCATTCGATCATATTTACAGAGTAGAAGAACAGAAAGAAAACGTTGAGTTGTATCCGCTTGTGACATATTAATGAATTCGGAATAGAAGAGTGGATGAGAAGGTAATTGGTAGAAGACGACACGATGAACACCCTGAAAAGATACTAATCATATACTTCTCTAAATGAATTTTCACTTACAGTTAACTGTCTTCTATTGAAGAAATACCAACGTTCAGTGACGACCAAATAACTTTTTCTTTCATGATAAAACATCTCTCTTGCTCTGTCAACTTTCGATCGACTTGCATATTCATGACACATCACAAAACTTTCTTCCGCCTTTTTCAAGTGATTTCGGACACGAACGAAATCGAAATACGATGGAATTACGATGACGGTTCGTGGAATCATAGATGGCATAATCTTATCAACAAAGTATTTAAACCTCAAATCGGATGTCTCATTCGGATCTTTTACTTCAAATTTGTGTAGTTCTTGACACAAAGGAACTTCGATCTGAAAGACAAAATTAATGGAATAGACGAAATTCAAACTGACGTCGTTCAGAGTTCCGGCTTTTTTTGGCCTCGAAACAATCAATCCACGATGATTATGTGAATTTTGTAGCATCAAAGAAGTAAAAATCTCATGAGAATACCGAGAGAACATTAGCAATTGAGAGTAGAATTTCGAGTGGCCATCTGAAATTTCATGCTTATACAATGAAAGTTCTGTAGAGTTTTACCAAGATAGAGCTTCCTAACTCTTGAAATATCTACATCAATTTTCGAAGGAAGAGAATGAAGATGCGAAAAGATTAGTTGAACGTTCTCCCAATTCTGCTGTATCATTATGTCGGTCTGAAATTGAAAGGTAAACTCCAAAATAGACAGAAAAATGTTATTACTCGATCAACAATTGTCAAATTGATACTACTGATGAGATGAGCTTCATTTCCATCATCTCCATTCAAAATCATTCGAAGGCCTAGCGGTGAGCACACCAGAATATCAGCTTTTTCGAATTTTTCGTAAAGTTTCAGAACTTTTTTAGAGAGAGCAATACCGATTCGAAAGGCGTCATCATTGTTTCCGAGAAGAAGTTCCTTTAAAAAAAAACATAAAAGCTGCTCGAATTTTCTGAAAATTCTTACTTTGTGATCTTCAGGAAAATCGGCTCTGGTAGTCGGTAACTCCGTCGATCCACTATATTCTTCCTCGAATCTGTTTTTGTTCCAGACCTCTCCTGCCTCTTCTGAATAGAAAATAAGTTGAACATGATGAGTTTGTTTATGCAAATTACCGTTTCCATTAACAATTTTTCTTATTCGATTGATAATATCATATGCGTCTTTCTTGAATGGGCATAAAATAAGAACAACAGGACGAACAAACCCAGAATCTCTACATGATTCAATTGTTTCTTCGTCAGCTCCTCCTTCCTGAATTCAATTTTTTAACTATTTTGAAAATGTGATAATTTTGTTACTTTTACAGATGCAATTTCTAATTTTCGCTTGTTTCCAATTATCAGATTTTTGTTACGAATGAGATGTTGAATGATGTGGGCGCAGTAGATTGACTGAAACAAGAGGTTTGGAAATTAAATAATTCATATCAACTAACTCGATATCCATCTTGATCATTTGAAATGGCCAATAAATTTCTGTATTCTGCTGTTAATTTCAAAATTGTTTGTCTTTCTGCTTCAATCTGATCTTCATTTTTTTCATCGACTTCAGTTTCTTCTAGAAGAGATGTCATATTTTGAAGAATTCCATCATTCCACCCTAGATTTGATAAATCCGAAGAATCAGAAAAAGATGTAAAATCTTGAATTCCCTTGTAAATTGATGATGCGCCTAGGCCAGGTAGGTCCGTCTTCCGCGAACTTTTCGTTCGAGCCTTCAAATCGGATAACTGAGAACTTCCGATTTCATCGATCGTTTGATCCCAAAATTCAGAAAAATAGTCGATCTGTTTCGCGATTTTTTGTGATGATGATGTTTCGATTTCAGTCGATTGGAGTTTCCGTTTTGACATTCTATTCATGATATTTTCACGTTCGATAGAATGATACTATGCAAAATAAAATATCGGTTTAAACCAATAAAAAACGTCCGGAACCACCTTATACCGTCATCGTTATGCTTTATTCAATATTTTAAGTCAAAATACAAATATTCAGGAATAAATGTTAGGCAAAGGAACAATTCAAAACTTTTGAGAGAAGAAAATGGACCAAGAGAAGAAATTGATTGGAGCGAGTAAGATGGGATGTGGGGATTATGTGAAAGCTGGGAGATCTAATCTTGTGGAGCAGGATCTTGGCGCATTGTGTCTGGAATCGGCGGTGGAGTCGAGACGTCGGTCATTTCGAGCTGTTCGTCGGCGGCAATCAATCGCAAACCGATGGCTGCTGGCGATTGAGCCTTCAAATGTGGTAATGAGTTTTGACAACACTTTTTGTGATATTTATTTTTTTGTAGCCTACTGATTAAATGTAAAAGTGATTATTACCTTGGCATTGGTTGATGAGTATCCGCAATCCACAAGCCTGGCTGAATCGTGCAAGAGTTGAGTCTTTCTGCCCTCTTCGTCGAGTTTCCAAAGCTCCACGTTAGTTAACGGTTCCTAAATTTAATTATAATTCAACACAAAACTCAACACAAAAAATAAAAACCTTAAGTATTCCGGCGATCATTTGTTTCAGATTCGAGACCGAGTCTGACTCCTCTGCATCGAGGTAATAATGTGCTTTTTTCCGGCGAACTTCGAAGAATAGTTCTTGAGTCATATCGATCGACTAAAAATTTATACAAAGCGTATTTAAAAAACAAAAAGAAGGTTCATGCAGAAAAACAAATATACTACATTAATAAGTAAATATTAATGTGTTTAGTCTATAATAATCCATCGGCAGGTGTTAATCGGTGTGTCCGATTTTGATGATACAAAAAAATGAGCAAACGCGCTCTATCGAAACATCTAAGTCATTTTCTCGCGGTAGTTCAAATCTGAGTTTTCTACACCTGCAAGTGTCTAAACATATTTTTCATGTTTACTATCATAAAAATTGCAATGGTTCTCTAATCCAGTGCTGCCGAATGACACACCATTACACCACACATGACCACAAAAAACGAAGTCTATCAAAACTGCGTTATATTTCAAGGAATAGAGGACGAACCACAATTTTTATAGAGTAAATATTGACATGGGTTTTACTTTACCAAGACTAACTCGAGAGGCCGCCGCCATTCTTTTTTGTATTTTCAACTGAGAGAATTTCTTTTGAAAAATCGATATGTCTTATCCCGACGATTTTCCAATTCCACATGTTATTCAACCAGTTAAAGTGGTCCGACACGTTGTCAAAGTAGGTCATAAATCCTCCAGAATTGATAAAAGAACGAATAAAATTCTTTGAAGGAAACTCCAATTAAAACACCATTTCTTGAATTTTGTCCAAAATGTCAAGTAAGTTTCTCTGATTTCTGAGATGATTTATATGTAGAAATGCCGTTTTCAGACAACGATAATGACCTCCGTAACGACGCATATTGGAATGTGTTGGTGGTTGATTTGTTTCTTCGGAACATTTCTTTTCTGTTGGCCTATTCTCTTCTTTTTATGTTGTGATGTTTCAAAAGACGTCGATCATAATTGTCCCAATTGTGGTCTTCTTCTTGCCACTTCGAATCGAGCCGGTTTCTAGATTATTCATTGACAAATTATGATTTTTTACGGGATATTCGAGTTCTTTTTCTGTTTTTTATTCTGCAATTTTCATTGGGTATAACACGAAATAATACATTTTCAATCATGAAATTAGGATTATTTTGAAGGAATTGAAACTTCAAATATTGAATGTAATTGATCCGAAATCGAACCCAATTGAGATGAAATTCGGTTCTTGAACACAAGCACACCATATTCTTCCCATTGAATATTTCAATTCTTTTCCGAGTCTGGAAATAAAAATTTCAAAAGAATAAAAAAGAGAATTGTCAGACCTATAAGATTTTGAATCCCACACTTTAACGTAATCATCTTCTGAACCACTGATAATGAAATTATTGAAAGAAACAAGGCAAGTAATGTTGTTTTGATGTGCTCCTTCTAATGTTTCAATACATTCCTTTGTCTGAAAATCAAAGATTAGAAGACGATTAATTGACTTTTAATCTGAAAAACCTCATAATTCCAAATGCGAAGTGATTTGTCATCGGATCCAGAAATAATTCTAGAACCACCCAGAAAAGAGATACAATTGATTCCATTCCGATGTCCTTCCAACGTGGCAACTTCTTTTTCTTCTCCCAATTTCCAAATCTTCAAAGTTTTATCCAAAGAAGCACTGACTATCATATCAGAATCATTCGGATTGATTGCAATTTGCATGACATAATGAGTATGTCCATTCATTTCTTGTTCAATTCTCCATTCATTTTCCCAATCCCAAATTCGAATTGATTTGTCATCAGAAGCAGAAATCAAATATGGAAGAGTTGGATGAATTTCAATTGAACGAATAAAATCAGAATGAGCCTCAAAACTATGAATCAAATCGAACGAATTCGAGTCAAAAACGCGAATTCGTCGATCGTCAGAAGCAGTTACAATCCAGTTTTTCCTCGGAATAAACTTCGCACATCGAACTGATTTCTTGCAAATCTGACATAATTCATATTGAAAAACTAGAAAAATGAATAGATCCAACCTCAATTGCTTTTATCAAAACTTTCGTTTCATAATTCCAAATTTGAATATTTCCAGTGTGTAAAGAAGTCAAAATTAATGGTTTCTCCGGATGAATATCGACACATTTAACACGATCAGAATGAGAAATAAACTTAGAAATAGCTTCGAAATCCATTGAAAATCAAACAAAAAGAATTAAGAGGGAATTGATTTCTCATTTTAGAATACGACTTTTATACTAACCGAATGGTTTCAGAATTTCATAAGAGTCCAGCTCAATTCTTCCAACGACCATTATGAAACGTCGACGAAAAATAGAAAACGAGAGAGTGTATGAGAATGAGAGACATTTCTCTGCCAAATAGAGAATGTGAAATGATAGATGAAACACCTTTGAATGAAATATTCTTTCTTCTTCTAAAATTAGAAAATTATGAATAGTATTTTCGATTCCAGCCAAATTCATGAAAGTTTTTCAGATTTTACTCGAAGATTTCAGATTTGTTCGATTCGGTATCTTTTTCTGAACTTCTGATAAAATAAAAAAGAAGATGGTTGATAATTATTAAATTTATTGAAGAAAAGAGAATCAAATAACAATTAAAAAAGAAAAAACTCGTAACTAAAATACAAAAGAGATCAAAATATTAAAATTAAAAGAGAAAAGGCAAAAAAGAGAATAATTAATCGACCTCTTCAACAGTTGGTCCCTGTGGATAATTATTGGAATTAAATCCAGAAGATCGAGCATTTCCACATCCAGAAGACTGTTGTTGTTGTTGTTCCGATTGATGCATTTTAGTGAGAATTGACTGACAAATGGACTTCAATTCCTTGTCTTTCGATTCGATTTCATCCTTTTCGGCCAAAGTGTTGGAATCCAACCAACGAAGAGTGTCTTCAACAGCTTCTTTTGCACGTGTTGCATCTTCTGATGGTAGTTTGGATGAATGTTCATCGAGAGCTTGTTTCACTTGGAATGCATATGCCTCCAATTGATTACGAGCCATGACACGTTCCGTTGTTCACCATCTTCCTTCTCGAATTGTTTCGCTTCATTCACCATTCGATCAATATCCGATTGTGATAATCGTCCCTTTTCATTCCGAATTGTGATTCGATTCGTTTTTCCAGTTGATTTATCCTCAGCTGACACATTCAGAATTCCATTTGCATCGATATCAAAAGTGACGTCAATCTGTGGAACACCACGTGGAGCTGGTGGAATACCAGTCAATTCGAATGTTCCGAGACGATGATTATCACGAGTCATGGCACGTTCTCCTTCGTAAACTTGGATTGAGACTCCCGGTTGATTGTCGGCATATGTTGTGAATGTTTTCGATGCTTTTGTTGGAATTCGAGTGTTTCGATCAATCAGATTGGTCATCACACCACCGGCAGTTTCAATTCCAAGACTCAATGGAGCAACATCAACCAGCAATACATCTTTGATTGTTTGATCCTTGACTCCAGAGAGTACAGCAGCTTGAACTGCAGCACCGAAAGAAACAGCTTCATCCGGATTGATTGAACAGTTCAATTCCTTTCCGTTGAAAAAGTCCTTGAGAAGTTTTTGAATTTTGGGAACACGAGTTGATCCTCCAACCAAAACCACTTCATCGATCTTTGATTTATCGAGTTTCGCATCCCGAAGAGCCTTTTCGACTGGTTCCAGAGTCTTTCGGAATAAATCAGCACACAATTCTTCGAATCGAGCACGAGTTATTTTGGAACACAAATCGATTCCTTCGAAAAGAGAATCAACTTCAACACATGCTTCCGATGAACTTGAAAGAGAATTTTCTGTTGTTTGAGGATTGAATATTTCAATGATTGAGCTCCGCGGTTGTTCAGAATTCCAACGTTTGTAGAGACATTTGTATAGCTCAAAAAGTGATTTTCTTGAGAAATGGATCGAATAAAAAAGAATTGTCTCTCCTTGAGAGTCTGAATTTCGAGAAATCGGAACACAAAAAATAACATTTCATTGAACCTTATTCAATTCCAAATCGAACCTTCATTTCCCAATTCTTCTAACTTTTCAAACGTTCCCATATAATTCAAATTCTCATGATTTCATCCTTTTTTTCTCTTTTTCCATTCAGTACATTTCCGGTTTCTCTTCTAAATCTCATCATTATCATTTATTTCTCAAGATTATCAAGAGGTCATAATCGTGTACTTCTAAGCGGCATCCGTCGCGCCAACCAACCTGATTTCTCTCCGTTTCCTCTTTTTTCTTACTGTTTTCTCTTTTTATCCAAAAGATTTTCTCTCATTATCACTTGATTCTCACCGGGTTTTTTGAGAGACTGTTTTTTGGCAAGTTTTTTTTCTGTTTTCGTGGAAATGAGAATATTTTTGTTTCCAAACTTCTATTTTTCTGCTCTCACTCAAAAACTGAACATTCAAAAGTTTATTCAAAATAGTTGTTTTCTATAGAAATCAAATAGGAATTAAGTTCTGAAAAATGCAAATTCGATCATTCTGTTCCCTATTCTCTTATCATCAATTTCATTCTTTCTCTGTCGTTTTGTTATCAATCTCTCTCTCTCTCTCTCTCTCTCTCTCTCTCGAATTATTTTCCGATTCTTTTCTACTTTTTCAACATCACGAGCTACTATTTTTCAATGAATGACTTTCAAATTTCCATTATTTTTCAGAAATGGAAAGAATTCGAGAAATTCAGAAAAATCTGGAACTTCTTGCCGAAATGGATGAACATTTGGAGAATTGTGAAGAATGGAATATTGTGGGACAGGAAATTGTAAAGAAATTGAGTACAATTCGAAAAGAAGTTGAAAGAAGTGTTGCTCCGACACCTCCAATTCTTTTGACACCTCCAGGATCATGTGGTTCTGGAAGTATCTTTTGTAAGTCTATTCAGATATTCTCTCTTCATGAGAATGAAATTTCAGCTGATACTTCATCTTCAACAGATAATGTTTATACAGAAGCAGTTGAAGCATATGATCAACAAATCTATTCAAGATGTGTTCGATTAGTGGAAAGTGCAAATAGAGAATCTCCAGTTGATATGTAAATGATTTTAATGAAATTCCAATTGATTTCTTTCTTTTCCAGGTGTCTTATTTCTCTTGCTCATCATTCGTATTCTGAAATGGTAAATGCAGCAAGTGGATCAGATGACGCCATGAAGTTTGCCAAGTGGTGGGCGGAGTTTTTGGATTCAGTGGAAGCAGGAAGAGGTCACAGTGAAAAGATTGAATTATTGGATTATGAAGCGGTTGCTTATGAGAAAATAGTACGATTGGGAGGAACTTCTGATATTGAAAAATTGATTGAAGTGGTTGTAAGAAGTTATGAGGTTAGATTGAAATTCATAATGAATTGAATTTAAATGGATTTAGATGGTGACACTTCTCAATCGTCCATATCATATTCTTTCTCTTCAAAAACTATTTCGTCTTGCATATGTTCTTCATTCTGAAATTGATTACGGTAAGTATTCTTTCAAAAACTGAACTGAAAAACAACGAGATTCCCAGAATCTGATTCATTTTCGCACGCGAAAACAGTCGTTCTCATTGGAATTCAAAATGTGATCAGAGATCGAAAAAAGTTTTCCCAACTCGGAAAATTCAATGAACACAGTATGAAAATGGTAAGTGACTCCCTATTCGTAACTCATTCAAGATCATTTCAATATTCAGTGCGATGAGCTTCTCAATCAAATTTTCGAATTCGGTTTTGTGAAAAATGATGAAAATGCAGTATCGTTCCGCCTGAATTCAATGTCTCCAATTCCAATTTCTTCCCAAAATAATATTGTAATGAGACTTTGAAAAATGGAATTTATTTGGTTCAGAGTGAACTAAATTGGTATTATGAATAAAATATATTTGAAACTCTGACATTTGAATTTTCAGATTTTTCGCGAAGATTTCAGATTTGTTCGATTCGGTATTATTTTCTGAATTTATATAAAATAAGAAAGAAGATGATTTATAATTATTATATTTATTGAAGAAAAGAAAATCAAATAACAATTAAAAAAAAAACTCGTAACTGAAATACAAAAGAGATCAAAATATTAAAATTAAAGAGAAAAGGCAAAAAGAGAATAATTAATCGACCTCTTCAACAGTTGGTCCCTGTGGATAATTATTGGAATTAAATCCAGAAGATCGAGCATTTCCACATCCAGAAGACTGTTGTTGTTGTTGTTCCGATTGATGCATTTTAGTGAGAATTGACTGACAAATGGACTTCAATTCCTTGTCTTTCGATTCGATTTCATCCTTTTCGGCCAAAGTGTTGGAATCCAACCAACGAAGAGTGTCTTCAACAGCTTCTTTTGCACGTGTTGCATCTTCTGATGGTAGTTTGGATGAATGTTCATCGAGAGCTTGTTTCACTTGGAATGCATATGCCTCCAATTGATTACGAGCCATGACACGTTCCGTTGTTCACCATCTTCCTTCTCGAATTGTTTCGCTTCATTCACCATTCGATCAATATCCGATTGTGATAATCGTCCCTTTTCATTCCGAATTGTGATTCGATTCGTTTTTCCAGTTGATTTATCCTCAGCTGACACATTCAGAATTCCATTTGCATCGATATCAAAAGTGACGTCAATCTGTGGAACACCACGTGGAGCTGGTGGAATACCAGTCAATTCGAATGTTCCGAGACGATGATTATCACGAGTCATGGCACGTTCTCCTTCGTAAACTTGGATTGAGACTCCCGGTTGATTGTCGGCATATGTTGTGAATGTTTTCGATGCTTTTGTTGGAATTCGAGTGTTTCGATCAATCAGATTGGTCATCACACCACCGGCAGTTTCAATTCCAAGACTCAATGGAGCAACATCAACCAGCAATACATCTTTGATTGTTTGATCCTTGACTCCAGAGAGTACAGCAGCTTGAACTGCAGCACCGAAAGAAACAGCTTCATCCGGATTGATTGAACAGTTCAATTCCTTTCCGTTGAAAAAGTCCTTGAGAAGTTTTTGAATTTTGGGAACACGAGTTGATCCTCCAACCAAAACCACTTCATCGATCTTTGATTTATCGAGTTTCGCATCCCGAAGAGCCTTTTCGACTGGTTCCAGAGTCTTTCGGAATAAATCAGCACACAATTCTTCGAATCGAGCACGAGTTATTTTGGAACACAAATCGATTCCTTCGAAAAGAGAATCAACTTCAACACATGCTTCCGATGAACTTGAAAGAGTTCTCTTTGCACGTTCACATGCAGTTCGTAGACGTCTGATGGCACGTGGATTCGGTGAAATATCCTTTCCTGTCTTCCGTTTGAACTCATTCATAAAGTGTTGAAGCATTCGTTGATCAAAGTCTTCTCCACCAAGATGAGTATCTCCAGCTGTTGATTTCACTTCGAATATTGATCCTTCAGCAATTGAGAGAATTGAAACATCGAATGTACCTCCTCCAAGATCGAAGATCAATACATTCTTCTCCTCACTTATTCCTTTATCCAATCCATAAGCAAGAGCAGCTGCAGTTGGTTCATTGATGATTCGAATTGCATTCAATCCAGCAATTGTAGCTGCATCCTTTGTCGCTTGTCTCTGACTATCATTGAAGTATGCAGGTACAGTAATCACTGCATCCTTCACTGAATGTCAAGATACGTCTCTGCGGTCTCCTTCATCTTCTGAAGTACCATTGCTGAGATTTCTTCCGGATTGAATTGTTTCCTTTCTCCTTTCAATTCAACTTCAATCACTGGCTTCCCTTGTTTTCCTTTCACACTGAATGGCCAATGTTTGCAGTCGGATTGAACTGTTTCTTCATCAAAACGTCTTCCAATCAATCTCTTTGCATCGAATACTGTATTCTCTGGATTACGAGCTGCCTGATCTTTTGCCGCATCTCCAACCAATCGTTCTGTATCAGTGAATGCAACATATGATGGAGTTGTCTTGTTTCCTTCACTATTCGCAAGAATTTCGACCTGAAATAGGAAAATAGTTAGATGAGAATGAATGATTGAAGATTAAAAGAAACTTACCTTTCCGTTTTGATAGACTCCAACACATGAATATGTTGTTCCGAGGTCGATTCCAATTGCTTTGCATGAAGACATTGTCGTTTGAGTTGTTTGTAGATTTGAGAGCAGTAGAACTTTTAATTTCTTCTGAGGTTGACATCTCTTTCGAATCGCCCTCCTTTTATACTTTTCGCTTGGCTTCTTCTAGAATCTTCTGGAATCTTCTATATCTAAATCTCTTGTTCCTCTATTCTCTCTCACCCTCTCAGCTGTGTTTGCTGGAGAACAATCTAGAACATTCGGGAAAGAAGAGAGGGAAAAGAAACGAGACACAACTGCCGACTGCGGAGACGCAGACAGAAAGAGACAACAAGAGGGCGGTTCCTGCGGAGAGTCTCTCTTTCTCCCTTCTTCTCGAATGTTTCGAATATTCCAGAAGATTCTAGAAGAAGTCAAAGAAAAAGTATATAAGGAGGACGATTCGAAAGAGATGTCAACCTCAGAAGAAATTAAAAGTTCTACTGCTCTCAAATCTACAAACAACTCAAACGACAATGTCTTCATGCAAAGCAATTGGAATCGACCTCGGAACAACATATTCATGTGTTGGAGTCTATCAAAACGGAAAGGTAAGTTTCTTTTAATCTTCAATCATTCATTCTCATCTAACTATTTTCCCTATTTCAGGTCGAAATTCTTGCGAATAGTGAAGGAAACAAGACAACTCCATCATATGTTGCATTCACTGATACAGAACGATTGGTTGGAGATGCGGCAAAAGATCAGGCAGCTCGTAATCCAGAGAATACAGTATTCGATGCAAAGAGATTGATTGGAAGACGTTTTGATGAAGAAACAGTTCAATCCGACTGCAAACATTGGCCATTCAGTGTGAAAGGAAAACAAGGGAAGCCAGTGATTGAAGTTGAATTGAAAGGAGAAAGGAAACAATTCAATCCGGAAGAAATCTCAGCAATGGTACTTCAGAAGATGAAGGAGACCGCAGAGACGTATCTTGACATTCAGTGAAGGATGCAGTGATTACTGTACCTGCATACTTCAATGATAGTCAGAGACAAGCGACAAAGGATGCAGCTACAATTGCTGGATTGAATGCAATTCGAATCATCAATGAACCAACTGCAGCTGCTCTTGCTTATGGATTGATAAAGGAATAAGTGAGGAGAAGAATGTATTGATCTTCGATCTTGGAGGAGGTACATCTGATGTTTCAATTCTCTCAATTGCTGAAGGATCAATATTCGAAGTGAAATCAACAGCTGGAGATACTCATCTTGGTGGAGAAGACTTTGATCAACGAATGCTTCAACACTTTATGAATGAGTTCAAACGGAAGACAGGAAAGGATATTTCACCGAATCCACGTGCCATCAGACGTCTACGAACTGCATGTGAACGTGCAAAGAGAACTCTTTCAAGTTCATCGGAGGCTACTGTGGAGGTTGACTCATTGTTTGATGGTGCCGACTTCTATTCAAAGATCACTCGTGCCAGATTCGAGGAGCTTTGCGCTGATTTGTTCCGGAAAGACTTTGGAACCTGTTGAAAAAAATCGCTTCGGGATGCTAAACTTGACAAAGGAAATATCGATGAGGTTGTGTTTGGTTGGAGGATCAACAAGGATTCCCAAAGATCCAGAAAAGTTGCTCAAAGACTTTTTTAACGGAAAGGTAAGATTTTCGAAATTGAAAACGAATTTTTTTTAACTTTGAATATTTTCAGGAACTGAACTGCTCGATCAACCCCGATGAAGCCGTTTGCATTTCGGAGCTGCCGTTCAAGCAGCTGTTCTCTCCGGAGTCAAAGATGATACTATTAAGGACGTTTTGCTGGTTGATGTGGCTCCATTGAGTCTTGGAATTGAAACTGCCGGTGGTGTGATGACCAATCTGATTGATCGAAACACTCGAATTCCAACAAAAGCATCGAAAACATTCACAACATATGCCGACAATCAACCGGGAGTCTCAATCCAAGTTTACGAAGGAGAACGTGCCATGACTCGTGATAATCATCGTCTCGGAACATTCGAATTGACTGGTATTCCACCAGCTCCACGTGGTGTTCCACAGATTGACGTCACTTTTGATATCGATGCAAATGGAATTCTGAATGTGTCAGCTGAGGATAAATCAACTGGAAAACGAATCGAATCACAATTCGGAATGAAAAGGGACGATTATCACAATCGGATATTGATCGAATGGTGAATGAAGCGAAACAATTCGAGAAGGAAGATGGTGAACAACGGGAACGTGTCATGGCTCGTAATCAATTGGAGGCATATGCATTCCAAGTGAAACAAGCTCTCGATGAACATTCATCCAAACTACCATCAGAAGATGCAACACGTGCAAAAGAAGCTGTTGAAGACACTCTTCGTTGGTTGGATTCCAACACTTTGGCCGAAAAGGATGAAATCGAATCGAAAGACAAGGAATTGAAGTCCATTTGTCAGTCAATTCTCACTAAAATGCATCAATCGGAACAACAACAACAACAGTCTTCTGGATGTGGAAATGCTCGATCTTCTGGATTTAATTCCAATAATTATCCACAGGGACCAACTGTTGAAGAGGTCGATTAATTATTCTCTTTTTTGCCTTTTCTCTTTTAATTTTAATATTTTGATCTCTTTTGTATTTCAGTTACGAGTTTTTCTTTTTTAATTGTTATTTGATTTTCTTTTCTTCAATAAATATAATAATTATAAATCATCTTCTTTCTTATTTTATCATAAATTCAGAAAATAATACCGAATCGAACAAATCTGAAATCTTCGCGAAAAATCTGAAAATTCAAATGTCAGAGTTTCAAATATATTTTATTCATAATACCAATTTAGTTCACTCTGAACCAAATAAATTCCATTTTTCAAAGTCTCATTACAATATTATTTTGGGAAGAAATTGGAATTGGAGACATTGAATTCAGGCGGAACGATACTGCATTTTCATCATTTTTCACAAAACCGAATTCGAAAATTTGATTGAGAAGCTCATCGCACTGAATATTGAAATGATCTTGAATGAGTTACGAATAGGGAGTCACTTACCATTTTCATACTGTGTTCATTGAATTTTCCGAGTTGGGAAAACTTTTTTCGATCTCTGATCACATTTTGAATTCCAATGAGAACGACTGTTTTCGCGTGCGAAAATGAATCAGATTCTGGGAATCTCGTTGTTTTTCAGTTCAGTTTTTGAAAGAATACTTACCGTAATCAATTTCAGAATGAAGAACATATGCAAGACGAAATAGTTTTTGAAGAGAAAGAATATGATATGGACGATTGAGAAGTGTCACCATCTAAATCCATTTAAATTCAATTCATTATGAATTTCAATCTAACCTCATAACTTCTTACAACCACTTCAATCAATTTTTCAATATCAGAAGTTCCTCCCAATCGTACTATTTTCTCATAAGCAACCGCTTCATAATCCAATAATTCAATCTTTTCACTGTGACCTCTTCCTGCTTCCACTGAATCCAAAAACTCCGCCCACCACTTGGCAAACTTCATGGCGTCATCTGATCCACTTGCTGCATTTACCATTTCAGAATACGAATGATGAGCAAGAGAAATAAGACACCTGGAAAAGAAAGAAATCAATTGGAATTTCATTAAAATCATTTACATATCAACTGGAGATTCTCTATTTGCACTTTCCACTAATCGAACACATCTTGAATAGATTTGTTGATCATATGCTTCAACTGCTTCTGTATAAACATTATCTGTTGAAGATGAAGTATCAGCTGAAATTTCATTCTCATGAAGAGAGAATATCTGAATAGACTTACAAAAGATACTTCCAGAACCACATGATCCTGGAGGTGTCAAAAGAATTGGAGGTGTCGGAGCAACACTTCTTTCAACTTCTTTTCGAATTGTACTCAATTTCTTTACAATTTCCTGTCCCACAATATTCCATTCTTCACAATTCTCCAAATGTTCATCCATTTCGGCAAGAAGTTCCAGATTTTTCTGAATTTCTCGAATTCTTTCCATTTCTGAAAAATAATGGAAATTTGAAAGTCATTCATTGAAAAATAGTAGCTCGTGATGTTGAAAAAGTAGAAAAGAATCGGAAAATAATTCGAGAGAGAGAGAGAGAGAGAGAGAGAGAGAGAGAGATTGATAACAAAACGACAGAGAAAGAATGAAATTGATGATAAGAGAATAGGGAACAGAATGATCGAATTTGCATTTTTCAGAACTTAATTCCTATTTGATTTCTATAGAAAACAACTATTTTGAATAAACTTTTGAATGTTCAGTTTTTGAGTGAGAGCAGAAAAATAGAAGTTTGGAAACAAAAATATTCTCATTTCCACGAAAACAGAAAAAAAACTTGCCAAAAAACAGTCTCTCAAAAAACCCGGTGAGAATCAAGTGATAATGAGAGAAAATCTTTTGGATAAAAAGAGAAAACAGTAAGAAAAAAGAGGAAACGGAGAGAAATCAGGTTGGTTGGCGCGACGGATGCCGCTTAGAAGTACACGATTATGACCTCTTGATAATCTTGAGAAATAAATGATAATGATGAGATTTAGAAGAGAAACCGGAAATGTACTGAATGGAAAAAGAGAAAAAAAGGATGAAATCATGAGAATTTGAATTATATGGGAACGTTTGAAAAGTTAGAAGAATTGGGAAATGAAGGTTCGATTTGGAATTGAATAAGGTTCAATGAAATGTTATTTTTTGTGTTCCGATTTCTCGAAATTCAGACTCTCAAGGAGAGACAATTCTTTTTTATTCGATCCATTTCTCAAGAAAATCACTTTTTGAGCTATACAAATGTCTCTACAAACGTTGGAATTCTGAACAACCGCGGAGCTCAATCATTGAAATATTCAATCCTCAAACAACAGAAAATTGGATTTTCGAATGAAATTACTCTGATTGAAAACTTTTGTGACTAAATGAAAAGTGTCATTCATCGGGAAAATATTTGAATAACTCGTCGGTGGCAAAGAGAGAGAGATCATGCTCACAAACAATTCGAACAATGATCGGAACAAATAAAACAGAAGAATAGTGTGTGAGATGAAGAGACGCAGACACGTGGAACACGGAACAACTTTTCAAGAAGCGAAAAGAAGAAAACGAGAGTGTGGAAATTGAGATATATGTTACCTGAACAAAAAGCTCTGAATTCTGGATTTTCTGGATTTCAATTGAGTTGGTAAAGGGAAATAAACACGATTGAATACTGTAGTTTTAAGATTTCAATTGATTGTTTCCGATGGTTTCTTTCAATTTGAGCATTTCAATCCGGAAGAAAATCTCAGAAAAAAAAGGAATTTGAATTTAGTATGAACTCAAAAAGAGAGGGAAATGCCACGTCACACTCAAATATTCTTGACTACAAAAACGATTGAAAGTGAGGGTGTCAGGCACTTGACCCTCGCTTTAAGCCTCCTTTAAACGGCTTATTCCTAATGTAAATAATGACAAAAAATGAGGTAAAGAGAGGAAGAAAAATTCAGAAAGATGAAGAATAAAAAGAAGAAAAAAGTGTTCGATTCGAAGGATTCATTCATAGTTTCTCAGATGATTTTCAACGGGGAGAGAGAATTCGTTTTCCTTAATCTGCACTTAAATACTTTTTCCCTTTTTTGATGTTTGAAAGGAACACAAACGACGATTCGTTTTTTCGATTGAAGAGAATAATAATAATGAGAATAAGAAGATAAGTGTGAAAAAACGAGAAGAATATATATATATATATTTGGATGAATGAAGGAATGAAGACAAAAAACTAGTTGATCAGATCAGAAGCAATAAATGACTGAATCAACTTGTCATCCAAGAATAAAAACGTTTTTGATTTATTTTGAATTCCGATATTGGAACAAAAGCGATACGAACTGATTTTTCAGACAACTGGAAAAAAGTGATTTTCAGGTTTCAGTCTATAAAAATTTTTATGACAGCCTGTTGAATGAGAAACTAAACCTTGAATACTTTCCTTCATTTCACAACTTTTTATAATTACTTCCGTGGCATTTTCGCATTTTTCCACGTTTCATTTCCTTCGTATTTTTGAATTCTTACAATTCCAAAACGAAACGAATCGAAAGATGTGGAAATCGTTGATCTTTTTGACTATTTTCTCAACTACCGTCAATGGATATATTCTTTCGAAAAGTGATCCAATTTGTCGTGATGAGAGTTTTTTATTCTACTGGAAATCGATTGATCAAAATTGTTTGAAAGGAGGTTATCCACATGATATTACTGGTAATTGTGATTTTTATGTTCAGGTATCAGAGGAAATTGTTTCTAAAACTATCAGAAAAGAGTGTTTCAGGAATTGTTCGGAATCGTTTTGTGTGCTATAATCGGCGTTTGGATTGTACAATTTGTTCCGATTGTCATTAATTTCATTGAAGGAACCGAAAGAAGAACTAAATGTTGTGATGAAAGAAAGAAAAAACATGAAAAAATGAGACAGGAAGAATTGAAAAACTGAGGTTTTTAAAATGGAATTTATGATAATAAACTTTCAATGAAAATATTTATTTTTATGAGAACCAATAAATTAGGTTGAATACAGATCGAACTTTGCAATTTTACGATTTCATCAAGAAATTTTGGAACATTTTATAGATTCTGGCATTGAATTGCTACAGATGTCATTTGGAAGGACTCAAGCAAAAAAGTATAAATTTCTGCTCCGAAACTATAAAATGAACTCGAACAGAAGGGAAAATTGTCTGATAACAGATGGTTTTGAATAGAAGAAATGTCGTCACGGGTCACTGACACTTTCAGAACAAACTCTTTTCGGGAAACAAAAAGAAGAAATGTTATGGGAATTACACTGTTTTCGAATGTCTCATAAGCAATGAGCGACACCGAAAAGGAGAGGAATGTCGTCGTTATTCTCGTAGCTTCTTCTTCTTTTTCTTTTTCTTCTATTGTATAATTAGTCACAATCAGCTGTTGTCTCTTCAATTCCTTTTTCTCTCTTTTCTCCATTATTCTCGAGGTCAAGCAATTCAAGATGTAATAATCAATTCGAAAAAAAAGAAAGTTTCAAAGAAAAGACATTTCCATGTTATCAACATAACGCCTAAAAAGCAAAAGAAAAATCAGAATTCAAATACAAAAATCCATTTATTTGGTACTTCATTTGAGTGAGAGCATATCAGTGAAAAACGTTTCGTTTCTTCAGGAAACATTTATTTCTTGCAGCAGCAGCAACAAATCGTCAAGATTATAGACATAATGATCAATGCCAGAAGAACTCCGAATACAACGAAAACCCAAACTTCAAAAGCAAAACAGCATTCTTTGTCGTCATTGCAACAGGTGTAATGCCACGCGAAACCTGGATCAGGGCAAGTTGCTAAAGCGTTGGCTTGACTACTATCTGGTGGACAGAACTTTTGTCCCTAAATGATGATAATTAAAGAAAATGATTGACTGAATAAAACAATACATCTTCTTTTCCAGTGAGCGCTTTCTTAGCATTTCCAGTACCGGCATCGCCAGCAGTAATGTAAGCGACGGAAATGAAAACGACACAAAGTGCGAGGAGTTTGATATTGAGCATGATCCTGAAATCGAAAATCTTCTGATTGTAGTGTTAATTTATTCAGCTCACGGTCGAATCACACGGTGTGGTGAAGTGTGTATAACTGGTAGGGTTGGATGGTTTTCAATTCCAATTGAGAATTGAATAAAAGAATTTGATCGACTCGATTGATTATCAATTCACGTGGAATATCATTTAGTATGCCACATTGAAAGGTTTTCAGGGAACACGTTTCAATCATTTTTCATTTAAAATTATTTTTTCTTTGTTATTTGATACTGACCGTAATACTGGCACAAAGTACTCGTTTTTTAGTATACTTTCTTTCTCTTGATCTAGAAAATATAAATTTAGGATTCGAACTGGAATAATCTTGCAAATTTTATTCATCTGTGCACTGTCCAAGAAGAAACTGAAATTTTACATCTTTTAACTTTTTATTAGCGGATAATTTGATTATAAGACACATAAAATGAGAAAAGAAGCTTATAGCAATGATTTTAAAATGAGGAAATACAGAAAAATATATTTATGCAAAATGGAGAAATTTGTTGTCTTTTGATTAATTCAAAGAAATTTTGCGATTGAGCCATAGAAAGAAAAATCGGAAAAATGCGAATTGGCGGAGTATATTTTCAGTTAATGATTATTATTTCTTTTTGTAATTCACGAGTATCTGGAATTAAAACTAGGGAAAAGGAGAGAGAATCGATTGGGCCTTTCATCTGAATTTATTTACGGCAACAGACACAACGGACAAGAGAAATGACGAAGGAAGCGATGAAAATGACTCCACAAAGAGCAAGAACAATCCAGACCCAGGTCTAAAAATGGATTTGATTATGGATTGAAAAAGGAAAGAAATAAACTCACTTGGAGGTTGAAACAGCACTCCTTGTTGAGTTCTCCACAACATTTCCAGTAGTGGAAGAAGCTGGAAGTTCCGCATTTTGTTCCGACCAATGGAACTGGACAATAGGTATCTCCGTCCTGAAATATAACTATTTATGTAATGAATTCATGTGAATAAGAGAAACCTTGGTAGTTGTGACCTCATTCACTGCACTTTTCACGTCGTTTTCCACGTTGTTGGCAGCGAGAGCGATTCCGATACAGGCGACAAGAGCAAGATACGACATCATTTTGGATTTGAGAGAGTTGAGAGTTATCTGAAAATACACAGACTTTTATTGTTTTTTTGAATCAGAAGAAAAGAAAAAGTTTCATTTTTTGAAGGCTGAAAAAAAGAAAAAAATGGAAGAAGAAGGAGAAAAAGAGGAAGAAGAAGAAGAAGTTAAAGGGTGATTTTCTTTTTCTAAAAAGAGAGATAATTTCACAAGATTGTGGATGGGACTATGACAGAAATAGTATTGAAGAATAAGAGAATTAGAGAAAGAGAGAGTGAAAAGAAGCGGTCAGAGATTAAAAGAAGATGACAACTTTTTAGTGGGCACAGAAAGTGGGAGTGGACCCTAAAGATAGATGGATGGATGTGTTTTCGGTTTGTGGTCTTTCTTTCAAAATGGGAGAAAAGTGTGGGAAGTTTCAAACTTTTTTGATTCTTTTGAATCAGTAGCTTATCATTTCCTCAATGAAATCATCAATCACGTGGAAAAAGTGAAAGGAAAACTAGTTATCATAACAAACATTTGATTGTTTTCCTTTCACTCGATCATGAATTTTTGATGATTGACCTTTTTTTATGAATTTTTATATACAAAAAAGAGAAAAGAAAACAATAGATGATTCTAGATCAAACCGTGCTTATGAGTCATGAAACAACTTTTCATATTTCTAATAAATTTCACGAAAGAAAGAATATAGTTCATCTGGTATTCTACTACGAACTTTTCTCATTTAGTACACTTAAAAGTTCAAAATCTATGTATATTGAATTCAAAAAATGCAACAAAACGAATATCCTTCCTCAAGTATTAGAGAATTCAAAAAGTGTGAAGGACGTTTTTTGTTGGATGGAAAAGACCCCCGGTGGGGGAAGAGATCGAAGAAAAATAGTAGAGAGAAAGAGAGAAGTTTGATCAAACAAACAAAATTTGTACACGATTTCGGAATGTGTTCCCTCTTTACTATGTTTATCTTTTTTCAATTCCATCCGATGCCACGTCATCATCTGATAGGTGAATGGTCAAAAGAGTTTCAAGTCGTTATGGATGAAAGACAAATCATTGAATACAGTCAGATGTTTTCGGGAAGATGACAATAGATAGAAGAAGAAGAAAAAGAGAAAGAAAGAAGAGTCAAAAGAAATTGGAAGACGTAAAGTTATGCAAACATCTTGATCATCAGACAGTACAAATTCTCAATCGAGCGTCTTTTCCAATATTAGAATGAGAAGAAGAATAAATGGTTCGGGAGACGAAATGTGGAATAATTTGTATCGAATGCAATGCTTTTCGGACTCATAAACAATATGTGGAAAGTGTTTAGGAATGCATTGAATGCTCTTTTTTAGATGATCTTTGACACTTATCTTTTTCAATTTCCGAAATGAATTTCTTGAAATGAGTGAATATTTCAGAAAAAAAGAGAAAAAAGATTTCATATGAATAGGAAATTACTTTCGGATATAAATGAAAATAAATTTTGAGGCCCAATGAAAAATGATTGACAATCGAAGTTTTTGGAATGAAAAGACCGAAAACCAACTATCTTATTCATCAGAAACTTCTTTCTGTAATAAAAGAGCACATTCTCATTCACACAATGACGCCTAGAAACATAAATTCTTTTCTTATAAGAAAGAATAGTTGTTCGAAGAAAAAGAAAACAGAAATGGATGGATACATCGAAAATCATGCGATTCACAACAAAAAAAACGAAATAAAATGAAAAAAGAGAACAAGAGACCGAAGAAAAATAGATTGAAATTGGAAAAAAGAAGAGAAAGAAAGCGAAAAGGGCTATTATAAAAGGGAACAGGAAACAAATGAAAACGAGAAAAACTGAAGATTTTCGAGAAAAAGGAAACCAAGAAAAAGTTTGGTTTTTCTTGTTTTTTGTTCTTTAATTGATCTCTTTTAGGTGTTCGAAGGAGAAATTGATGTTTCGATGGGGAACAATTTGACGATTTCACAGAAAATTATTTTTGATTGTTCACAAAAACTTTTGTAGTCAAGAGACTGAGACTTTTTTCAATATTATCCATATTTGTTTCATCCGTTTCAAACTTCAAATCACAAATATAAATTTCCAGTTTCCGATGAAACTCTAAAATAAAAAAAGTAAGGGAAGAGAACGAATTCTTCTCATTTGTAGTACTATTATTCTCTTTTTTTCATTATTCAAGAGGTCTCTCTCTCTGATCGAAAATTGGATCATTTCGTAACAACTTGATGTCAAGGAGGGAATTTTTCAATGATTCAGTAGGAAGAGGAAACGATAGAAAACAACAAGGACGAATGGATCACCCAGAAGACATTTCTCTGTTTAATCGATGATTCATGGACAGTAATTTATGGAAATTTCATCAGGATTCGTTAGAAAAATATATGTTTTCAAGGGAAAGGATTTCCAGTAATAAGATAGAATATCCTCTAACAGAGAGGCATCCACTGGTATCTTTCTAGCGATCGAAATCACCGTAAACATGAAGTTTCATAGCATAAACTAAATCTGAAAACCTTGGAAATTATATAGTCTATAAAGTATAAAAATCAATGAAATCTGGGTGGCAGTTTATTCTTTTACTGAATCTGTTTGGTAGAGAAAAGAAGAATTCACTTTCACTAAAAGCTTTTTCCGAAATCGAAATCCAATTACATTTACTCATTTCAAATCCTCTTTTTTTCGGTTTGTCTCTACTTGCCACGTCACATTCATTCTAAATCAATTTTCTTCTTTTTCTCATTCAATCTGTCTGATATTTTAAATATAAATTAATTTGAGAGGAAGCACATTTCAATTGATTACTTCTTTTACTCGTCTATACAAACAAAATGAAAAAGTCGAAATTGTGAATTCAAAAGTGTCCTATTTTTTGTTTTTGTTGCAGTTATTCAGTTGAAAATTCATTCCGATTTTCACGAGACCCAACAAGAGAAAAATGAATGTAAGACAACAAAATAGAAAGAGAGAGAGTATGAAGAATGAAGAGACGAAGAGAAAAAACAATGAACTGGACAAGATAATTGTTCCAGTGGAAAACGTCGGAAGAATAAGAGAAAACTGGATATGACTTTTTCCAGGATCGAATTTATTCGTTGTTTGGATGTTTGGTTTTCAGACAACTTTGATCTAACAGAAACAGAGAAATTAGAACTTAACTCAAAGAAATATCTAAAACAAATAGAGATTTTTCGAAGTTCAGTCGACAGATTTTATGAATCTTGAAAAAGATTCTCTACACGACAAACTTCAAAATGATTGAAACAAGAAAACGAACAGTAGCTATCTTGTTTTGAATATTCAGATATCAATACAGTATCCAAGTATATATTCCGGTTTCCGATATTCTAAAATGCGGGACTGAATTCCAAAATTTCCAATACGGAAATGAGCAAAGTCTCCCCACAAAAACGGGAAAGATCCAATAGAGAAACTTTTCATAATTGGCCAATTACAATTAATTGAAATTACTTTTTCTCATTTAATATATATTTTCTATTTCGGTGCAAAAAGCAATTAAACTCGCTTTTTCAATAAAAAAAAGTAACTGAAAAAACGAAAAAAAGTCGAAAAATAGATCTAGAGCCTAACGAACCAAACTAAAACACGTCGTCTCAAACACAGAATTTTCGAAAAATAGGAGGTCCACAGGAGGAAAAATAGAACGAAAACAAGATATTTTCTCTTGTTTTTCAGTTTTTTCCGAATAAATTTTTCCAGAAAATTTTCAGTCAAAAACGTCCTCTTTCCGTTTTTAAAAAAGTAATTTCTAGACTAAACTGTTGAGTTTTTAATGAAAATATAAGAGTTATTTATTGAGAAAAATGACTAGATTGAATAGAAAAATGGAATTGAAAGCAGAGAGAAAATGAAGGAGAACAGGGAACCAATGAGAGGGTAAATATTTACGTTTTGACCTCATTTTGAGAAAGAGAAAGAGAGTTACCGTTGATCAAAATAAAATCCTCATTGAGTACGAATTCTTTTCGAATGGACACTCACAATGTTTTCTTTTCTATTCAGTTTGGAATTTATTTCTAAAAGACGTCTCGTTTAACTGGATTTCCTTTTCCCAAAGAGTCTGAAATTGTTTTGTCTTCACAGAACATGAAGATCTTATTTAATTGAAAATAAATGAAGATCTTCAGCAAAAATACATAATTTATATCCATTTTTCTACTATTTTTCTAGAATTTTCGGATATTTATAAGAAAAGAAAAAAAGTAGAAAACATGCGAAAGCGCACTGATGTATGAGCAAATCGGTTGGTGAGCCAAAAACCCACATAACTCTCCGGGAATCCGCCTCAAAATTGCTCTTTTCACTGTGACGACGACATATTTTTGGAGGGAGAATTTCATAATAGTGTGCGTGATTGTTGTGTGTCCAAAGGGCGATTTTTCTTTTTCTGGTGGGGGAAAGAAACGAAAAAAAGAAGAAGAAGAAGAAGAAGCTCATCCGACGAAGAAAAATTGAGAAATAGAGCAGGAAAATTTAGAGTCACGATCATTTTTGGCACGAAACTACGAAAAAGACGACAAATTTGTGTTAGTTTTGAGCAGAAACCAAAATGATACGAAGCAGTGTCACGCAATCAGCATCTCTGAGAAGAAGAAGAAGATGAGCAGATTTCGAATTCGGACGGGGGAGGGAAACAAAATTTGAAAAAAAACGGAGAAAAGTGCTTTACACTGTGAACAGCCACATGTTGTCTCTTTTCATCATTTTCTCACAGTTTTGAAGGGTTGAGAAGAAAAAAGATACACTTTTCAGAACAGATTGAAAAGATCACAAAACAATTTGGTGACCTAGTCAGAGGAATATTATGAATATTACAACAGAACGCTTGAAAATTTTAACGACAAGCTTTTATGCATTTTTTTCGAACATGAGAATTTTGAACATGAGGATATTCGATTACACATTACTTTTCAAATATTTACAGTATAATTTCATACGGTACAATGAAAACCTAAATTTAAACACCCGCGGAAAGCAATGGAAGAAGAAACTACAGAGGAAACTTGTATTGTGTAGTCCTTTTAGACAAAACGCTCTGGCGCGAGGTCATATTTTTTCTTCCTTCTCTCTCAAAATATAGAAAATTACTCAAAAAAATGGAATTAGATATGAGTCAACGTACAATTATGGAAATGAAAAAAGAAAATGTGAAAGAGTTCGCCCAGATTTTAAAAACGGTAGTTTTTAAAGATGTGAGTCCGTAATTAATTACAAATGATCATGTTTTATGTTTCAGTTTGGAATGCTTTATGCGTTTTCGACCGGAATTAAAATCACTGTAGACGATGGAGCATTTCAACAAGCGAATGCATTTCTGAATTCAGCATTCTTCTCAGATTTCAAGGTTCGAGAGAATAATATTGCACTGAAGCTTCCAATCAAAACGATTTATGTAATATAAAACATTGATTCGTGTGTATAAAACAAATATGATTGCAGGAGTTCCTGAGTATTCCAGATGGACATTCGAATTCTGTTAAAATTTCATATTCTGGAACGTTCGATCCCCTGAAACTACTGATTGAAGAGGCAGATGGATGCATAATCAGAGGGAAATTCAATAGTTCAGTTTCTGACCAAGTTCGTAAACTTCACTTTTTAAAAAATCCAAAGAAAAAATCTTCAGGAGCTTGATTTCGAGTTTGACGACAGAGCAGTACCAGTTACATATTTACTCAAAACACAAGTGTTGAAAGATATTTTCAGAGTATTTAGTTGTAATAACTATTCGTTTGTATAATGAAACAATTTTAGGATTTCGATGACACCAGCCGAATCGTAAAAGTTCAACTTTCGAAGTCTTCACTTTGCTTTTCAACTTTCGGAGAAGTTGGTGAAATTACTGTATCGATTCCATCGAAAAGTCTACAAATGGAAAGTGTAAAATGTTCAGAAGAAGTTGAATACACTTATTTATTATCACTTATGCACAGAATGAATGCAGCATTTGCATTGGCTTCGAAGGTTAATTAATCAACTATTTTGATTTATCAAAGTTCCGATTTTCAGTTAATTCTGCGAGTTGATGACCGAGGAGTTCTTTCATGTCAGTTTTCAATCGAACACGGAGAAGGCCGTTCGAGTTATATCGAATTTTTAACTGTTCCTACTGATGATTCTGATGAATGAAAACATATCTATAATAATTATAAGACAATTGACGAAAAATGCATCGGTGTAAATATTCATTGAACAGAAAGCAATTAATTTGTGAAAGCATCTAAGTTCGAAGTACGGGAGCGTTGAAACTCGTATGGTAAGAGGAAACGGGATCAATCAATATAAAATGAGAATTAAAAGGAAATTCAAAAAAGAAATGCTAAAGAGAATTACTCGGAATTGGCGTCATCTAGTCCGAAGAGTGTACGAATATCAGCAGTTGTGAGCTTATTCATTTTTCTTGTAGCAGTTCCATCCAAAATAGATGCAGCGAGAGCAGTTTTCTTTTCTTGAAGCTCTAGTACACGTTGCTCAACTGTGCCTTTCACAATCAGTCTACAACAGTTATTAAATATAATAGAAATTGATTTCAAAAATTGATTACCTATGAATAAAAACTTCTTTCTTTTGACCCATTCGATAAATTCTGTCACATGCTTGTTGCTCTAGGGCAGGATTCCAATGCAAATCAACCATAATCAAATGGTTTCCGCCAGTTAAGTTAAGTCCCACACCACCAGCAGTCAATGATAGAAGCATGATCTGTGCACCGCCCTTCTCCTTATTGAAACTGTCAACACGTTCTTGGCGATCTTTGACTAAAACTTGACCAGTGATAGAAGTATAACGATGACCACCATCTTTTATGTGCCTCTCGACAAGATTCAGAACAGATGTCCATTGGGAGACGATTACTCTGGAAAATAAAGAAAAAAAAATTTTATTTCGGAAGAATGTAATGGAAAACTATTAGTTTTTCATTGATATAAACTTCTTAATAAAATTCTTACTATGAAGTTATTACTATGTGTCAGAGAAATTCTCGATTTGATTATTCATTTTGTTAGACTTACACTTTCTCCTTTTTGTTCAAGATTTCCTTGACGATTTCGAGAGTTCTTTGCATTTTGCAACTGATAAAATGAGGTTCGAAAATGCGAGTGGCTGGTTCTCTTTTTGGTGGAGTGGCGCTTTTTTCTTCTCCATCATCTTCGTCTTCAGAACCGTTTCCAGCCAATGTCAAATCACGCATTGTTTTTTCCATCAAATCTCCTAGCTCGTCGATATCCACGTCGTCGTCTCCTCCATTGATTTGAAAAGCATCCATGTCCATTCCAGATTTTGTGATGTGAAAGTGAACACATGCTTGTCGGAGACGCATAAGAAGAAGGAGAATGCAAGACATGTTTTGAAACTTTGAGTTGGCTGCCAGGTTTCTTGGACCCACTGAAAGGAAATAATGAATTCATTTCTGTTTGATTTACGACTCTACCATTGAATGGATTAGGCATCTCATCTTCGTTGACACCTCGTTGTGGTCGACGTCTTCTAACGTAACCATACATGTTCATATCATCAGTGTTTGCCACTATTCTTTTGACCAACTTCTTTGCAGCCTCTTGCATTAGTGCATATCCAGCTTCCTCATCACCGCGCATTACCAACTCGTGAACTTCAATCTTTTTTTCTTTCAAGTTCACAATCTTCTCGTTTGTCACTGAACATTTTTGATCTTTAGTACGACGAAGTAACAAATTCTTCGACAGTAAATTCACACGATCAGCCATAACTTTTTTCATTGGAACAATTGATTCAACCCAATATTTTCGATCGCTGAACAACGGGATACGTAAGAATCGAATGAGACTGTAGAGATCCCATATATTATTATGGATAGGTGTTCCAGAAAGACACCAGCGGGAAAAGGCTGAAAGACGACAAACGGCTTTCGAGCATTGAGAAAGACGATTTTTAATTGCATGAGCTTCGTCCAAAATTACACGAGACCATCCAACTTGAGCGAGGGGAGAATCATTTGGCCCTACTGGGCCAAGCCTTTCTGTGTCTGCAAATAGTCACATCTTTCTCTGAATAAAACGTTATTCTACCTGAATCGTCATCCGAATCTTTGGCTTTTGTTCCAGGTTTTTTCTTATCTGATAGTTCATTTGCAACGAGAGTGTAAGTAGTAATCACAACATCATAACGGGCCAAAACTCTCGGCTCAACTTGTCTTTGTTTTTTAGTTCCGTGAAACATGAAAACCGATAACGTATCTTCTTCCAGTCGTCTTGAAATCTCAGCTTCCCATTGATGAATTAATGATGCTGGAGCAACAATCAGAGTGCCATTTGATGGGAAGAGTCCTTGATCCTTCACAGCTTTTCTTTTTTCTTTATCTACATTATCTTCTCCTGATTCTTTTCTAGCCTTCCGAGCCATTTTTTGATGAACAATTAGAGAAATCATTGATAACGTTTTGCCGAGTCCCATGTCATCAGCTAAAATTCCTCCAGGCTGCGGTTGCATCTCACGCCAAAGCATCCATGTCAGTCCAGCTTTTTGATGTGCCATCAAATCAACGAGTAATCCATCTGGAGTTTCAGTCAAATCCGTTTCGGCCGGAATCGTGTGGGTGGCACTAAAAAGTGATAAGTTTCACTCCAAAGATACATAAAATTTGAAAAATCATACAAAGTGTTTTTCTGGTTTGATTTATGATTCCTGGAAAAGAATCATAAAAACTGCCCCCTGACCCGAAATGCAGTTTTGCAATAACTTTCTTGCATCTTGAAAGTATAAAAGCGATCCAAATTTTACAAGTTTTCAGAAGAAGCTATATTTCTCGCTTCAAATATGAACGTTCTCTTCTTATTCGCCCTCTTCATTATTGCTTTTACTTCGGTTTCTGGAGATGAAACTTTTTTTCCATCCTTCGGTAAACCAAAGCGCGTAGAGAGAACACATGATGGAGAAGGACATGGAACACTCAACATTGAAGAACCAAAGCATTAATTGTTTGGTAAAATTGTTTGTTAATTGATAAAAGATGTATAATTTAATCAAAGAGAGAGTGACATCAATTATGAAAAGAAAAACTTACTCTGCCAGTTGTTGTGTCAGGCGGTCCGAAATTTTATTGACTCGTCGGAATTTCTCTTCGGTCATTTTCCCGGACATTATTTTTCGTCCATTTTTGTCTAGCATTGCTTCGAAATCTTGTCGCGGGAGTGGATTTATGAGATTCTTCGGCTCTATTTTAACCGGTTTCTTTTGCTCTTCATCCTCAATTATCACAACAGAATCTACTTCCCTAGTCGCATTTCTCTTCTCGATTTCTTCAGATATCTCTTTTAATTGAATTTTTAACTTTACGCCTTTATCAGGCAGGCCGTCTCCATATTTCAGCAAAGTTGTCAATTGATCTCTTCTAGCAAGTAACTCCTTGATAGTTTTCAATCCCAAATCGGTTTTTGACTGAGATGGTGGTAATTCTTTTTTCGGGGAAACTGGTGAGGTGGAAGCAGGTGAGGCTGTTTGCAGAGGAGAAGATGGAAATGGAGTTTGTGGAGAGTTCCCGTTTTCGCTTCCCGATGATAGAAGAATTGAGCGATCTGGAGTTTTTGTTGGTGGTGGAGAATCGACAGTCTGAAAGTGAAGATGTGGGATATACTTTCGATGCTCCTACCATGGAAATTTCTGCATCGAAGTTCACATGGCCTGTAGTTGTTTTTACGATAGGCGAGAGCACAGAAGTCATGAGTTCACTATTTTCGTTGCTATCATTTCCTCTTTCTCCCCATCCGCTTGCATGTGATGAACCACTAGAGACATCATAATTCACTCGAAGATTTTTTCGGAAAAGACGTTCTCTTAACTGCTGTTTTGATTTCGGATCATTTGACTCTGACAGTTTTTTTGTTATAGGAGTGACTGGTTGTTCTTCAGAAGCATCGATAAAACTTCTGGAACGATCATGGCTGTCGTGAGAGCCCTTCGAATTGTACATAGATGAAGCATTCCGAGAAGATGCTGCTGAAACGCTTTTCGACTTCGGAGTTGAAGTGAATAAGCTAGAATGGCGCGAACTGTTATGAGACAACACTGGATCAAAAAGAGTTTCAGGTGGATTAGAGCTGTTCATTGAGACTGTTGATTGACTGTCAGTTGACATTGATTCAGTTTTCGGTGAGTCTGATTCGTCAATTATTTCATCTGGCGGAGCAGTTGATTCATCAGAAGACGACGAACTGGTTTCAGCGACTTTTGGACGAGTATGAAACTGTAATATTTTGCATATATATATATCATTTTTCGTAACTTATAACTCACTTCCGGCTCATCTTCGTCTGAAGATGACAGAATAATCACACGGGAAGCTCGGTATTTTGACATCCTGAAAGAAATGTTGTTAGTGGTACTGTTGTCTTTGCAAACAATCAAAGCGTGAGAAACCTGGAGTTTTGTTCATTTTTATTCAAAAAATGAAATAAATTGGATTTGAAACACTGCAGTTAAAAACATGTATTTCACGACGTTTAAAAACGTATTTTCATATGAGAAACTCGATATTTAAGTATGCTGTAACAATAAGATCCTGATCTCTTCTTTATTTGGTCGAAAAGAAAAATAAGATGAAGATAACTTTAAACAAAGTTTGATAAGATGAAGTTGTTAAATAGTTGTTGGCGCACTTTTCTTTATTTGCCGTAGAGCGCACCTTATATCACCGAAAAGTGGAAACGGTATTCGGGTACATTGAATATAAATTGAAATTGCATTGTGAAGTTAGTTTTATCTTTTCAAGACGATGCTACAGCAGAAAAGAATGTTTGTCTATTAATTTTAAAAAATGTTTTTTTTTGGAATTGCACCAGTTCCAAGATCAACTCGGAAATGAAAACTTTCAGAAAGAAATAGTCCAAAAAGTTAGAATTTATAATATTTGCTTGATGTCAAACTTTCAGAATGGAATAGAATTTCAGATCAGAATAACACAGATAACACTCAAATATGTATTTTATTAATTGTGATCCCTCAATCGGTGTATTATTCTCACTATCTCGCATAAAAGCAAGAAAGAAACAAATAAAAGGAGAAAAATGACATTACACACTTTCTAACCCAGGTTATTGACTAATTTTAATTCTGAAAATGGTTTCAGACACAATTTTTACACGAAGAAAAATAATAAGATTAGGGGAATAACTAGGAAATTAGGGGAGCCATAAGTTATTTATCACAAGTCAAAGAGGAGAGTAAAGATTTTCACGTGCAAGTAAAGTATAATTTAGGGAACACTAACAATTATCAATTTTATGGTTGTTCTTGTTGTTGATGTTGCTGTTTACTAGGATCGTATGGAATCGGAGTAAAGTAAGGGGATTCCTGTGATGTTGATTGACCGGGAATCTGAAAAATTATTATCACCATTAAAAACAATTTCTGACAGAAAGGTGAATTCGAATAATTAGAACTACTTAGTTTTGTTCTAATTCAAAAAATAAACGCACACTTTGCGAAGATGTATACACCTGTGAGAAAGCACTGTTTGCAGAAGGAGAAACAATCGGATGGTAAGACGTCGGATGTGTTGGAAGAGGAAGTGGATTGGCAACCGAGAACTGAAACAATTTTGAACTTTTGATTATGTTTTCCTGATTAAAATCTTACTTGTCCATGAACACTGGGACTACTTGCGTTTACTGATTGTTGTTGATAGTACTGAGCTGGATATTGGTTGCCTGAAAGAAAACACGTCTATAGAGAAACCACAAAAAAAATTAACCATAGTGATCAGTATACGGTTGTTGTGTAGGATATTGTTGCTGTTGTTGCTGATAATAAGCAGCAGCTTCAGGAGAGTATGGATATTGTTGATGCTGATATTGTGGAGATTGCTGTTGATGTTGTTGCTGCTGCTGTTGTTGGACATGGTAGTTCTAAAACTAATTATATTAGGAACAAGAAATATTGTTTTTTATGATGGCGCAAAACAACAAAATTAAGATTTCCTAATACCTTAAATTTACTCTAAATAAGAGAATAAGAAACTCACCGTGTATTGAGCATAGTGCTGATGAGCCGCCGCGTGTTGTTGATATTGTTCGTATTGTTGTTGACTCATTTGCTGATGCTGTTGCAGTGGACTGGAAGCAGATATTTGGCCAGAACTTTGGTTTTGTGGCGGAGAGCCGATAGGAGAAGTTGGTCCAGAGTGTACAATTACTTCTGTCTGAATATTTCATTCGTTAATGGTTGATTAATTTGTGTGGATGCATACCAACGGTACTACTGGCTGCTGTATTGGGATAGGAGCAGTTGAACTTGTCATATCTTCTGCGCACGACATGAGCGGCGGACCAGCAATCGAAGTTGTGGAAATGGAAGATTGTGTTGCAGATTCAGACGAAGAAGTAGTAGCGTTCGATAATGTAGGCGGCTTTAATTTATTAATCTGATACTCGTTTACTGTTTGTTATTTTACCTCTAGTCCCGGAGCATGTCCTGCCTGTGGCAACAATTCAGGTTGTGAGTTAGCAGGCGGTATTGATGCCTGTTGCGATATCTGTCCTTTTACCGGTGGATTCGGAATTGTGTCCTTGATTAGCTGTGGCATAAATCGATTCAGTCTCTCTACTGTCATTTCATACAATTCTGGAATAGTGGCGAAGATACCAGTGCTGTCCATAACTAATATCATATTTTTAAGTGATTCTGGAACTGCTTCGTTCAAGTTTCCACAGCTGTCTACGCGTAGATATTGTTCCATGTAATCAAGCAATAACATCCACAAATCGGGGAACGAATCGAGAGCCGAGAGAGCAGAGAGATGATTCAGAAGAGTCTTCGCTACAATTTGGAGAGTTCTGACACGTGTATCTTCCATTCCAATTGGATCCATAGGAGAGAAAGGTTCAAGGAGCTTTGTAAGCAACGGGAAGAGAACTTCTCCAAAACATGATTGCCACTCTGCTGCTCCGAGAGTTGCCATATTGGCAGGGAGGAATGCTTTCTGAAAAGTTGAAAAAAATTAGAACGCGATCAGGAAAGAGCGTACTTGTAGATGAGTTAGTGCAGCAGCTCGTACTCCACGTCGACAGTCGCAACTGAGGCGACCCATAGCTTGAAGAAGGGGTCTCCAAATATCTGTCCAAATGAAAGAAACTGATGCCATTGAACGCGTTGTGTCATTCTCTTGTTGAGCCCATTTGGCAAAAATAGCAGGAGTTTGAGAGTGAAGTTGAGAACACAAGTCGAGCAAATGCAGAGACATCTGAAACCACAGTTGATAACAAAAACATGATTTATGAACGTTTCGACTCACTTGTTGATAATTAGCAGTTAGTTGTTGTTCTTCATTCCTACTGTCATCTGCCTCTTCTACCACATCGGTGGATAAATCTTTTTTCTTTCCATGATGTGCTTGATTGTGATATCTTTTTGAAGTTTTTTCTTCAGTTACAGTACTTCTCAATCGATTCTGAGCATCTCCGCTTAATGGCCCTGCGGCATACACTCCTCCGTCCAAGCTAGCCTCAACCATAGTTCTCAAACATTGTAAGCTAGATTCAAAGTTGTCGGGAGTTACATGAACTGCATCGCGGAGAAGGAAAGCCAGGCACTCACACACTTTCAAAAATGCAGCAGGTTCATGTCTTCCGAGACCATTTCGAAGAACCAGACTACCATACTGGCGGAAATTCTTTTTGTGAGTATTGGCTCCAAGTGCATTTAGTGCCTCCTCAGTTGCTTTTGCTGCGTCTTTATGATCAAGATGAATCCAGTCAGCTGGTTGTTTCTGAGTACCAACTAGAGAGCCTGCCGAATCCACACGACTTTCGAGATCACTTGTGGAATCTGAAACTTAGTTTTGTGATTTCTCGAACAGAAGTATCTTAACCTACCGTAATTTCCTCGTTTTCTTTCTTCTCCTTCTGATGTGTAAGCTCTTTCATCGTGAACACCTCCTCTAGTAGATGGTCCTTCTACATCAGAGTATGCATTCCTTTGATCTAATCCCACTTTTAGACTATTCTTTTCCATTTGCATCACATATTCATCTGGTAAAACAGATGCTCCGGCGGCTTCGAGAAGTGCGAAAAGAACTGCCCAGTGCTCTTTTTTGTGAACGTTTGCAGCGTTCGCCCGAATGAGTTCGTAGAGCCCAAAGGCGATTTGACGACTGAATACGAACAGAGCTTTTGGGGAGAGACGAAGGAGCATTGAAAGTGAATGGAGAACATCATCTGACACTGTGTTGTCTCGGAAAAGATTTCGATTAGCAACTCGAAGAAGGCCGACAACAGCTCGTTCCACCAAAACTGGGCAGCGACCAAACCGAGGGGAGAGAAGCCATTCCAAATGACGACGAACATGAGGCCAGACAAGTGGAAGACGATCCTTGTTTTCCAATGTAATAGCAACAATCAACTCCAGATAAAAGACTAGAGCATCTTCATCTTCTCCACTAAGACTGGCTGCTTTTTGTTGTGGTTCGGCCTGCTCAACAATCATAGCACTATTAGCAGCGATTGAAGACAACATTTCAGCTAGAGACGTGCTGGTGAGATATTTACTATCCGCTACGATTTGAGCTGGTCTGCATTCTGAAATCACTTGAGATGCAAGCTTCATAGAACTGAGTTGTTCTTGAGTTGGCTTCCGACGATCAACTTCTGATGAACCTCCGCCAAGTCCAAACCACGATAGTAGACCAGAATCATTTCGAGTGTTGGGTAGTTCTCTGAAATTGAAAAAATGTGACACAGTGTTTCATCATAAAACTTACTTTTGATGAACTCTTTGAATACTAACCCATCCCTTCTCATCAACATAATCTTCGACCTCAATCAAAGCAGCAGGTAGAAGACGAGCTCGGAATAACTGCAACAGCACTTCACAAAGGTTTCTCCATCCTTCTCGTAGAATATTTCCATTTTCGTGAACCAAATAGAAAAGCGTGCGAGTGGCCAGTTGAGCCTTGTGATTTTCCCCGAAAGCCAAAGACACAACTTCAGGAGAATGATTTGATAAACCTCCATGAGATGAACCTGAGTTTCCGCTGTTAGAAACGTCTGCAAGTGAACGATGACGTTGCAAATCCAGAGTATCTTCTGTTCCGCCATCACGCATTGATGTGAGAGTGGTAAATTTGCATAGATGAATGCATAGATTATCAAAGACTTCCTTCATTCCATAATAGGCAGAAATTTTAGCACATTTTCTGTATCCGGTAAGAGCTTTTTGAAGTATCTGTTCGTGATCTGATTTATCGAATACGTAGCTCAAAGCAGCAACGGCAGGTCCCCAGCACACTGCGAACAAATCGTGATCATTCCATCCCGTTGGAGCATGGAAGAATGCACCCTCTGATGTTTCTCCGCGACGGAGCAAAACCTTCCACATATAATCTTCTTTGACACTTCCTTTTTGTTCTGCCGGCATGACGATTTCTTCTGACTTGATAGCATGATACATATCAGCAACCATTTCAGGATCGAAATCCTTTGATCCGTTTGTGCCCGAAAGATTTTTCTTGAAGCAATCGACAGTCATAGGAGGTTGGTTGCGTTTCGCCTGAAGAATGATACAAAGTTAATTTGGAAAAATTTTCAAAATTTTACACCTGTGGATTATGTTGATCCACATTCAGCATAATAATCGCATAAGAGAGAGTGAAGGCGGCATCGACATGATTAAACGGTTCGTTGTTGGCTATAAACCATTCTTCAGAGAAGTGCTGCATGACGAGAGAAATTTCAGCGGATTCTCCTGGTAGACGGAACGTTTCAAGGAACATTCGGAGAGCAACATCTAATCGAGTGTTCTCGAATGGGAAACTCTTTACAAACGCTTTTAGTACCTAGAACATGAACTTTGTTGAGGGAGAAGGGATACATACGAAGGCTAAAACAGCTCAATAAAACTCACCTCAGCATGTTTTCGGTTGCAAATATAATCTGCAATCGCTTTTTTATCGAGTTGAGGATTGGTTCTGAGCCATTGAACGAGACTGTCCTCATCGTGTCCGAGTATTCCTTTTTCTCTCAAGAATGCGATTCCCTTCTTCGGACTTTGATTGAATAACTCTGTTCCTTCAGCAATCAGTCTCTTACGTTTCTTCTGTTCAATTACTTCAGTCATGGATGGAAGATTGGTAGATGGAGCATGTCTATTCGATCGAAGAAGTAATGCAGAGGATGGAGTTGGAAGAGGGGAGGTTCTCGGTATTTTCTCCCGAAGGTCACTGCCTGGTCTGGTCATTTTCTTACCAATGTCGTAGCCACTGAGAACAGGTAGCCCCAACTTCTTGAGACTGAAAATTAGCGGTTAGATATATTCAAATAACAAGCAACTTACTCTCTTTGTTCCTGCTCTCTACTAACTTCTCCTCTTCCGTTTTCTCTATCCTCGCAATTCTGTTCGATAGTTTCGATGACAACCAAGAGAGCATCAAGAGACAACAGAGAGGCTGTATGGCCTCCTAAGGTTGGGAACGAATTTTCGACAAGTAGCTTAGTGAGGTCTTCGAATATGTTTCTGTAATAAGAAGTTTTATTCATTGTAAGTAAGAGATAGGATAAAATAAAAACTAACCCGCAATAAAGATCACAATCAAAGTTTAAATACATTTCGGTGACAAGACCCGGAATCCTCCATAACTGAACCAATGACTCGAGAGCCATTTCTTTTTGTTCGGTTCCGCTGTTTGTATGGTTCTTCTCCGAGAGTACGATAGCTTGTAGCTTTTTCAAATAGCTCTCCAATTGGAACTTCAGATGCATTCTCATTGATTCAAACAACAAGAAACAACAACGATTAGTGGCTGCCAATACTGGAAGCTTCTCGGTGTCCAATAGTTGAAGAAGGCTTCTGCATAGTTCATTTTTTATAAGCGGCATCAAAACATCATAGTTTGGAAGATAGTCAGCTACTGCCTCTAGTGCCACAATCAAAAGATTCAAACCAAGAACTACCATCGATTCTGTATTGTGTCGATCTAGAGGATTTATCATAGTGATAAGAAATCTGTAATATGAATCAGTTCGCATTGGTCTCTCTTTGGAGAACAATCACCTTAAAAGCTCTCTGCAACAGGGCAATCCATAAGGCATTTTTTCTTCACCGCTGATAATCTGATCTTCGGACAATGGACCTTCTTCGTCTGACAAAATTTCTCTCTGGAGACCACCGTGAGCTCTGATCGGTCTCTCTTCTTCTCCTCCTTCTGATTCAGAATCCGCATCTTCTCCTTCCGATGATCTTGCCCTTTTCTTCTCCTCGAGAGTGTGATCAGGATGTGTAACTTTATCCACGAGAGGATCTGCAGTCAATACAATATCGTAACCTGGAAGATATTTGAGTGGACAGATCATTGATTTCAGTTTTTTTGTTAGCTCTGTAAATTTTTGAATTTTTCAATAGGAAAAAAGTACCAAGTCCTGTTGCCCCATCGATCTCGGCTTCTGGAGTTTCAGAAATTAGTTTCGTAGACTCCGCAGCATTCAATTCGGTTTCCTCTTCTTTTCTTTCTTTGTTTTCAATGTGGGTTGATAAATGCCTCTTTTTCTTACGTTTTTGCCGTTTCTCAGTTGGATTAACCTGGAATTCACACATTCGTTTTAAGAAACATTGATCAAAATCATACAAGCTGGCGAATGTACGGATGACGTGTATCTTCCACAAAAGTTGGAAGTCTGGTGAATATCAGTTGAGTCATGTCGGCCAATGTTGATTCAGCAGCCTGAAAGATGTCTAATGTAACTTCCCATCTAATTGCTTGGAGGTAACTCACCTTTCTCAAAAGCAGCGATAGGTTTTGTTCAAACACTATTCTGAAGCAGGACTGCATCATGTCACATACAGCTTCGTTAGATAGCAGGATACCGGGTGGTGAGAGAAGAAGAGAACGTAGAACCTACAACTTTATAATGTTTCAGTCATTATTCCAGTTGCCGAATAATTATGCTTATCAAAAGGCAAAACTTTTCCTACCTGAAGAATTTTGAAGAGGACACACTCGTCACTGCCAGTACTTTTTCCACCAATGAACTTTGTATGAACCACCGCGTAGGCAATAGATTCAACTGCATTAGCTGCTTTGATACTGCTTGCATCAATAAGGCCATAGTTTAGAAATTTGGCGACTGCAGCTAAAGCAGCTTCAGTTATAGGACCATTGGTGTTTTGTGCTTTAATGACATCCAGAAACGGTGACAGGTAAGTCTGAGGATTCATATCGGCGAGATCAGCAACCTAAAGTGTCCCACTAGAAAAAGAGTACCTAAATTAAGTGGTCAAACCTCATTCAGAACTTCTTTTAAGTCGGTAAAGTTTCGAAGCAACGGATCGGTATCCTCGAGGGTTGGCACTTGTGATAATTGATATTGCCTGTAAACTATTATTTTCAAATAATTCGCATCAATCTTTTATACCTCCGAGCTTTGTTAAGAAGAGCAACAACACAGTTTGCTTCACCCAAGACGATATACACGCCATTGGTCGCCATCCTTGCTCGACGACGACCGCCTGAAACTGATGTAGGATTGAGTATAGAAAGAACGCGAAGATTTGCTTTTAAAAGCCTAAACGTGGAAATTTTCTTATGAAATCCGGTATAAAAACGATAAAATCTAGTGAAATGTTGAAGAAATTACACGTCACGTGCACCGCTTTCTGGTGTTTCGTACGCAAACACAACGCCGCTGTTTTGTGAACAAATTTTCTGGTTTTTCAATTCGATTTTATATTCTCGAGAATCGTTCTTTTTACTTACTGAGTTGAAATAGAAATGGTACAATCGACAGGATTAAGACGTCTATGGAAGTTCACGAAAGGTATTTCTTTTTTTTTATTTAGAAATATGATTTTTACATATTTAGTTGTTAATAAGATAAGTTTTCGTTTGCATTTTTGTCGCTCTGGTCTATTGATTTTCATTTTACTTCAATTTTTTCAGGCACTGCGATGTTCTATTGTGTTGCTCATTGTTTCAGTCGGCACGTTGGGGAATTGGTCATTTGTAGCGGACCTTCAATGCACCCAACTATTCAAGATGGTGATATAGTATTGGCTGAGCGATTCAGTTAGTTTTTTTTTCTATAAAAATTGTGAAGTTTAAATGTCAAACTGCTTCTAGGTGTTCGGCTCGATAACGTGCAAGTCGGTGACATTGTCGGATGCATGAATCCCCAAAAGCCCAAAGAATTATTGTGCAAAAGGATAATTGGCAAAGTAAGTTTTTTTTGAATGAATCATCAGTAAGCTTTTATTTTGAGCTTATCGTTCATATTGAACTATTTAAAGCACCACAAAAAAATTTTCAAAAAACGAAGTGATTAATCTGATTTCAGGAGGGTAATCCAGTGTCCTCAAGTCAGTTACCATCGGGATATGTTCCAATCGGGCATGTTTTTCTTCAAGGAGATAACCTTCCAGTGTCAACTGATTCTAGACATTTTGGTCCAGTCCCGGAAGCGCTTGTTCAAATACGACTTGCGCTCAGGATATGGCCTTTAGACAGAGCTGGATGGATTAATAACCGCTGGTTCTGGGATACTACCAAGAAAAATAGTAAAGAGTAAATATTATGTACATTGCCTCATGATTATTTTGCATTGATTCGCCTTTGCCACCAAAAGTCTTAAACCAAATAAATTGTATTCATAATCATGTTTTTGTCGCTATTGGTAATTTTCTCCGTTTGACATATTTCTCACTCGCGTTTTGACGCATACACTTGTTTCATATATATTCTACAGAAAAAATACATTAAATATTTAAACCATGGCGGATCGAATGACTCAATTACAAGATATGATAAATGAAATGGCTAGTTTAATGACAAATGCTATTGGTGTTCTACAAGCAACAGCTCCACCATGTGAATTCGGGGCGATATCACAAGAACTTGAAGATGAACCAAATTGCGCAATTTTTGCTTCCAGTATTGCTAAAGCTGCAAAAAATATAGAAGTAGGCTCAACATTTTAATTTGCACACAGAAACGGATTTTTTAGATCCTGATAGACTCGTTCCCAATCGACTCTGGAAATATGGAAGATCAATTAGAAGAGAAAATGCTAGAAAATGACGTCGAACAACGGAAGAAAGTCGATGAACTTCTTGATTTAGTCTCAGAAAGCAATACACTTGTCAAAGTTGTGCAAAATAAACTCACTGAAATTTCTCATGTTCAAATGAGCTCCAGACCGAACGAATGATTATCTTATTCTTCCCAATTCATGTAATTATTCTGATCTCCGCATATGAACTGTTCAATGTTCGATTCTTCTCAATGTTTATTTACCATCATTATTTTAAAATGAAACTAGATTTATCTTCTGAATTATGAATTAAAAAATAATCATATTGTATACTTTAGATGCATTCCGAGTTATCAGAAGGAGAAGAACAGAGACGACGAGCAGTTCTCAGAGAACGATATTTGAAATTTTTACAGGTTTTTATTCGAATGAAAATCATTCGTAGGTATCTAATCGAAACGTTTCTAGATAGCATCAGATAAACAAGCGACAATCGATATGTGTGAAAAAACGAAAGTTACAGCCACTATAAAATCATTCCAACTTTCTTCAGATCATGTTATTGTCGGTAGGTTATTCTACTTATCACATACTTTTATTCACATTCTTTTAGAGAATCTAGCCACACCAATCGGAGTTCTTCAGAAAGCAGTTCTCAGATCATCAGACATCGTCAAAATACGATTGAATTCTGAAAAGCCAACTGAAAATTCTTAAATGATCTCGTCTTTATTTCTGAATAAAAGTCATAGAAAAAATGTGTAATTTTACAATATATGTATGTATATAATTCAAAATCATAGGATTAGAACGTTCTAGTCGACGAGGGAGCAACGGAAACCGTCAGAGCGATTGCAACACTTCTTTGTCGTCTCGTGACAAAATTTCGATATGGTGCCACGTAATAAATAGTTAGAATTGGATCAATGAGACAAGGGATAACACACGTGGGAAAAGGGATGAATTCAGCCATCTCGAATTCGATATGAACTCTCTGAGAAAGTTACACTTTGGAAAAGAACTTTTCTGTAAATACCTGTGCAACTACGAAATAGATGACATTTGGAATTAAACAAATCATTGGAAACATTGCTTGCATTGTGAGTGCCTGAAAGAATTCCAAAAGATTCTTGAATTGATTTTCGAACAATACCCGAACCAAATCCAATGATGATTTCTTTGTTCTTTCGCTTAAATGTATCTGAACTTCGTTGATTTGTTTAAATATTTGTCTCCTCCAAATGAGAATGAGGATTGGAATTAAATAAGGAATACCCATTAGAATAGATGTATTTATGATATAAACTAAGCTATTTGTAGATTTAAAACCTCCGAATCTTCCATAAGTTTCGAGAAGTTTGTAGTTAGGATATGATCTTTCAGTGTTCCAAACGACTGTTGGAAAATCATATGGAGGGATGATTATTGCGATCTAGGAAAAAGATTTAACCTGGTGAAGTTCGGCTCCTTATACTTTATATATGAGTTAATGAGATCAAAAGTCTTGTAAAGTTGTAATGTATTCATCTCCTCTCTCTTTTTCTCTTCGAAGTACCACTCACCAACATTCCAAGTGGAATAATCCATGTCAATCCAAAGTTTCTGATAACTGTTAAGTTTTCACATTTTCCATGACAAATCAATGAGTATCTGTAGTGCATGGATAGAAGAATTGATAGAGTTGTTGTGCAAAGAAATAAATTATAAATATTGTAAACTATAAATGTAATTTCCAGAGAAGCCATTCGAAGTGGTCCATAAGGAACGAGAGCAACTGATTCACCCGCACTTATTATTCTTTCAAATACTTAATTTAAGAATCATTCGAATGGTTTTCTTACCTCATTTGGAGAGAAAACGAGAAAATAATTAAAAACGTTTCACTGATACTTGTGTTCAGGAGTAGTAATCTGAACTTTTAGACTTGAAGTTTGAGATGTTTGGATCAAACATTTTGAAATAATTTCAATGTGAAACATACCTATAAGTACTAAAAGAGGTTGGGGATTTGGCCCATATCAGAAAAATCAGAAGGCCGTTCAAAGGGATTGAAATAATAGCGAACACTATGTAATAGTAATTGACAAACATTGATATACTACGATCCATTCAGCACCAAAGACCAAGAAATGTTACTATTGAATCAGAATGAGATTGAAAGATCAGAGAGTTCATTGAAACTAATCACGTTCGCATGACCTTTTTCATTGATACTTTGACGAAGGAATGGATGACAAAGGGAGTATTCAAGTTGGCAGAGTTTCGAGACAGAAACACTTTCAGTCCCGGAATACACAGAATAAATAATATCGTGTTCAAAATAGTATCCAATGTCAGTGTATTCGTGAGTTTTTATAAATCAATCGAACTGAAGAAAAAAAAAGAAAACTCGAATGCAGTGAATTGGAAATTAAATGTCGCCCATGCAATGTTGATGCACTCTTTAATGAAACTAATGTTTCGAATTGAATATTAAAATAAATTATTCTAAGAATAGACTTTGAGAAATCAAAGCATCAAGAGAGTTCAAACTGACTATTTCAACACTACAAAAAACATTTTCTAGACTTAGTTGTCTCTTTGATCTTTCTGGATCTTCTCACTCTTACTGTATTTTCAAGAAACCCTTGTTTCATATTATTTATTCAACAAAGTGGAATTACAAGGAAGCTTCTCCATTGAACAGTTTTCAGAACCATTCAATATTATTAAAACATGGTAGATATGAATGTTTTTCAATGCACCTGATTTATTCTCTGCCTCATCATGAACTGGGTTAGACTATGTATCTTGGAAGAGAGTTTCCTGATAAACGACTGTTGTATAACCAGGATTTCATAATACAGAATCAACTATTATCATCGGTTGTTATCACTCCACCAACAATCAGAATTTCGAAATATGTTCAGTATCAAAATGACAATCAGACAGAACGTCTTCCTTCTTCTTTTCCTTCATTCCTCTAGTTTTATCAGTTTCTCTGTCAGACCGCCAAAACGTTTTATATGTTTGTTTGCTCTTTTTCTCTATCTTATCAATTCTCATATTCTGAAACATCACTCCCTTTTTTCTTCTCACTTCTTCTTTCTTCTTTATTTCAAATTCGAAGTTTTTGTTTCTAACATATTTGAAAGATTCAGAATGAGAGAAGTCATTTCAATTCACATTGGACAGGCTGGTGTTCAAATTGGAAATGCGTGTTGGGAGTTGTATTGTCTGGAGCATGGAATTCTTCCCGATGGAACTTTTTTGAATCCTGATGTTAATTCAGGATCACTGAGTACTTTCTTTTCGGATACTGGATACGGTAGACACGTTCCACGATCAATTTTCGTGGATTTGGAACCAACTGTTGTAGGTGAGATATTGTGGAAATTTTCAAGATTATCTCCGTTTGAAAAACAACTGAAGAAACATAATTTTAAAGTTTATAAAAGCGTTTATTTAATTTTACTTGTTAATAGTAACTTCCTCCTTTTTCATATCTCTCAGTTTCGTCGTCTCTAAATACACTCTTTCCTTCCCTCCACTATGATGCACGCGTGGCCAAGTGGAAGTGTTGTTGGCTGACGCTCAACACATTTTCACAGCCATCGGTTCAATTTCTAACCAATGAAGACAAAACCCCATGTCCTGAAGTGTTCCGTGCTAGCATGATTAGTCTTTCCGAGGTTTAATTTTGATTTTTTTTCATTCAGATGAAGTCCGCACGGGGATTTACAAAAAGCTGTTCCACCCAGAACAAATGCTCACTGGAAAAGAAGACGCAGCGAATAATTATGCACGTGGACATTATACAGTTGGAAAAGAAATCATTGACCCAACATTAGATAGAATCAGAAGGCTCGCTAACAATTGTGACGGATTGCAAGGCTTTTTTGTGTTCCATTCATTTGGAGGAGGAACTGGAAGTGGATTCACATCAATGTTGATGGAGAAATTATCAGGAGAATATGGGAAGAAAAGCAAATTAGAGTTTTCTATTTATCCAGCTCCACAAGTAAACTTCGGTTGAGTAGGATCAAAGTATCTTTTATTGTTCTCAGATATCCACTTCTGTTGTTGAACCGTACAATTCAATTTTGACGACTCATACCACTTTGGAGCACTCAGATTGTTCATTTATGGTTGATAACGAAGCGATTTATGACATTTGTCGGAGAAATTTGAGAGTTCCGAGACCGACTTACACTAATTTGAATCGTATTATATCGCAGGTTAGTTGATTCTCTCTCTCTCTCTCTCTCTCTCTCTCTTTCTCTCTCTCTCTCTCTCTCTCTCTCTCTCTCTCTCTCTCTCTCTTTATCTCTATCAAAGTGATTCAGGTAGTCTCTTCAATCACTGCTTCACTCCGTTTTGATGGTGCTCTTAACGTGGATCTGAATGAATTCCAAACTAATTTAGTTCCATATCCTCGAATTCACTTTCCATTGGTTGCCTATAATCCATTGATATCTTCGGCTAATCATGAGATTTTATCAGTAGACGAAATTACAAAAAGTTGTTTTGAATCTGCAAATCAAATGGTTAAATGTGATCCCAAAAACGGAAAGTATATGGCAGTTTGTCTTCTTTATCGAGGTGACGTCGTTCCAAAAGACGTCTCTGCTGCAATCAAATCAACCAAAACACAGCGATCAGTTCAGTTTGTGGATTGGTGTCCAACTGGATTTAAAGTTGGATTGAACTTCCAACCACCTACAGTAATCCCTGGAGGTGATATGGCTAAAGTTCCACGTGCAGTTTGTATGCTTTCAAACACAACTGCAATTGCGGAAGCATGGCAAAGATTGGATTATAAATTCGATTTGATGTATGCAAAGAGGGCATTTGTTCATTGGTGAGTTGGATAGAACTTCTCACACTGTTTCATCCGAACGTTTTCAGGTACGTCGGAGAAGGAATGGAAGAAGGAGAATTCTCTGAAGCTCGTGAGGATCTTGCTGCTCTCGAGAAAGATTATGAGGAAGTCGGAGCAGATTCGAATGAAAATGGAAATGAGGAAGAAGAGTATTGAATGTTTATCTGATGTGTTACTTCAGAGTTTATTAAATTGTTTATTGATATTTACAATTGAAAACATAAAACTATAGTTTATATACAAACTTCCAATTGATTGGAAGAGAGTAAGAATGAAGTGATTATTCAATTCTGACAGATTCAAAGTCGCTTCCGCCATTCGTTTCAGTTGCGGTGATACGGTATGTCTGCAAATAAGAGAACATCAATAATTATTGTTTTGAACCTAGGTTTTTGAATAATTTCAATCTTCAAAACGGCATAAATGACATAGGCGTAACTTACAGCTTTTGCTCCACCATAATAAACTGGACACATTGATTCACAAACATCTTCAAGATCATTTCCTTCTTCTGGGCTACACCATGATTCTTGGAAAACAACGATAAGATTAGTTACAGATCCTGATTTGTCAGAGCTTTGAATTTCAATTGGAACCCAAAACTTTCCATTGTTTCCAACATTAACACTCGTGGCAGCAGCTTCCCAAGCAAGACCCTGTAATAAGAGAAGAGTAATTGTAATAAGAAAAGAGTAATTTATTCTATTGTAACATACCAAAAGCTCATCATCAACATCTCCATGAATTGGAGCAGCAAAAGAACATCCAATGAGGAAAACAGCTAGAAATCCGAAAGACTTGTACATTTTTGAGAGAAATTGAAGCGAACTGTACCAAAATCATCTTCAAGTCTTCTTTTATATCCTGTTCAGGTCATTCCGGCGACAAAAGATCAAAACGTTTTAATTGGACGAAAAATGGAAAAAAAAGAGAAAAGAAAAAGAAAAGATTGGCGCCAATGTTCTGAACCGGTATCTCTATTCTTTAGTGCTCATATCTCATTGCCTTATCATATTAACCTAAAAAGTGACTTTGTCTCGTTTGTCCTGGTTTAATGCGTTTCTCTTCCAGTTAATTAGCTACCAATAGACGTAAAGAGCTCATTTGGAATGATTGAATGGTAGGAAAAATGGGAATTTTGAACCGGTTTTTCATTTTGTCTTTTGACCGAACCAATTTGATTTAGTGAGTGTACTGTGTTGTAGTAATTGAAGTAAATGATGATAGGTTTAATGGGAAGAGAGACGGAAGTTTTCTGCAATTTGAACCTTTGACTTTTGTTTTGGAACTACTCTTCGATTATAACCATATTATGAACAATTGGTATGTTCCTTATCAAATAAAGTTCTAGGGAATTTGAAAGGTGTCTACGATGAAACGATTGCTAGAATCTGAATAATACAGTACATTTTCACAAGGTTTAGAAAAATTTGAATCACAATAGAGCACTCAATAAGTTTTTATTCGAACACAGAAACCTATTGAAATATTTTAAAGCATGATTTACATGTTGAATAGGTATCTGTTGCATTTTTGTCAGGTTGTTTTAATTCGGTTTCTCAATCAACGGTTTTTTTATTGTTTGCTTTTGTTTTTTGTTCGTTCATCGTTTAATTCAAATTGATATTTAGCAGTTTATTTAGAGTTTTTGCACGAATCATATGAATTGGAAGAATGATTAGTTTCTGGATCCTCTGTGATCTTCACTCGGAATACTTCGTAATGATGGTTTATTGAAGGCTCCAAATGTAGTTGCCATCCATCTGATAACAAAGATTATTGTAGAGTTGAAAAAAGTTCTGAATACCTTCTTTCAAAACGCCATTTTTCGAATTATGGACATAGAAAAGACGTCTAACCCGGAAGTGAACAAGAGCCATCGAACACATTGCACACGGTTCATAAACTAGAAAAACGTCTGAGCCTGTTCCCAAGTAATCAGATCCAGTTCGTTTCGGAAGATTTTTGACCATTTCCATTACAGGATGACCAAGAGGATGATTTGAAGGGCGCCCGATGGATAAGAGCGTATTATTCTAAAGAATTGAAAACACTTTTTTCAACTTTTTCGAAGAAAATCTTACTTGAACTGCCACGCATCCATTATCTATATCTAGGGTTTCTTGAACCCAGTGACTGATATATTCCTTGAAAGTAGGTGTTAAGAAAGAATCATCAAGTAGCTGTTCCAGTTCATGATTTGGATGAAAACCAGTAGGCCACAATTGTTTTGCAAATTCGAATTGCCGACGGGTTGAGGGTTTAATTGATGGAACTTGTACGGTCTGTAAACTGAAGAGATTTTTAACTGCCGTTCAAACAGTAAATTAACTATTAAATTTTCTATTCGAGCTTCAGCAGAATTCAAATCAGAAATAATTTCCTTCGCAGTTTCTTCGGTTTGAGAAATGAGAATGCTCCCATCTTTTCCTACTCTTTTTAGGTGTTGAAAACTTTCGGGAAGATCTTTCAGACGACCGATGATCTGGAAAATTCATTAATTTCATTTGGTTGGACTTTGAGAAGAGTGCCTTACTTGACCAATTTCTTTTTTACTTTTCAGCTGCAAAGCTTGAAATGAAGTAGATGCCACAGTTTCGCATGTCAGTTTGGGATCTAGAATCGGAACGACTTCAATTCTGAATTCAATATTTATACTAAGAACAATGATAATTTTTAAATACCGCGTTACTAAGCTTCTATTAATCTTTCGTATTTTCTGTGGAGGTTCTTCTTGCATTTCGGATAGATTCAGAACTTATAATTACAAAGGTCATTTTCACACACAGAAAACAGTTGACAAGAAAAGACGAGAAAAACTGTGCGGTTACGTTGCATTCAAAAGCCCCGCCCATTTTTCCCTGCCGCATTCACATCATGTGCATTTTCCAGCTGTTTGTTTATTTTCGTGCATCAATTTTCCGAGATTTAGGATAGTTTGTTCGTGTAGATATTTGTTCTATTTTCATTATTACCTTAAAATTTTCATTTTTCAGGAACGGAATGGGAAACAATCAGTCTGGTGGACCGGATGGTCGCTACGGGGGTCCAAATGACAAAGCTGGGCTTCGTAGACATCGTATGATGAGTGAAACAGCCAAAATTGCGGGACAGGTTCTCCCGAATCCAGACGGACCTCCAATGATGTTTGATGTTAGTTTCCCGGCGGGGTCGTAAAGCGCTCAGTTTTAACCAAGATCTAATGAATTTGGTATTATATTTTAGGACGGACACGAAGACAAATCTGGAGAATGCCCAGTTGTTTTCCGTTGGAGCTTCACTCAGACTGCGCAGCCACGTACGGTGCACATAGTGGGTTCTTGGGACAACTGGCAAACGAGAATTCCAATGGTGAAATCTACCAACGACTTTTCTACAATCATTGATTTGCAACCGGGACAATACGAGTACAAATTCCAAGTCGATGGATCGTGGGTCGTGGATGATAATCAGGGCAAAACACAAGATGCCGCTGGAAACGAAAACAATATGATAAGCATCCAAGATTCTGACTTCGCAGTCTTCGAAGCTCTCGATGAAGATTTTCAGTCTTCGACGGCCGGAGAAGTTTTACGTGGAGAATCCGAAAGCACAAAAAACCACGATACTCCAAACGACAGGTACGAAAATTGATAAGTTTTTTAGTGGTGTTGATAGATCAGAGTCTAAAAGAAGAAGATTCCAGTCTCTAACAAATTTTCCAAAAAAGATCCACATGGTCATCTAAATTTTCCGCTCGCGTTTGGGACTGACCTAGTGAGAGGCTTTCTTGAAAGCGAACTCCCGGAGAACGAGTCTCCGGATAAGAGGTCTAACTTAAATTGCTATTTCATCTGTTATTCGGCAGATTTTTCCTTTATGAAAATTAAAGCAAAAAAAAAGAGGTTGCAGTTTAAGCCATGTCTTTTTCTCGGGCCCGTTTTTGATCAGTTTTCCTAAACTTTGGGCTGTTTTTAATGTTCCATATAATCAGCGTGACTTCTCTGATTTGATCTTTGTTTTTTTCCAAAAAATTTGTTTCAGAGAACTCGAAAAACTTCGATCATTCACTCAAGAAATACCATCTATGGATATGCTTCGAAAAGCAGCTGGGCCACCTGTCATTCCTCCTCAACTCATGCAGGTACGCAAGCATAGCTAAAATGAAGATCTTAGTGTCATATTTGCAGGTTCTTCTCAATAAAGAAACTCCAGAGTCATGTGATCCAAATGTTCTCCCGGAGCCGAATCATGTCATGCTCAATCACATGTACGCGCTTTCTATCAAGGATAGTGTCATGGTGCTCTCTTCCACACAACGCTACCGCAAGAAATTCGTCACTACACTTCTCTACAAGCCTGTCTAAGTCGCTGCAGCATTGCCCCTCCGCTAAATATGACAACTGAAACCAAACATTTTCCCAAAAATTTCTGTTCCGAGTTTTAATTCAATGTAGCTGTGTATCATAGTCGCTTCTCCAGCATCTTCTGTCATTTTTGTTATTTTTCCGTTCTGTTCCTATTGAAAATTTAAGAAACGCAAAACGTAGTATTTTTCTATCTATACGGTATACTCGGAACTTCATCCTTCCCCATGTTTTTATTCTCTCCAATTTTTAACTTTCGAGCTGGATGTACATAGTTTACTCCTGCCTTTTCCCCATAGCTTTATTTTCTTCCTTTCATTGATTTTTCTTCATTTAAAATATTGAAAGTTCCGTTCTAAATTTCTGTGAATAACTTGACATTCCAATTTGTTCACCACTTCTCTGTTCACTGCTTTGCCCATTTTGTTTCATTATCATCCTTGTAGCGAGATTATTTATTTGAGTAAACCTTTTTAACTTTTTCAAAATGAACACATTTTTACAGTAGCCGTTCCACACGGTACTTGTATATCTATAAGTTTATCTACATATGAAAAACATTTCTCTTTTTCTAAAAGAAAGAAAAACTGCGAAATTTGAGAAATTTTTCCAACCTTTCCTTCTATTATTAAAAACATCTTCAATGTGTAAATCTTTTTTCTGCAAAATCTACAGTGTATGCCACCCGCTCTAAAAAAATATTTCCCAAACAGATAGCTTGTGAAGAATTTTTTTTCAGTCTTTGTTTGGTACAAGATCTGTGCCATTTTTTGGCTATATCGCTTTTTCGCCATTCGTTTTCTGTTTTCCCAGAAAAACAACCACGTTATTGTTGTTGTTGTTGTTGTTGCTCACTTTTATTCGTTTCTCCCACTTTGAGAATCGTGATCGAAGTCAACAAACAACAGAAGACCGGATTTTGTTATTTTAAATCATTCTTCAAATTTAATGACAAAAACTGATAGTGACATTTCTGTTTTCAATGAGCAGCCATTGCCAAATGCTGAAAAGCATACTCAAAGTTCATGAAAAAAATTTGGGTTGGTTTCGCCAAACGGGGATTTGTTTCTTTTTACATTGACTAATGTCCTTCATGTACTATTATACAAATACATCTATCTTTGTCTCATTCTCTTCTATTTTCTCTGTTTCGACTTGTTTTCTTGAAATTGTCGGACTAACTGCTAACTAACTAGCAAAGCGAACTGACATTTCATTGAAGAGAAAAATGAAGAAAGAAAGATTACAATACGTCGTAATGCCCTTCAATTTCCTATCTCTGTTTCTTTTCTCACTCATTACTTTTATCTGTTTCGCATGTTAGTTTCCATCGTTTCTCAAAGACTTTCTCTAGTTTACAGTTCCTTGTTATCTACAATTGCATGAAAAAGTGAAGTGTCATGCAGTTTTCAGTTTCAGATTATGCTGAGTTATTGTAACTTTTGAATTCCTTGTGGTTTCTTCCACCAGTTTTGCTTGCTACCAAAATATATAAAAGTGTCAACCCGGAAGATTTGTCGCGATTTTCTCATTTGGTCAAAATAGGATTGTTGTCGTCGTAATTCCCATGTGCACTCATCGAATCCTAGTATCCGTTGCCTAGGTGAACGCGTGTGAATTAGCGCAGAAGCGTAAACAAAAAGTATTCATGTCGAATGATTCATTCTGAGAACTACTAGTATGAAAAGCCATACTAGGCGAAGCTCTATTCGTTTTCTTTCCTCCTGCTAACTGTGTGTTCCCCGAAACTATACTTTCGTATTATTGTGTTGTATGTGTTGATGATGAATAGTTTATGATCACTTTGTAGTTACCTATCCTATTTTCCTCTACACTCGCTCGATGTCATCGGGTCAGACTTATTTATTGCGAAATTAGTGAACAATCACTAACAAAACGATATATTCGCGGCAACTCTTCGTTTTTGTTAATTTACATCGTTATCATGAAAAATGCTCGAGTCTACTCATGACGCTAGTCGTTCTTAAGAATTTCGAATGATTCCTTCATCGATATTGTTTTACCGAACATGCGGTTTTCTTCTTTTTCTTCTTCTTCTTTGCAAGAGAAGCTGTTTTTTACGTCTGTTGCAAAAGTTTTATTACAATTGGTACCATGAAGTGATAGAAAAAGGGAGCGGCTGTTCGTAGCGAGAAAAAGTGCGTGTTTTCCCTTTCCGTTTGAGCAGGTGCTCCGTGCTTTGAATCATTGGATCTTGAGCAATGAATCGGATCAACTCCAATGACTTACTTTGCTCTCTCATTCTTCAAGCTTCAACTACATTTTCTTCTAACTAATAAGAGATGTCTGTCACATTCCTGAAATGAATGAATATTTTGTAGCTGAATGAAAGAAAACTATCATCTATTGCTCTTGGTTTAATTTTCATTGAAATTTGAATCAAGGAATAAGTTCGTTTCTTTAATGTATTGTCAACAAAGGTCTTTATTCTTCCTCAACTCAGCCGTTCAATGTCTGTTCAATGAATCAATGATCTACTGAAGTTCTGAAATTCTCATTTGCCTATCAAAAGTGACCATGCTTCTCTTTCATTTTCGAACCACAAAAACTCGTACAATGAATGTTGCAAAAGACGCTCCAACCGATCGTTGCATCAGCTATAGACTATGAAATTTGAAGAGACTTTGAGTGCGCGGGAGTGTGGTGACACTCACTCTCTCCCTGACAAAGAGACGCTCCTCTCTCTTCCCTTCTCTCACAAAATTCCGCTCTTAGGTTGATCGTTCTCTGGGCCATCTTCATATTGCTACACTATTTCTCTTCTCCCAGTTTTCAATCGTTTCTACCTTTGCCACCTCCTTGCTTTGCCCTCTCTCCTACCGGTTCTCTCCTGTCGAATCAGCACTATCGATTGATTGGAATATTTTTTTCAACAGACTTGTGTTTGGCTTCAAACTGAGACTAAGTTTCGAAATATTACTTCATTCTAAAAATAACGAAATGATGACAAACACCTGACCGAGAATGAAAACATTCAGAAAATACCTGAACACTCCTGATCGTTTTCTCAACGTCACCCCCAATCACTTAACATTTTCAATGTATTTCGAGTATTTATCCTTATCGCGAGTAAAAGTTTCACCGTAAAAACACAAGCATTGATTGATTTTGTTCCGTGAAATGAAAAACGTTAGGAGAGCTCATGAAAAGAACTGATAACAGTACGTTCTTTGACTTTTTCACAATTCGAGCGCTTGAAATTTTCTCCTTTCACCTAACTAAGCATCTATTTCAATTTACAAACTCGAACGCCGCTCATCTTTAGAAAATTAGGGTTGCTATGAATCTATCGTTCCTATGTGATTTTTTTCTATAAATCTTTCCCCATTACGTTCGAATATGCTCATTCTTTATTTCTCTTCATCTTGTTTTTTTCCTTATCTCAATTGTTTTTATCTCTTCTACCAATCATTCATCTTGTTTCAGGTCGTAAAAACCAAATACTGTACATTGGATGGGCTGACCTCTCGGACACTGTCTTCTCAGTTGCTCCCAGATTTCTGCTCCTAATATTAGTCGTGCACTAAGTGCTTATAAAAATAGAATAAATATGGCCGATGTATTCGAATTCGAATTGGATGGGCACGACGCCCAGCCATCACCGCAGCGTCATGCGTAAGTTTTCATCCGAACTACCAAACCGATTGCCTCTTCTTACCAATTTCCTAAACACCTCACGAATTTTCAAAGACAAGCTTCTAAAGTAATCAGTTTCGTCATTTTTGTAGTCTAACCACTTTCTCCTTCGTCTTTTTTATCACCTGACATATGGCAGTATGAACTGATCATTGATGGAACAATAAACACTCACGCTAAGAAAAAACATTTTCTCAATAAAATTTTGAAAAGCAATAATAATCTTGAAACAAAAAGATACATTTAGAAAAGTAAAACCTTGAAATAACTAATTTCTTCAAAAGTTTCAGTTATCATTATGAAAACCATTCGGAGATCATGGAAGACGATCATATGTATAGCAACGTCGCCGATGTAAGTCTAAAAATGTCTTGTGGATTTAAAATTGTTGCTTTACAGGGACAAATTTCTGCACCACCACCAAGTTCATCGTATATGGAAGATCCAATGATGGAGTCAATTCAATTATGTGCGAGTGCTATTAATCCGCCTAATGTTCGTGTGGGACCAGAAGATTTTCAATTATTGAAAGTCCTCGGAAAAGGTGGATATGGAAAGGTGAATTTTCAATTCATAATGAAACATTTTTCATTTGAAAGTTTTAATTTCTAGGTGTTCCAAGTCCGTAAAACTACTGGATCCGATACGGGAAAGATTTTCGCTATGAAAGTTCTCCAAAAAGCTACAATCGTGCGAAATCAAAAAGACACTGCTCATACGAAAGCCGAACGAAACATTCTCGAAGCAGTAAAATCTCCTTTCATTTGTGATCTTCTATATGCATTCCAAACTGGAGGAAAACTGTATCTGATTCTTGAATATCTGTCTGGAGGTGAATTATTTATGCATCTCGAAAGAGAAGGAATGTTCATGGAGAATGTCGCCAAATTCTATCTTTCGGAAATCGTGGTTTCACTTGAACATCTTCATCAGCAAGGAATTATTTATCGTGACTTGAAGCCAGAGAATATTCTTTTGGATGGTCACGGACACGTAAAACTTACCGACTTTGGACTTTGCAAAGAGGAGATTGAAGGAGATCAGAAGACGCACACATTTTGTGGAACTATTGAGTATATGGCACCAGAGATTTTGATGAGATGTGGACATGGGAAAGCCGTCGATTGGTGGAGTCTTGGAGCTCTTATGTTCGATATGTTGACCGGAGGACCACCATTCACCGCTGAAAATCGTAGAAAGACCATCGATAAAATTTTGAAAGGACGTCTTACTCTTCCTGCATATCTATCGAATGAAGCACGCGATCTTATCAAGAAGCTTTTGAAACGCCACGTAGACACTCGTCTTGGAGCCGGAGCATCTGATGCCGAAGAAATTAAAGCACATCCATTCTTCAGACAACAAGACTGGAACCTTGTATACGCTCGTCAATTGGAAGCTCCATTCAAGCCAGAGATAGAAAATGAGGAAGATGTGTCACTTTTCGATACTCGATTCACTAAAATGACACCTGTCGATTCGCCATGCGAAACTAATTTCAGTTTGAATGGGGACAATCCATTTGTTGGATTCACTTATGTTGCTCCTTCAGTTCTTGAAATGATGAACAAGCATGGGCATGGAATTTCGGTTGCTCATTTGGCATCTTCAATGTCAAGAGGAGCACCAGGAAAAGGTCCGAGAAAGTGAGTTAAACTATCAAATTAAGACAGACAGTTATTGTTTCTTTTTGTAGACCAGGAGATCCAGAAACAGTACACATTCACGGAGGACATACAAATCTATTTGGACATGGAAACAACGAGCCACAAATGTTCGGTGGTCCACCAGGAGCATTGAATCAACAACAAAGATTCACTCATTTTGGTAGTGGATATTCAGAGGATGATGCGATGGATACATCGACTCCACGAGCAAGTGAAAGCCGAGATGGAAATGGAAGCGGTGGTACTAGACCAACCCCGATCGGAAGTACTGCATCGACTCCGATTCCCTTGCCAAAAAGGATTCTGTAACTTGAGTTACTGGGTAATTTAATCTAAATTAAATTTAACTAGAAACGATTTATCCCAGAACTTCATCAACATTATTTTTCGTCGACATTCTTGTCCTTTTCAATCATTTTCACTCTATTCCACACCATCATCAATTTGCCTGACGTGTCTGTTTTCTCCGTTTCTTACTGTGTATTCTTCGATATTTTCATACTATATTTTTCAAGTTTCGAAAATTGGGTTGAAAATTCGTTGAAACGTTTCTTGTATTCATTTTTTCTATATCTAATCTTTTTTTGTAATTGTTTCAATATGTTAATCAAATTCATTTCATTGGCCTATCCCACCAGAGATTACGATCTGTAGGTCTGAAAAGTATCAGGAAATGTCGCTAAAAAGCTGAATTAGCTCCATTTACTGAATTTTCAAATCAATTAAAATACGGAAGTACTTTAATCTCTGGCTTGTTTTCATGTTTGGGATAATTCGCCTACTCGTTATTTTCTTTTTTTCGTTTTGGTCATTATTATTTCCTGTGACATTCCTAATAGAGGATGCACTATGCCGGGATTACGGTAGCCATTTGCTCACTCATTTTCTCTTCCCTTTTCTTTCTTTTTTCTTGTTTTCCCACCAACCTACTTTTACTTGCTCCCTCCAAAACTGGCTGAATCAACGTGATTTAATTTTCGGTTTTGTTGTAAACAACCAGCTCCGAACACCTCTTTCCCCTTATCAAGTGCCTTTTATAGCCCTTTTTTGCCTTTTTCCTTTTTTGAGAAAAAACTGAAAAATCCCAAAACATATAGGTTTTCAATTAATAAATCATCAAAACGTTGAGTGTTCTGTTTTCCTTCATTTGGGAAAAGATGAATTGGATTGATAAAATGAATTGACATGGGCGCCCCAAAGACTGAAGAAGTGTAACAAATCGATGGTTCTCTTATCATAAGAAATTCAAAAAAAAAGAAGAGAAACGTCTTCTGATTTTAATTATTTGTACTTAAATTTCAATCGATGGAAACGATAATGGAAGGAGAATTAATTGAGGAAATTGTCAATGACGAGTGAGTTCCAAATTGAAAATTCGAGATGAAACACTAAAAAAGTTGAAAAAAAGTATTGCATCCGAACTAGAAAATTATGATTTCTAAACTAAATTAAGATTAAATATTTATAGAATTAAAGGAGCTTCATTAGTTGAATTTCCACTGGAATTGTTGAAAAGTCACGAGAAAATACTTTTCTGAACTACTTTTATGATCTTTTTTCTGATTCGGTAAAAGACTTTCTCGATACCATTTGATGTATCTCTCTCTATCAGTTGTCGGAGAAATTGAATCTACAGTTTCAACGTTTCATTGGAATTAGATATCATTCCACTAATCTCATCTTCAGTGTGTCCAAATCCAATACTCAAAATCAAAAAACTCGAATTTTGTTAGTTTGTTAGCAGTTGAATTAATCCGAGATCACAAAAATAAAAAACAAATCGTTTTGGTTTTTTCTGGAATTCTAATTCCGTTTTTTTGTTTTCTTCCTTCTTGTAAATATAAATATTCATTCTCCGATTCGATTCGTTTTTATTCAAAAAACTTTATTTTCAAGAAATACTTCTTCCTTGTTTTCGATTTCTTCAATTTAACAAGAAAAAGAAGAAGAAGACTTTTAAGAATTCAAAGAATTCAGATGATTCTAAGGTTCGGGAATTCGAAAATAAGAGAAAAAACTATGGAAATTCTATAAATAATTCAATCGAATTGAAAGAAAACTTTTATTTTTCACTTCTTTCAAAACTTTTTTTTTCGATTGACGATCACTGTTTTCTTCTTTTTTTTCTAGAAAAAGCAACGAATTTCAACAATGAAAACCAGGAATAAACTAGATTGAAAACGATTTTTTCTTCTTTTTTTAGTGACTATTTCATCCCGAATAATATGAATTTTCTGGCTTTTCTCTTCTTTTTCATCTTGTTGTACTGCAAAAAAAAACGATTGAAATCATGAGATTTCCGTCACAAGTTTCACTGAATTCCGATCAAAAAATAATCAAAATGAGAGAGAGAGAATGATAAAATGAGAGACGCAGAGTAAAAAGAGATGAATTGATAGTTCAAAGTTTTGTACAAAAAGAAGAAAAAGAAGTTTAACATCTTCTTTTTTACTTTCAAAACGCATGCGAATCGACAGTGAAATATCGAATTCTTATCCATTCTTTAAACAGAAAAACCGTCGTTTCTATGTTTTTTCTTCTTGATTTTAACACGAATTGTATCCGAATTCCTCGTTATTTTAGCTCTTCGATAATGAATGAAACAATAATTGTTGATCTTTGGAATGGAACAACAACCACTGGACCAGTTGTTCTTTCGGCTAAACAAGAACAATTATACGAATCTTTGGTGTGAGTTTTCTTCATTTTTTGTTTCGTTTGATGACAATTATATCGAATGGAAGGTAATGATACTTGAATATCTGCTTGAAACCAGAAATTTCACTTTCCCATTCACATTTCTTTCTTCAAAAATTATTTCGTTCTTTCATTCAATTCTCATTCGAATTGAATTTCAGTCTCTCTGGAAGTGCAATAATCTTCATTCTTTTGGCAATTCTCATCATGTATTTCATCAAAACATCTCGTTATTATCGTCAATGGTGGCGTGCTCGTCAAAGTGAAAAGACAGCGAAAAGAGAAGAAAAAGCTCGATTGAAGGCGAAAGCAGAAAGAGAAAAAGAAGAACAAGAGGACGATGAAGAGTATTCTGTATAATTATTGATAACACTGTAATCATTTTGGAATAAAGAATTCAGTTTATTTTTTGGCTATTTACAGGAAAGAAATCACAGGCAAAAATGGGACACATTCTAGTTTCAATTTAAAATTGGGATAAAAACGAAAGTGAAAAGTGAAAAGGAGGGGGGTTGAATAGTTCATATTTATACCCATTTTGTAAGGAATTTGAAGAAAATGAAAATTAAGTGAATAGAAAGGAGCAATTTCTTAGAAGATATCAGGACATTTCGACCAATCGTGTCGTTCCTTCGATTCCCAATATCCTCCTTTATACTGATGAATCAATGCTCCATTCGATTCATCTTGTACGCGTGTGAACCATGTTGGTTCGTATTCTTCATACTTATCTCCTCTCTTCATTGCCAATTCTTTTTCCGCTTCTCGACGTCTTCGAACGATTCGCTGTTTCTCTTCAATCTCCAGTTTCTTTTTATTTGCTTCATCCCATCTGAAATGAATAAAAGCATCTTCTAATCTCAATACAACGTTCACTTACTCTCCATTTTCCATCAGTCTTTGATCCGGTCGAAGTCTTGAATCTGTTGGTGCAACACCGTCTTCTGGTTCATTCAGTTCAATTGTGAATTTAGTGAAATTGTGCATTTTCTCAGCTCCTTTCCTAAAAACAACGAGATCGATAAAGGGAAAGAAGGAGGTTGATATTACGGTAATGGATGAGCAGTCCATATTCTTTTGAGACTCGTCTCGTCAACTTCTACTTTTGGTTTATCATGATTTCCATTCCAACTAGCAACTTTCAGCATGTCAATTGATTTGTCCCATGTTCCTTGAACCATATATTTTGGAATTCCTTCTGAATCACGAACGATACCGTATACCTGGAAACATAGAAGCTGTTTAATGAAAAAACTTTCCAGAAAACTCACTTTTCTCGGTTGTTCTCTACTAAAATACGAATACGGAATGAACTTGAGAACACACTTTTCATTCGTCGTATGATTTGTGATTTCCATTTCTCCGTGATTATCGATCCACAACTTTCCAACAATTATATTGTGAACTGTCGTTGTGATTTTACGATAGGAAAAATGAGAGTTTGTGGATGGGAAGACGACGTGAGTGAATCCAATTGGAATGACTGACAGATATTTTCCACGGAATCGAGATGTCATTGTGAAGTCCTGATACATAAGCCATCCCCGTCCTTCTGCGTGATGAGCAGCTGCTGGAGGATGATGGGATACCTAAATAGAACAGATTAGTTGATTATCTTGTCTCGAAATCTGATTCAGAAGTTGAGTTCAACTCTAACCTGTTCAGTGACACTTCTCCATCCTAAATCCTCCATTCGATCAAACTCAAAAGTCTCTCCCAAAAGAGGATTGAATGGTTTGTTAGTTCGATGACACGTTGTCGAATAATTACTAGCTGCATAAGCTGCCACGTAGCACATTTGCTCCAGAGTTGACTGAAAAAAACAAAGAAATTAGAAGTTAATGAAGAAGAGAGCCTACCAATTTGGATCCAGTCTCCAAAAGATCGGCGTATTCGAGGTCTTCTGTGACACGTTGTAACACGGAAATCGGTTCAGAAAAGTTGACAGGCATCGGAATTTTTGAAAGTTCCTTGAATGAAATACTTCATTTTTTATTCTTCGACGGAAAATATCTTACCTTTCCGATGCAATTCTTCATAATTGACCACAAATTAATCGGTAAATCTGGTCTCTCGGGTACTGTAGTCCTTCTTTGTTTTCCTTTCGGTGCTTCTGATTGAGAACTAGAAGATGATGAAGATGGATCACCGGCTCCCGCATTGCGGTCCGATCTGACCGATGGAGCCCCGTGGACACCAGCTGGAGCCGTTGAATTGCATGGCATTCTGGAGAATAGGATAATTAGTTTCTCAATAGGATGTAATTGAAAAGTTTCACTGTGTAGGGGGAAATTATTGGAAATGGGAGGAAGCTGATCAAATAGAAAGAAACAGAAACCGATTGGTAAAACTATTCGTTTTACAAAAAATTTGTTTCATTTATTGATGTTATCTACTGGAATAATGTTCGAGAACCATGAAAAAAAGAATGATGTGAGTCATGAGAGAATCGAGGGGAGTTTGTGAGAGAGAGAGAGAGAGAGAGAGAGAGAGAGAGAGAGGGCGAAAGAGATTTCTATTCTATACTTCCGGTCGTGATTCGTTTCCTGTTTCCAGAAGAGAGAAAATGCGTTTTTTTCTATATTCGTCTAACTGGAACGATTTGTTCTCATTTTGAGAGCTTATAATTGACATTCGCATTTATTCTTGTCGATATAGTTAATTCTAATCACTAGAAGAGAAGGAATGGTCACAGTTGATCTAAAACCGTTTAGTAATAGTCATGTGGGACTGGAAACCAAAAAGAAATTAAAACTATACAGTAAGTAGAGGAAGACAAAGAAAAAAGGAATTTAATGCGCGTTTGTTTATCACGTCTACAATCTAAGAAGACTCTTCTTTCTTCTTAAAACCGCAAAAGGCGAGAGACTTGAATCAGTTGATTGAAATGAAGGAAAATGGAAAGTTTTTGTTGCCATTTGAGAGAAGAAAGAACGGAAAAAGAACAAGTGACCGGCAGTAAATGAATAGAAAAGTGAAAGGTAATAGGAAGAGTAAGAAAAGAGGAGAATAGGAGAAAAGGCTAAAGTTCGTTTTGAGATGGCTAATGTGGCAAATTAGGAGGAAGAGATTGCAGAGAAGAAGAAGAGGAGAGAAACGAACTCTTCGTCTTTTCAAGAGACTTGCCAACAGAAATGAAACCAGTTTGTTTTCTCTTACAAGTAGAATGTGTTCAGAAGGTTGGTCAAAAGCGCAGAGAAAAGGATGAAGGAGAAGAAGCTTAGTGACAAAATTTGACGACGTAGAGGGCATCAAAAAATAAGAAAAACGACAAGCCGGAAAAGAGAGAAAGAGAGAGAGAGAGAGAGAGAGAGAGAGAGAAACTCATATTTAGAAGTTCTCGACGACGTTGAACGACTGCCAAAAATTTAATGTTTGAAAAAATGGGAAAGTGGAAATGGCTGTTGTTTCAATTCGAGAGGGCTACTTGTTCCAATGCCACCAAACTTTGAACGCAGAGAAATAAAGAAACGGGAAAAACAAGAGAAACAAACAAGTGAAAGTGAAATGTATCTCTCTCTCTCTCTTTCTCTCTCTCTCTCTTCTCATTCCCTCTTTTTCTGTTTTTTTTCCATTTCAATCTGTTCGTTCTCATAGAAAAACCGAAAAAAGATGGAACAGATAAAGGGAAATCGGGAATATTCTTGAGTCAGAAACTGAAAAAAGTGAGAAAACTTACATGAGATCTTCTTCGGCGTCGTGAAACTCGTCCTCCTGATCACTGTAAGCAGACACGGGAGCTCCCGTTGAACATTTAGTAGCAGCTCGTTCCAATGACGAATGTTGTTTAGCCAGTGCCTCCAGTTGCTCCTTAAAAATGAGAAGAATTAAGAATACATTTTGAAAATCCAAGAAAAATGTTTTTAGAAGAATAAACTTTTCTCTACAACTCAGTTTCCTGAAGTTTCCTTTGGCAGCGTCAAAAAAGAAAACGTCAACTAAATAAGAAGCACTTTTGTTTTTTGAGAAGCACTCTCAGCTCACCTGCAAAAATGCTTTTTCCTTTTGTTCAACGGCGACTATTTTGTTGAGACGCTTGGCGGATTGCTCGGATAGTTCTACGAATTCTTCAGCTGCCTGCAGTACTGCGGCAGTGGTCATCTGAATATGAGATACTATACGGTAACTGATTGAACTTTTTTTTTACAATTTGTATTCTGAAATTATTACATACCTTCAACAAATCAGCTCTCTCTGCCAACGAATTCTTATCTGTTTCCACGGTTCCATTCAGTGCACGCATCAATTCATCACCTTGTTTGTCTAAATGAAAATATCTAGAAATTATAATTTTGAATTCAAAGAAAAATCTCACTCATCATATTAGCAGCAGTTCTCAAATCGCATAGCTTTCCTGATATATGTCGATTCGATGTAATCAATACATCTGATCGATTCGAATCAGTGAGAGCCATTTGAGCATCTTCATCTTCTTCTGAAAATGAGAAATGAAACGGGAAATTTTAAATGAATCCTACCACTTTCGGCTCTTGTGATTGCTTTATGTCTCATGTATTCTAAAGAGTTTATCCATTGTTGTCGTTCCATTTCATTATGTGGTTTCACGTGGAATGTCTGAGATTGTCCAGAAACGACAATACATGAAGTTGTCTGAAAAAGAGGAACAAATAAATGATAATAATTCATCAATTTCAACATTACTTTATCAATATGAACACGCGCTTCCTGCAAATTGATACTTCCACGACACGTATGGCCAACTTCGCTGGGGTTTCTGAAACAATAACACTTAGTTTTGAAGCTTCTTTCTGGGCTGTTATTCATTGAATTTAGTTTTCATAGAGGTGATCAGTAGAATGAATCTTTGGAACGAGAGCTAGGAATTGTATTCATATTCACCTTTCTTCTTCCATTTCTTCCACTAAAACTCTCATTTTCTCATCAGAACTGTCATCTGCATAGACATATCTTTGCATAGAATCTCCACAAGCAGACTCATAAACACTTTCGTTATCACTATTCTCCTCATTCGAAGTTTTTCTTCGAGCATTTCTTCCGACAGGAAAAGCACACCAAGTGATTTGTTTTCTTGCCTGACGGAGACGTCCTCTTAACGTCCCCATGATTCGACGATGAATTCGTTTATGTTTAATGGGATGCGACGCCAATGAGCAATAAGTTGAAGTGGATTCAGATGAGAGAGTAGAAGTAGAAGGTAAGTTAATAGAAGAAGAATGCGAAAGAGAACAAGAAGTGAGGTCTATGAGTGACGACTGACGAGGATCGTTATCGTTTCTTTTTCCACTCCCTATCTCCTTCTTTTTCCCCTCATTTCCTATATTTCTCTCTCGTTTTTGTCTGCTATCAATTATCGTTTTCCTCGTCCTCTTCTCGTTTTCCGATATGATTATGTCTTCGATTTCCTTAGCAGCCGCTTTTTGCATTTCTTCTAACATTACACAATGATTTGGCACCATTTTTTGAACATTCTGTAGATGGAAACTTTCAAAATATCGAACAGTCAAGAGAAAACTGACGGAGAATTGGCGCAAGGTAGGGGGGAACGATTGAGAAAGGAAGGGGAAATAAGATCAAGATTCAAATCTTAATTTTCCAAGAAATCTTGGGAATATTAAGATTTCAAGATAAATTAGAATGGAGTCTGATGTCGAAAGATAGAAAATAGTATTCCAATGCAGTGAATATTATCATGAGACAAATCACAAGATCGATACTTTATATAATTTTTAATATTTACGAAAAAAGCAGAAATGATTGCATAATTTTTGGTTTGATATACAATTTCAAAACTAGTTGGGATTCTAGAATTTTCCAAGCTGTTTTTTAGAATTTTCAGAACAGGCCAATGTTCAGAAACCGTAGATTGTAGCCAGATCATTACAGTATTCCCTTTTGAAAACAATGACAAGGTTTGGACTTTGATTATATTTAATCGTGGAATAATCCTTATCACTTTATCCATGCGATTCTATTAGCGAAATGGTTTCTCAATTCTGTGAGGTGACGTTAATCGAAAAAAAAAACAGCTTATCAATTAAAAATGTTCTCAACATTTTTCCCCACGAAACGGTTTACATTCTAAGAGACGCGAAATGTGTCAATCAGAGCTGCTCTTTCTTCTTCAAATCATATTTCACTAGTTTCGACAGAGAATACAAAAAAAAATCAGTTCCTACTGAAAATCTTAACATAAATCAATAACTTCTTCCTCTTTTTCCAAAAGTCAAACATTTGACAAAAAAAGCGAAGAGAGCGGGAAAGGAGAGAAAAGGATGAAGAGTACTAGGAGAGGAGGAGGGTTACCATTGGCATACAAACAGCAAAAAACCGAAATCAAATAAAAATATCATCTATGCACGGGACACAAAGTACAAAGAGAAAGTGAGAGGAAGGTATGATGATCGATGAGAAGAAACTGGTTTAGAATTCGTTTTCTTCAGAAAATTCTGTTTGAAGAGTATAGTAATAGACAACTAGAAAAGATATTTGAACGCTTTCGTGATCAAGTATATCATAGAAAGCAAGTCAGCAACATTCAATCTGTTTTTCAGAGAGCAGATGAGTTTGTTTTCTTATAATTCCTCCTATAGTTCTAATTACATTTCTTGCTGTCAATCAGAAACTACATCAGAATGCTGATCAAACTCTACCGTAATCAGAGTGATTCTTCTTCCAAAATAGACTACGCATAAACTAGAATTACTCATTTAGGAAATCAGAACTCATATAGTGATATGCCCCTTTTGTACTTGATCAAAGTTTTCCCTAAACTGTGCAGACTACAATCTACAGATAGATGAAGAACGAACCGAACTCGGAAAGTGAAAAAGCGGAGAAATGTCAAATGTAAGGCATGAGTCATAAGTTTGAACACGTACAAACAAACGAAACTTTCAGTTGACAGAAATTTGTGAACACAAAACCGATAACTGAGATGATATCAGAATGTAGAAGCTATCATTTTGTGTCAATCGACTTTACAATTTCCATTTTGTCAATAAAATTTAGATTCATTTAATTTGTCCGAAATGAAAAGAAAAATATTGAAACTAACCGATAATAGCTGAGTGTTCCATTCGAGTCGAGCACAAACCATCTCTGTCGATATCCTTTCAGGTAATTTGTCCATTTGTTTAACCAACCAGCCTTCTCCACCGATCTGAAAACACAAAGAATTGAGTTGAGTTTTGTTTCGAAAAGAACAATTTAAGATGTTTATAAATGAATACATAATACTTTTTTCTTTTCATATTACCTTTTACTGAGAAAAGGATGGAACGACATATTGTGGTTTTCGATCGTCGAAAAAACGAGAAAATGATATTCAAATCTATCAGAACATCATATTCGTCACGCAAAAAACCCATGTTCAAATGAAAACATTTTTCCATTTAAAACTTTTTCTCTAAAAAATTGAAACTCACGGTAAATGCTCAAAATTGTTGATAGATGTCAGGGATGAAGCTCTTTGAGACTTCCCCGATGAAGCCGTTGACATTTTATTACTATTCTTTTTCTTTTGACGATTATTATTATAGTTTAGAGAATCCGCCTGAAGACGTCTTTGACGTCCTCTCCGTTTTCGGAGAAATTCTGAAAGCAGAGGCATCGAATCGATAGAAATGAATGAAGAGTTACATTGAACGGGAGGAAACGATAAGAAAAAATTAGAATTTAATGATAAGAATGAAATGTGGAAATAGTCAACTTTCAGAACATTAACTAAAAATATAATTTTTCGTCTCTTCAAACAAAAATAAAACAAAAAACTCGGATTCTACACTGTACGATTCCGATGGTTTCTTGAGTCATCGTTTAATACGAAGTGATGTTTCTCTATGTTAGTCATACCCGGTTCCAAGCAAAGAATTCGATCGAAACATGATGACCACACCTTTAGGAGTGTATTTTCAAGTGGAGCAAAAGTAAAAAACTCAGTTGTGTCTGCAATAAAAAAAACGACGAAGAGTTGAGAACAACAATATTGTTTTGAATTTTTTTCTACACGTTGACATATTTCTTGTCAACAATCAATCGTCGAATAGGAGACAATGAAGTGGCCACTGTTCATAGATTATAGAAATTGGTCCGATGAATATCAGAGAAATTTGTTTGAGGGTAAATTCTTTGATGATCAGTATTTTCAAACTACTCCAAAACAAATGAAATCCGAGAAGCTCAAAAACGATTTTGAAGAAAGCAATCGAGAAAGAGATGCGAAACAAGTAGAGGAAACGAATACTTTACGAATAACTTGTATCCAATCTCTCGTATTCACATTCCCTCACTTTTTATACTTTCTGTCCGATGCGCATGGAATATATTCTAGGACAAATTGTCAAGGATTCATGTGAATCCCTCAAACTGACGTTCGGTTTCATTTTGTTTTTGTAAAGTTGAGCTGTGATGTTTAAGTGAAAAATTGTGAGCTCAAAATGTACGAAAAAGAAATTTTGGCTCAGGTGGTGAGAAAGAAAAGAAGGAAAAAGAGAAAGAAATAGAAAGGTCGGTATGACGACAGGACGAGAGAAGACAAATAAACATGTCCAAGAGTGCCCCACCCGAAGGGAGGCACCGCCTTCATTTGTGCTCATTTCAGGCTGGTTCAGTTTCCCTTCAAATTGAGAAGGAATAATAGGAAAATGGCAAAATTCGAAGATTTAGGAGGTCAGTTAAAAGGTCAGTTTGACGATTATTTTTTGGTTTCCCGAGTGGAACAAAGCTAGAAGGGGATGCCATCAGATTGTATATCAATTATCTTATTTTATATGTTTATTTTCTATTAAGATAGCTATTTTCGAAAAGGTTTAATGAAATCGGTTATATAAACGACTGGGGTATCGTAAACTGATAAACCTAGTGAAACTAGTTGAAGTCTATAAATAATGAGAAGCAAACATTCAGTTACTGCGGAAAGATGAGCAAATAGAACTAGAACTACGAACTTTTATTTAATTTTCAAATTTTATCAATGTGTGGTTTTGAATTTTCGAGTTACTGAACACCGAGCAAAATGGTAATTCTCACTAAAAAATATTTTTTAGCAGCTTCATCGCGTTTTCTGTCTTGCTATACTTCAAAGGCGCACGGCTAAAAAGATCTTCTTTCGTTGCGGAACCATTTTCTGCATGCATTATTTAAAAGATGGTCTCCATTCCATTTCTTTCACTTTTCTATCCTTTTTTTCGTTCAGCCGTGAATTACAAAAAGAGAAATAGTTTTCAAAGCCTTTTCAACTTATTTTCTCTCTACTTCTCTGCAGTCTCCTTTTTTATACGCTCTATGTCTCTGCGCGATTCTCCAACAATTTTCTTCAAGCATTTCTATAACTATTCAATCATATCTGTTTTATTACAGATTTTAAATACTCCTAAATCAGCAATTAATAAATAATGCTTCGCCCACGTAAGTTCCTTTCTTCTTTTAACAACTATTTCACCGTGAACTCCAGAAACACCACAAATTCATCGAAATGAGGTAACGGACGACGAAAGAGACTACAGAACAATCAGTGGAATGCAGGAAAGTAAGTTCACTTTCCAAATGGGAAATCTCATCAAAAAGTTAAATGTCAAAAAAACTACAGAAATGCATGATTACCGAATGACAAAAATCCGCGAAAATCTCGAAGAAGTCCGCAAAACGAATTGGATTTACGTTGGGAACATCTTTCGTGAACGGTCATTAGCCCCTTCTAAGCCATAATTACGTGTATATTTTTTATTTTTCTCTGGGTACTATCTTGAAGTATGTAATTTTCAATTCATTCCGTCTAACAAGTGAGTTTATCTGTCAAATGAAAAAAGAATAGAAAATAAAATTGGTATTAAATAGTGAGAACGCGGGAGAAAAGAGAAATATTCAGATATGCGACATTTATCGTTTTTTGTCTCCCAGATCATCGATGAGCTCGTCTGTAACTTGAGACCATTTTTCTGGGATCAAATCGAGTAAATCGTCCTTGACATCTCCTTGGATAACAATTTCATCGGCACCAGTGACCGATGATCCACACGCAAACTTCTGAGCGAATAGTTTTGATGCAACTTTGAGGTCGATATCTGTAACGAGTAACTGACCAATAGTTGTTTTATTACACCTAGAATATACCAAAAGTGGCGAGTCCTTTGATCACGGTGACGCTCTTTTTGCCACGTGGCTCTCTTTGCAGTGTGACTTTCTGAACACCCTTCTTCTTCCCGGTGGTAGCAGCTGCTCCAGTTTTGGATCCTTTGCCACCTCTCTTCTGTTTCTTTTTCTCATCACCCTCCACTGGTTCATCTGAAACCTCCAGTCCTTCGAGCAGCTCAGGGGCGTTTTGAGTGGCCCAAGCACGACAAAGATCTGTTTGTCCAGAATAGTCACAGTATTCCGTCGGCATTGAGCATTCTAAATTTTATTTTCACGAATTTATTCATACATCTCAATGTGATAGCTTACGTCCACAATAGAACACTTTCAATGGATAGGAGACGCCGTCAGTTGGACCAGGTGCGAGAGATTGGATAACAGCAGTTTCTCCATCTTCAGAAGCCATATTGTTCTTAATATTAAAATATTACAGAATTAATATACGAAATCATAAATATAAAATTTCCGCTGATCATACGGGAGTGAGGAAAACGGAAAATAAAATAAATTATAACCCTTATATTTAAAAATGAAAACCCAGGAGTTTGAGAGTATCACAACCAAGAAAATAAAGGCAGAAATTTTAAGCAATGAAACCAGGACAAGACTAGTTAAAGTTTTGGCAAAAAAGAAACCGTTCAATAAATACATAGAATGTGTTTTAAACCAAGCGTAACAGGGAAAGGAGAACAAAGAAGAATCACAGATGGAGCAATTTTTGGAATTAAGTTTGAAGTATTTGGAATTATAATTAAAGCACTGATTTTAAATTTTTTGAAAAAAACATTGTAAGACTAATTTCGAAAGTAGACTAAGCCTTGGCTGGGTCGACGAAATTCCATTTCTGATGTGGATCGTTTTCATCACATTCAACCACGACAGCATCGTCTCCAGCCTTTAAGTTTGCTGTTGAAAGGCATTTTCCACTTTTTAAGTTTCGAAGCATTTGTTTCTGAATGAATTGATTAGAAAAGTCTTGTTGCTATGTCATATTTACCTCGTAAGCCCAACGATCATTAAATTGAGCTTTTTTCGAGCATGTTTTCATCCGAATGTTGCCATTTTCTTCAGCAGCACACGTATTTTCTCGTCGAAGATTGCCTTCTTTCGATAAGGACATCAACTAAATAATTATATGAACTTGAGATGAAGTCTAGATCAAACCTGTGGAGAACTCCCTTTCCCTTGGCAATGAAAAACGCCGAGCAACTGGGACATTTTTTCGTCTCTTTGAAGGGTGTCTGTACACATTCTAGTTCCACTTACGACAGTATGGAGCTGAAAAGATCAAAATTTTCAAATATTAATTAGATCATCCAACTCACAGCTCCATAAGCCACAACATCTTCATCCATAATGAACTTTCCTTTGGCTATATTGTCAAGGAACCATTTGAAAGACTTGCAGTTAAGTTTCTTTCGAAGTTCGTGACGAGGTGTCAGATCACCAACATCTTTTGTTCTTAAATCCTCTCTGTGCATATAGTAAAGCCGTTTATAATCATCCATCCATACTTCTGCTAATCGTTTCGAATTCGTACCATGTACATCTTTGTTATTGTTCCGGCCTGAACAGGGACTTTGGAAAGGAAACTTGTAGAAGATGCATTTATACCTGTCATATTATATGGATGTCCAGCACGGAAGATATGTCCAACATGAGAACACGGAATGAATTCAATCGATCCGCCGCACATCCAATTCTAAAACTCATTGAATGATTTCATTGTAGCAAACTTTATAGGAATTACTCTGAATGAGATCTCAAGGTTTTCTCCTCCCCAGATGTCCATTTCTTCATCATATCCTCCGACTTCGAAAAAGTATTCCCGATTAGCTGCTAATAAACCGCCAGCCATCGTTGGTGATCTGATGTAATCTGTTGGTTTTGTCCGACGTTTCTGTTCTTCATCAGATAAACCTTCCCATGTGAAATGTAGCGCCCAAGAGAACCCTGAAAATTGTTGTTTGTTTTAGATTCTTTGTCTAGAAGCAACCTCCAACAGAAAGTGACCAATCTCCATGATAAGCCAGAGTCGAGTCTGATATCGAGTCAATCATTGGACAGACGATCGCTGTTCGTTCATCGCTGATTCTCTGTACAATAGGTTCCAACCACCCGTGGTTTGCTTCACAATGAGAATCCAAGAAAACAAGTATATCTCCAACAGCTTCACGAGCACCAGCAAGTTTCGCACGAATTAATCCATGGCGAACATGTTTTCTGATCAATCGAACTTTACCACCAAACCTTTTAATATGTTCATCCAATGGTTCTTGTAGTTCTTCTGAAATATTCTGAGTTGTTTTTATTATTTTATGGTAAGACTCACGTCGTTTGCTGTTATCATCCAATAAAATAACTTCTTGTAGCAATTCTGGAGGACTCCGATTTATCACTGAGTGTACAGTTCTTAGCAATGGAGTCCATGCCTCATCTGTGAAAATTATAATAACAGACGTTTTCGGAAGGGATGAATAATCGTATTTGATTTCCTTGCAAGCCGGTATTCTCGGGTCCGGAACATCTCTATCAAGAGATATTTTATCAGAGGCATGTACATTCATGAACCATTTCTTCATATCAGCCTGTCCGAGCTCTGCTTCTTTTCCAGTAAGAACAACTGGTTTGCCTTTTTCGCCCGGTCCTTCTCGAGGTTTAGAGTAATCGGGGATTTGGTGAAGCTCTCCGTTCCATGTTTCCGGCAGACGAACGAGCTCTTCTGCGTACTTTTCTTAAAGAACGTTGTTTACGACGTGAAGAATAGTTAATGAAACTCACCAATGTCCGGAAACTGAAACATCGTTCGTCGCCGGTCGCTTCGGTGATAGAAAACGATGCAGAAGAAGGCAACTGTCAGAAAAGCTGCGATGACAAACGAACCCTTTTTTCGAGGAATAATATACCGAAGCATTCTATAAATAGGTATTTAGAGATTCATTTTTTGGTCTGTGCTCAGCGAAAGCGGATCCAGCTGCTAGAATAACACAAAAAGCACATTGATAGGTCTAAAAACGTGGCAAATGAAACAGCGAGGGACTAGTTTTGATAGTGTGAAGCACCATTTGACCGAAATTACGAAAATGCACCTCGGCCAGGTCGATTTACGCAGAGGTAATTGAAAATACAGAAGATCAGGAAATTAATCAAAAACAATAAAAGTAAATTATTTATTATTAAACGGGGTTTTGACATGCCTTTCCGTCTGGCTACATAATAAATTGCAGATGCCGCTGTCAATTAGTATTTTCTAAGAGGACTACACGGCAGACGACCAAAAGGGAGTTTTCTAGTCCCGGGGCCGAGCCCGCGAATGTTTTGTCTCAGATTCAAATTTCTTTTTGCTTGTCGATTTTCTCATTTTAGCTGTAAAGATCTATTTAAAACAACGGTTTGCTTAGTTTTTAATATTTTGCTTAAAGATTCGCAAGTAGAACAATAAAAAGTCCACCATTTGATGCGAAACATCGATGAAGATCAAAGAAGTAGAGTTTTGTGATTTTACGATAATAAACTTTATTTACTTTTTTCAGGTGAGAATCACCGGTTTTCGCAGTTACAAAGACAACACTCATGTAACTGGCTTCAGTCCTCGTTCTAACGTCGTTGTTGGAAGAAATGGATCGGGAAAATCAAACTTTTTCCATGGTCAGCGGATTTTTATATTTGTTGGAATTAAATAAACTTTTTTAGCAATTCAATTCGTTCTCTCCGATGAATACGCTCATTTGAAAGAAGAACAACGATTGGGATTACTCCACGAAAGTACCGGACCAAAAGTCGCTCATGCACGCGTTGAAATCACTTTTGATAACACGGAAAAGCGATTAATGGCTTTCGACAACTCGGAAGTGAAAATTGTTCGGCAAGTTGGAAAAAAGAAAGATCAGTATTATATTGACAACAAAATGGTTCCACGTGCTGAGGTAACTGAAACTGTCATTTTGTATGATTCACTTTACGTTCATGTTTCAGGTGGTTAATCTGATGGAGTCTGCTGGATTCTCACGTTCCAATCCTTATTATATTGTCAAACAAGGAAAAATTAATGAACTTGCAACATCTCCTGATTCATACAAACTGAAATTACTCAGAGAAGTTGCTGGAACGAGAGTTTATGACGAACGAAAAGAAGAGAGTCTTAAAATTCTGAAAGAGACAAGTAAGTTAATTCTCCATTTTTGTAAGATTTATGTTATGTTATTCCAGAAATGAAAACGGAAAAGATCCAGGGCCTTCTGAAGTACATTGACGAACGTCTACAAACTTTGGAAAATGAGAAAGAAGATTTGAAAGAGTATCAGAAGCTAGACAAAACTAAAAGAAGTATTGAGTATACAATGTACGACAATACTAATAAAGAAGCAATAAGAGAAAAAGCAAGATTAGACGAACAGAAACAAGAGATAGTTCGAAAAGATAATGACGTTAAAAGTACTCTGGCCGACTGTCTGGCAGAAATCATTAAAAGCAAGACGGAAAAAAGTAAGCTAGAAACTCATGGTAGAGCTCTTCGCGAAGACAAAGAAGCATTGCAAGCTGAAAAGAATCAGATGGTTGAAGAGAGAATGAGACTCCAGCTGGAAGTTGATTCGTTAAACGAGGAAAATAACAAGTAAGAGAACAAATACGAAGTATCCTTTTTGTAGTTTCTGATGTTTCTAGAGATCGTCAAGGGCGTCACAATGCCGAAACTTCGTTGCAAGGTATCACCGATGAAATTCAAAGAAATGAAACCGAATTGGATTCTCTTAATCCGCAGTACAATGTAAGTTACCTGGCTCATAAATGAATTGTTAGACTCATCCTGATATATTCAATTTTCAGGAATTAGTTGAAGAAGAATCTCGTTTGACAACTGATATTCGAATCGACGAAACACGTATGAAGGATATTCTTGCAAAACAAGGACAACGATCTCAATTTGAAACGAAGGAGGCTCGTGATCGATATTTGAAAAATGAGATTCGTCGTATCACTAGTCTTATCAAAGATAATGAAGATCAAGTGGAAAAAATCGAAAAGGAATTGAAAGGCGACGAAGAAGAAGAAAATAAGTTGAATGCTGAAATCCAGGTAAGTGATAATATTTTCTGAACATGTTCAACAAGGATGTGGAAGTACGAGCTAGTAGAACATTTTAGAGAATCGGACGTCAAATAGACAGCAATCGTCTGGAAATGGATGATCGTGCGGGGAATACATCTACTTTGAAGAAACAGTATGACGCTGCTCATGATGCCTTACAGTGAGTTTTTGATTAAAAAAAAGAAACGAAATCATATTTTTCCAGAGTCGCTTCTCGAGAAGAAAAATCTATTCGTGACCAAATTGCCAATAAGGAGCAAGATATCACTGCCTCCAACGAACAATTGAGACGAATGGTTGCAAGAGTATGTTAATCGAAACTCACGAAAAAGTTTATTATAATGTATATTTTAGCCAATATACAATGGAATCTCAGGTGTACGTAGGGTTATAGATGAGTTTAAATCAGACAATGCGAACAGACAACATGATGATGTTATCAAAGGATATCATGGTTAGTGTAGTTACATATATGATGCTATTTGTTTTTCATTTCACAGGAACTGTAATTGATTTGATTGATGTTGAACAAATGTTTACAACTGCAGTCGAAGTCATTGCTCAAAATCGTCTCTTCTATCATGTTGTTGAAACTGATCGGTTCGTTTGGTATCATACTTTTGTTAATCATTAAAAACTTTCAGCGTTGCCACGAAAATTTTGAGAAAATTCAATGAGATGCAACTGCCTGGCGAACTAAATTTCTTCCCATTGAATCGTGTCAGTGCACCTTCCATCAGACACTTCAATAAACGTCCTGTAAGTTTTTGTAGAAAACAACTTGGAAAAAAACTCGGAAGCTTTCCAGAACTCCCGCGCGATGGCCGAAGTAATCGACTATGACGCTAAATTCGATAAAGTAATTCAATCAATCACAGCTAATGTAATCATTGTTCGCACTCTTGACCAATCAGCCCGTGAAATTCGTAACGAACAGTTCGATGTGGTTACTTTTGATGGAGATCAAATGTCGAAAAAAGGAGTTATGACTGGAGGATTTATCGACAGAAAGAGGAGCAAACTAGATATTCATACACAAAAGAAGGCTCATATGGAGCTTCTCGATGAGCTACAAATCAAATTGGCTGAGGCTGTAGATAATGTCCGTCAAAAGACCAAAGAAGCAGAGAAAATTAGAAATGATATGAATCAAAACGAAAACAAAATAAGTGATTATCATCGGAAGCATCGTGAAATGACAGAATTGAAGAATGCTTACAGTCATAAATATTTTATGGTTGCCAAAACAAAAGAACCAAAGAAAGCTCAATTGCTTGAAATCAGAAATCGTCTTCGTGAACTGAATGCTCAAAAAGACATTCTTGAAGCAGAAATGATCAGCCCGATGAGCTCTCAATTGACTGATGAAGAAGAACGAACTGTCAGAGATTTAAGGGTGCGTTTATTGCTATTTTAAAAAGGAAAATGAAATGAGTTATAGTTTCATCAATATTTTTTTTCAGAAAAAGATAGAAGAAATGAAAATACAATTGAGAGAAGTTTCTCGTCGTAGAATGGATGTCACTCATCGAAAGAATGCAATTGAGAACCTTCTCACAAAGAAACTCTACAAAACAAAAGACAATCTTACAGCGGTATGAAAATAGTAAAATTCATAAAAGTCATTTTCAAATGTTCAGCGTGTCGAAGATATCTCGGACAATGAGCGTCGTCATAAATTAGAGAATGCAACTGCTCAACAGACTTCACTGCTCTCTCGATTAAATAATATTAACGAGCAATTGGCTACTGCAAATCAAGAGCTTCAAGAACATGAGACGAAAGAGAAAAGTCTCCAGAATCAGCTTGAGAATCATTTAGATCAACAAAGAGATCTGGAGAAGCAACAAGCAGATTTCCAAGTTCAGTTGGATAAAATTTCTGCAAAAGAAGACGAAGTCAAGCAGAAAAGAGAGGATAGTATGAAAAAGGCGAGTTTATAAATACTAATCAAAATATTCATCCTTCAATTTAGATGCGTCTTCTCGGTGCTCTTCCAACTGACACTTTCTCAAAATATCAGAACCTGAAACAACGTGAATTGGAAAAGAGACTGATTGAATGTGTTAACGACTTGAAAAAATACGAGAATGTAAACAAAAAGGCTCTTGATCAATATATGACTGCTTCGACTCAAAAAGAAGAATTAACGAAACGAATGGCAGAACAGAAGAAGAGTGAAGATGTAAGAAACAATTGTAAAAACATCTCCTGAATCCATTTTTCTTTCAGTCTATTGAGGAATTGCTCAAAGTTCTTGAAAATAGGAAATACGAGGCCATCGATTTGACATTCAAGCAGGTTAAAAAGAACTTCGAGTTGGTATTCAAACAGTTAGTTCCACATGGTGAGTGAGCACGTGGATGGATTGAAAAATTATGTTTTTGATTTATTTCAGGACGAGGAAAGATGCAAATGCGTGCACGTGAAGCACGCGAAGGCGAAGAGTCTATTAACAGAGTTGAACTGTTCGAAGGAATTACTGTACTTGTTTCATTCGTTTCGGACGACGGAGAATCAGAAACACGTGAAATGACCCAACTGTCCGGAGGACAGAAGTCTCTTGTTGCTCTTGCTATCATTTTTGCAATTCAAGTAAGTGTTAACCTACCTTACCTTATATGAAAAGATATAATTTTGTTCAAGTGAAATTTATTTCAGAAGTGTGATCCTGCTCCATTCTATTTGTTCGATGAAATCGACGCTGCTCTTGACGCCCAACACAGAAAATCTGTTGCTGGTATGTCAAGTTTTTTGATATATAAAGTTATTCTTCTCTTTATTTTCAGATATGATTCAATCTCTTTCGGATCAAGCGCAATTCGTAACAACCACATTCAGACCTGAATTACTTTCCACTGCTGAGAAATTCTATGGAGTTCGTTTCCGTAACAAAGTATCTCACATTGACTCGGTCACACGCGAACAAGCATATGACTTCGTAGAAGATGATACAACTCATGGATAATTCTCTTGATTCCATTAGAGCCAAATTCTGTTTCCATTTGATTCAATCTCGTCTAAAATTGTCACTCTATTCATCAAAAATGTTCACTTTCTCTCTCAAAAATGAGCTCCAACTACCTTTAACTCCCCAATTATATTGTACAATGATCTGAAATCTATCCCAGCGTCCCAAATATGAGTTGATCTCTCAACACTTGTTTTTATGTTAAATTATATTGAATTCTTGATTTTTTCTATACTGATAAATACAAAATGGAGTATTTGTTTTCGTCTGCGAAACCACACTATCGACCAAATGACCAGTTCAGCTGTTGTTTTTTGGGTGTTTCTATTTCCTAGTAGTGAGTCATTTTCAACTGTGAACAATAGTAATAAAAATAATTCATGTATAACTTTAAATGATTTCAAAAGCCAGAAAGCAGAAAATCGATCGATCGAAAAGAAAAAAAATATATGCACATGAAGGCAGAAGGTCTTTGGGGGGAAGAAGATGCAATATAAATATATAATTGAACCATTTTACAAAGTGAAAAATATTTTGAGAAATGGGGAACGGTGAGTGGGTGAGTGATAGATTTTAATTTGAGAAAAATAATATAAACCAATTATGAATTGAATCGAAAACCTCTTATCCGCACTTGCACTTTTTCTTTTGATTCGAATTTCCAGAGTTATCCTTCAATGATACTCCGCCTGTGCGATTTTGTTCTTTGGTGGCAGACGATGGGTTTGAGAGTTTTGCATTCAAGACAAGACTTGTGATGCATGTGAACATCTGGAAAACTCATTTTTCTAGATTCAATCGAGAAAGCAGATGAACAAACCGGTTCAACATTTTTATCCTCTTTGGCTGAAGTCTCGAAAAACGAAATATTCATTGATTGAGCATAGTTACGAGCGTCACTTTCAAGAACAACTCGACGTTCCGATTCTTCACATTTGTTTCCAACTGAAAGACATCTCATTTTGGCATAAAACTCAACATACGATGCAGTTGAAGATAGTCTTACCAAGAACTTTCTGAACCGAGTCACAGTTATTCTCGATTTCTTGAAGCCATCTTTTGACATTTCCGAATGATTCTCCGTTTGTCACATCGTAAACGACGACAACTCCGTGTGTTCCACGATAATAGCTGAAGAAATATGCTCGATTAGAGAAATATTTCCTTGAGAATAGAGGTCTTACGTCGAAGTGATCGTTCGGAAACGTTCTTGACCAGCAGTATCCCAGATTTGCAGTTTGACTCTTTGGCCGTTGATATCCATTGTTCTTATTTTGAAATCAACTCCGATCGTTGTAATGTAGTTCTCTGAAAATAATATTTCTCTTTGATGTTTCATATGTTTTCTAAGTTACTGACCAGAGAAAGTGTTGTCAGCGAATCGTAGAAGAAGACTACTCTTTCCAACTCCAGAGTCTCCGATTATTAGTAATTTGAACAAGTGATCATAGTCCCGAGTGCCAGCCATAGTTGATTCAGAACTATCTGAAATGGTATTCCTACATGATAACAAAAATCATATTCATTCAATTGTTCTTCACTCAGAAATGTATCGGGAATTAAACCCATTTTCTGATAAAATTAGACTTTCTCAATGGAAAAAAAATAAAATTAGAATATTTTTTGTCTGAGATTCTTATAGAACATAACACTGGGAAATCAGATAATATCATGAACAAATTTTAAAAAATAGTGATTTAAAAGGGCACCTGATTCTTCATCGCTCTCGAAGAGAAATCTTCGATCAGATAGTTTTTTGTACTTGAAAAGGCGTCGTTGACTGATCTTCGAGAGCGGCATTTTTCAGCTGCCGAACAATAGATGTCGAATTATAATAGAATGAAATGCAGAAAAATGAGAGAGAAGGAGAGATAGACTTCAAAAGAAAACGGAAAATTGAAACAAAAAATAAAAATAGTGAGTCATCGTATTTCTCACAAATACAATTCGAAATCAATTCTGGCCACTGGATTGAAGTGTCCTTTTGTTCCTTCACGTCTTGCGACTCCTTCTGCCGAGAGAAGCCCTTTTGACTGACGATCCATCATTTCAGTAGTGGTGAACGGACCCTATAATTTTAATTCATTTCCAAATATTTCTTATTCTTCAAAGTTCTAAAAAGACTCACGATATTTTTTCTAATTTTTGAATAGCCTTTTTTTCTTACCTCAATCTTTGCTTCCTCGTTGGCTTTATATTCCCATTTGACAGAGTCTTCCTCCTCTTCCATTGCAGAAGCAGAAGCAGCTGGTGCAGACGACGTTGCTGGCTCATCTGAGAACATATCAAGTTCATCTGCGGCCGTACTTATCATTCTTTGAAGAAGAAAATTTATTTTTTCTCGGTGCCATTCGTACGCATCCATCTGTAAGTAAACACTGTAAGTTAATATAGCTCAAAAGTATAATGAGTGGTCAAAAAAGATATATCCGCTATAATTTGAAAAAAAACTTACAAATCCAGCAGAAATAAGTTCATCAGCAAGCCCGGACAACCGTGCAGTTTCTTTTTGTCCATCAGTCGGCTGAAACTCTTTTCCTGCTTTTTTCGCTGCCCATCTCAATTTTCTTTCTTCTGCTGCACTCAATCCCTTTTTCTTTTTCAAATCAGACAATGCTTTCGCAATAGACTGATTTGGTTGAAGAATTTGAACAAGTTCCTCAAAAATTTCCTTCTTACGAATGTCATTCATAGTAACTGGCTCTGGTTCTTCACCATCATCTGACTTCTGAATATAGTGAACTTATAAAAAACCCGAAGACAAATTGCTCAGAGTTAGCCTACCTTCTCTCCTTCTCCCTCCCATTGATCTCCCGCTTTCTTCTTCACCAGACTCCAATCAATTCCATCAAGCCAAGCATCTTGCACATCTTTCTGTTTCTTATCAAAAACAAAGTTTCCAGTTTCATCAAAATGTCCGTCTTCTTCATCTTCTTTCATATTGAATGCCGTGATTTTGATAGATCCATCGAAGTCCACGTCACATTCCTCCTGGCCTTCAACTTTTCTTGTATCGAGTCGCTTATGATCTTCCTCTTCTTCTTCGTCAGACTCGAGAGTGTGAAACCTTTTCTTGTCTTCTTCGGTCTGGAAAAAAATACATTGAATTAAAAATTTAAGCCAACTTACATCGTCATCTGCAGGTCTTTCCTTAACAATATCTTCTTCCATGGGAATATCAAGGTCCTCATTATCAAGTCCTTTCTTGTCTCGTTTGAAAACACGAGTTTCTATGTCATCAGCAAATGATACTGCTCTTTTCGGCATTATTGACCTGAATCAAAGGAATAATCAATGGCCTGACCCTTATCAAGACAAAACAACTTTTATCAGTAAGATAAGATAATTAGTAGTTGGAATAAAACAACACAACTAAAGAGTTACAATGAATTGATATTTGACAAAGTCCAAAACAATACCACCGCCAAAGGGAAAACAGTCGATTTTGCGAGGAACAAACAGATATTTAAATTGTGCATTTGTACGTGATAGTGTTTGCATCCTTTGCGCGTAAGAATTGGTGGAAGGTGCGCGAAATCAAAAATTCATTTTCGCTTTAAATTTTATATTAAAAGTTTTGGATTTTCAAGAAAAAAAATCAAATTTATCATATTTTCAGAGCAGAATGGACCCACTGGATGCCCTGCTAACTCAACTAGAAGATGTGGAAGAGGAAGAGTTAAAACCGATAGCAGAAACAGTGAAAAAAGGGCCGAGACTGATAGAAATGACTCCAACAACTTGTAAAGAAAATCAGAAAAATGAAGAATCCTCTAGTAGTTCGTCAGGTCCTGCTTATGAAGAAGATAACAGTGATGACGATGAGTTGTATGTCAAAAAGAGGTATTGAAAAATAGTTTGGCCTAAAGCATTTGTGAAATTCAGAGAGCTTACGGAGCAAGGATTGCAACTAGAAAAGTATTTAAAAAAGAATAGTTCTACAAGTGGTCCGAAAGCAACAGATGCATTCAAATCAAATAAAGTATGTTCTTCTTCATAGAAAAGTAAGAAACTGTTGATTTCTAGAAATCCATGCTCACTGGTTTAACAAAACCCGATTCGGAAACGGTAACAGTCGGTATTGTTCGATTCGATAAATTTCAAATCTCTATTCGAAATCCAAAAATCAGTGCATCAAGCTTCGGGGCATTCACGGCAGGCATGAAACTAGAAAGATTATCTAATTTAAAACCAACTTCAAGTTTCAAAGAAGCTTGGTGTACGATGGCAGTTATCGTCGAAAAAGGTTTTAAGAAGAAAAGTGCGAATGGAAATGATTTCTTGATTTGGAAATTACATGATTTGAAGGTACATCTTTCAGAATTCAATAGTTTGTATAACTCATTTCTTTTAGGATTGTCAACTTCCCCCAGTGAAGCTTTTAATGTTTGGAGATGCAATTAAAGATCATTGGGAAATCAAGGTTTCTGACTTACTTGAATATAATTATTTCATTTGATCATTTCAGTTGGGTTCTGTCATCGCATTAGTTTCAGCTCAAGTTGCAGATGATTCTTCAGCATCCGGTAACAACAGTAAGTTTTTTTTTTCAATCTGCAATCAGTATTTTATAATTCATATTTCTAGAGACCGTATCCGTAACGTTGAAAGTTGCAAAATCTAATAATATCGTGGAAATTGGACAATCGGCTCATTATGGAACATGTAAAGTATGGCTGAGAGATATAATAAGACGAAAAAGAAATATTTTAAGGGAACACGCCAACAAGATGGCCAAAGATGTAGTAATTTTGTCAACTCATCACTCAGTGAATTCTGTGTATTTCACGTGATGAGTGCCGCAAGGAAACTATCCGCCAAACGAGGTCAGTGTGTATGTCTGACTCATTTCTATGCTCTCCTGCTCAATCTATTTGCTTTGACACACAGACACACCAGAGCTTTTTCTGTGTCAATTGAATAAATATAAAAGGATCACGAACAGAAAAACGATTTTTTGAAATTACAAAATAAATTATGAATCTCAAATTTTAGGAGTTTTCAATGCACTCACTTGTGGTCCAAATGTTGGTGGTCTTTCGTTCAATAAGCAATCATTGACACCGAAATCAAAAATCTCTCATCGTCCGGGAATAGTAGCTTCTGGTCTTTCAAAGTAAGTCACTTCTCGGATAGTGCGGTTTCATAGAGTTTTGATAAGTTCCAGTGGATCTCCTCTTCTTCGAGATACAATGCGTCCAGCTGATAGTAACACATTGACTAAAACTCCATCAGCATTGAAACAAATCACAAAAGAAGAAGAAAAGTCTTCTTTGAATGATATTCTGAGCGAAAGAGTTAGTTAAAGAAGGCACAATCTATCTTCTATTTCTATGAATTATTTCAGAAGAATACGTTCGGTGCTCGACAAATGCTGAAATTAAAAGAGAAAAATGATGAAAAAACAACGGAAACAATGGAAGAAATGATTGATTTTATGGCGAACAATGAAAAAGAGGAAAAACCGAAACATTCAAGTTTCGGAGAGTTTCTCAAATCAGACACCGCAAAAGAGAAAACACAAAAAATTGTTGATTTGCGGTCCACAGAATCAAGTTCCAATTCTGGTGGTTCCAAGTTATGGACGATGTCAATGACTAGGAATAATGGTCCAGTTGGACATAAAGATGCACAGGAACATGCTGCCAGAGTTTGTTCAAAATACTCTTTTTCCATTCGAATCCACACTTTTCAGCTCAGAGCGATCGCAATACTCAAAGCGAAACGAAAAGAAACTGAGCAAGGAGGAGGAGGAGGAGTGAAACGGAAAGCAGTAGAATCACCGTCTCAAAATGAGAATTCGAATGCAAAAAGATCGAAAAATCAGAAAATGGATGAAATTAAAGCTCTTCTCGCAAGGAAAAGTAGTCACCATAAGGAGGCGGATAAGGTATTCAAAAATTGAAAATCAATAAAAAAACGAAGTGAATTTAAGGCTGAACATGATATGATACAACGTCATTTAACTGGAATGGAAGAAAGAGAAAAAGTAGAAACATTCACAACGACTTGTATGGAAGTGAAAAATGTAAAAGTAGTCACATGTAATCAGGTACCGTATTATCTTTTTTCTTTTGATTATTCCCTTTTTTAGTGTAAATACACTGCTCAATTCGCTTCATCAGAATGTATCAAAAAGGAGCATAAGTTAATCACACATACAGCTGATAAACGATTTTTCAAGTGCTCCGGATGCAAAAAACGAACAGTTTGTTTCGAAATGATGCCGATTAAACACTGCTCGGTTTGTTTCAAAAGACACTTTTCTCCTTGTGAATATGATTTTTCAGCACTGCAATGAGAATAAATGGGAAAGAGTGGCAATGAAAGACGAAAGAAAAGTGGTTTTGGAGACGGAGAATCTATTGGTTCGTGGCGAAGAACGTCCTTTTGTCAATTCTTGAATGATTTTTTAGGTTTCATTTTTCTTGTAATTTTGTTTTAAATTGTGCTGGAAAATAAACTAGACTAATTTTAATAAAACCATTTGTTAAGAACATATTCAGAAAATTGAACATCGGAAAAGAAAAATTTAACAAAAAACCAAAAACATGAAAGAGAAAATTAGCAATTAGATAGAGACAGAAAGGGACAGAAAAACAGAAACAGATAGAAAAATGGTAAGGAAACCGTCGAGTTTTATAATCCGGGTTCAGAAACGTGGCTGCTTAGACTCTGAAAATATTATGAATTGGGGATTGTGATTCAAGAATGAAGTTTACTTTTTGATGACCTGTACGACGTCTTCATCAATTAGAATATGATCACGTCCAACACGTTGAGGGTTATGCTTAGCGGATGCTCCCCAGACAAGAGCGCTGGAAATTATATTTGAAAAAGAACAGTTGAATGAAATGATTTACCATTTGAAGTCTTTCTGTAGAGATTTGTGGATTTTCATGCACAAATCCTCAATACTCTTCCTTTCGGCATTCAGAACAATCGGTTGAGAATAATCAGGAAGTTGTCCTTTTGGTTTGGTATAGCTGAAAGGAATGAAGAGGTTTATTGATAAGAATGAACTTACATGCGGATCAAATTCAAATATTCCCAGACTTTCTCTAGCAAGTCATCGAAATTCCATTTGTGATGGGCGGAAATTGGAACAGTATGAGGGATACGGTAGATGATGTCAAGCTCTTCAATCGAGATCTGATCGATTTTATTGAGAACGTAGATGCATGGAATGTAGACACGATTTCCTTCGATCACGTCAATCAAGTCTTCAGAAGTGGCATCATAACGAAGAGTAACGTCAGCATTATGAATACGGTATTCTGCCAGAATACTCTTGACAAGATCCAAATCGAGTTCAGTTTGTGGGACAAGCATAGTCAGATTGATTCCTCCCTTCTCTTTCCTCTTGAATCCAATATTTGGTGGTTGCTTGTTGAGACGAATTCCAAATCCTTCCAACTCGTATTCGAGAAGTTTTTTATGTTGTAATGGTTTCATCACATCCAATACCATAAGAATAAGAGAACAAGTACGTGCCACTGTAAGGTGTTTTTTCATGGGTTGAAATTATCGAAAAATAAAAATACCAGCAATAACTTGTTTTCCACGACCTTTTCCATCTTTAGCTCCTTCAATGATTCCCGGCAAATCGAGAAGTTGAATTTTGGCTCCCTATAATACAGTATGATGGTTTTGATTGCTACTCAACACGGACCTTATAACGGATAACTCCAGGAACAGTGGTGAGAGTTGTGAATTCATAAGCAGCAACTTCAGAGAAAACTCCTGCCAAATTACAGAGAAGTGTTGATTTTCCGACGGATGGGAATCCTGAAAATTGACAAAAAATGATTAAAGATTTCTCCCGATTTTCAAAAATTGAATAGATTTCGCTGAGATTTCTTCTCAACGATGCATTTTCTTTGTTATTATCTTTTTGTTTCTCGTAAAACCATCATTTTTATGTGTGGAATTGTGCGTGAAAACCAAGCTCTTAAACCCGTTTTGTTGTAAAAATCCATAAAATAAAGCCAAATTGCTTTTGTTTTAAGCCCGCCACACGCTTGATTTTATTTTCTTTTGGAGTAATTTCACTCGGTTTTCTTCGATTTATATTTACTCTTCAAAACGGGTGACAGGTTCGCTCATCCCGGAAACGAAAGAGACGATAAAAATAAACAGATTTAGACACTCAGAAAAAGAACAGTGTGAGAAGAGAAAAAAGATACGAAAAAACGGAAATTTGATGTCAATTTGCATGACAACTCTTCCTTTTCTAGACTCATTTCCATTTTTTTTTCATCTCGACCCACGACTTTTTATTTTTATTCCAACACATTTTCAGGCTAATTTTGATGTAATTTTGGAAACATCCCATTGCTCTAGATTCAGAGGAATGACTATTTATCATAAGAGTTGAAACTTTTAAATCAGTTCGAAATTTTCCATTGAAGCGAAAATGTGATAAAAAGCGGAAACTTTTGCTAGCTTTCTTCTTTTGCTCAGAGAATTCGTCATTTCACTTCCCCCACCATATTCGGAGAGATTTCCGCGAACATCTCCATCATCTTTTTCTTTGACGAATGAGTGGCGGCTTTTTGAGAAAAAGAAAAGAGTTTGGCGGCACAATCTTTTCCTTCTTCCTCATAAATTTCCTCCGGAAGTGTTGTGTTCTGAACGATGGTTCAGAAAAAATTAGTTCAGAGACAGAATGTGTCTTCTCCATTTTCGTAATCTCTTACATCATATCTTCTGTTATCCGCTTTGATTTCTTTTATATTCTGAGATCGCCTGCATAGTTGTTCTTTATTGTAACCTGAGATTATCCTCGAAATCTATAGCTTCTTGTTTTCATAATAAATTTTTTTGCTGAGTATTTTGAAAAGGAGAAAGAAATATTTAGAAAAACTGGATTTCCGATTTTCAAATTGATCAGTAAAAGCTTTCATGAGTATACATTGGATGAATAGAGTTACCAATCTAATGCACAAAAAGATTCACAGAAAAATTGAGACATTCTCTTTTGAGAACATCAAATCTAATCCCATTTTAGTTTCTATGAATGTATTATTTCTCATCTTCCATATTGTTTGAGAAGATTAAATATCGGCTTTTTCTTCTCTTTTCTCTTTCTCTTCAATATGTCTTTTCTCATTTATGTCTCAACGAGTAATAATTGCGCCATTCTTTTTTCTCCTTTTTTTTGGCACTAAATGTTTTTTACATATTATTCTCAGTATATCCCAGTTTAATTAAATTTTCTCTACAGCATTTCCGATTTTATTTTGAATCGCTTCCAGAATGAATTGACTTTTCAACAGAAATCCTTTTGAGAAAACTAATTTAATTTCGATCTACACGAGGAAAAAGGTTTTTCTGTTTGGGGAACTTTGACAGAAACATGAAACTTCTATCGAAAAAAGCACAAAACATGACGGCTTTAGTTTTCAATTCTTCGGAGCTTTGAAAAATAGTCAAAATGCAAATTGCATAGTATTAACTTCTCCGTGTGAAATCTAAATCACAACGTTGAGCATTTCGATGGATGATTGTTTCTCCTTTCACATATAGCAGCATCATCGAGCCCGAATCGTTTTTTTCTCCAAAAACGAGTAGACTTGGACTCAGCAGCTCACACACTTTTTGCCGTCGCCCTTCTCGTAGTCTTCTTTTTTCGAAGCAGAAGACGTGAGTCTTTCTCTGCTTTTTCACAGAGTTATAGAGAAATAGAGTCTCTCCTTCCTCCTCTCGATCCGTCAACCGCCCATGTCCTTTTCACCCTGCGTCTTTCTTCAGAGAATCGCGAAGCCATGTATCCCTACTCCCCAGTGGCGGTCTGCCTAGCCTTTCTTTTCAAAAAATAGAAGCTTACTATTTTTCTTTGACTCTCTCTATCTTTTTCTCTTTTCTTCTCTCTATACTTATACTCGGCCACCCCCACTCCCCAGAAGCTCACTGAAGGCGAGGAGCTGCTCCTAAATACACAGAAAATAGAGACCATACTGATACACCGTGCGTGGATAAACTTCTGAATCTTTGTCCTCATGGCACCTCACCTGGTACCGTAATATTCTCTTCAAAAGTTTTATTCTTACTCCTCCCAATCTTTTCAAAATGATATCTAGAAAAAAGTTCGGAGGGTATGCCGTCAGAGATCTTCACCTCAACATCAAAATGATAATATCATTATTCCTGCTTCTGGCGCAGGTGGATCCAACTCTAGCTGTTTCTGTCAGGTAAATTCTGCAAATGAATAATCTACCGTAATCAGACTTGAATAATACAAACATAATGGATGAATGTCAAATTAACGACTTGAAACATTCAAATCATAGTTGTTTTGCAGAAGATCACTGGAGCCGTACCATCCGAACTTGGACGCCGAACCATATGGAATCATTCCACCATCGTATCCATATGATCCTCATCCATTATCTACTCCAGAATCAATCGTACAATCTTCTCGACCAATTTTTTGCAACAATCAGACTGAATACGAATGTGTCTGTATGAAACCCTACTCATCTCCTCATTCTCTCGTTCAACATACTTCGAGTTCTCCTGATTGCAGTGTGTTCATCAAGGTATTTCTCTTTGTTTCTTTGGAGTTCCATTGAGAAGATAGGCGAGCAAAAAACAAGTAATTGTGATGATGAAGAGAGAGAAAGAGAGAAAAAACAATTGTTCCTATTCTTTTTCTCCGTCGGTCTGGGCACCTTTGGGTATCATCTGAGAAGGGAAGGAAGGTCTTTTCGTTTTTCTTCTTTTCCAAAAAGAAAAGAGCTGGTGCGGAATTTCGAGGAAGACTAGTCTCAAGAGACACCCAAAAACTTATCATTTCTTCGGGTTTTCAAAAAAAAAGGAAACTGGAGAAAGAAATATAGAGGTGTAGAGAGACACAGATATCGAGAAAAATGAAAATCTCTATTCTGAGTGTGGTGTTTTTACTCTAGAGATTCGTCTCGATTCAGATATTAAATCATTCGGAAGAGCAATTAGAGAAGACGATGCTTTTGTTTTCGGAAGTGACGTTGAACAGAACCTCACTTTTACAATTTCATCAATATAATGTTATTGAAACTAATTTCAATTTCTTTGGTAAAGCGACTGAATATGAGCTGAATCTTTCATTTTGTCACGCGAAGCTAACAATACTTTCATCTGTTTTCCAAAAGTCCAATTATCCCGTTCTTTGCCCTTTTCAATAGTCATTCCTCTCTTTTATTTCTCACTTCATCATTTGGAAAAGTTTGGTCAGCCGAACAAAAAATTCAAAAGGAAAACTCTTCCTTTTTTGTTGGTGCCATAGAAAAAAGATGAAGAAAAAAGAAGGCGTCAGCTTCAACGTGGTGCAATGTGAAGCAGTGAAAAGATAGAGAGAAGGCCAAAAACGAGTGAGGCAGTCTTCCTATTCACACACATACACACATATACACAAAAAACGACGCCCGACGATGACAACTTTGCAACGAGCAACGACGGAGAAAACGGAGCACATTGACGACTACAGCGAATCGAGGGAAAAACAGACGATTTCCCAAAAAAGAAAGAACTCAGTGAACAGAAGAACAAAAGCCCAAGCAAAGAAATCGTAAAATAGCATGACGGCAATTATTTAAAGAAGATTCTAGATACTGTATAACGGATTTCTTATTACTCATTCGCATAAGCTATCTTGAAGACTCTGACGATGTATACTTAGATTTCATTCTCTTTTTCCATTTCACCCAAAATTAGTTCCCGACCTTAGCCAAACAAAGGAAAACTTCCACCAAGAGAGCAACAGATGGTGAGAAACCCGAACCCACAGGATTAGGTTTCACATTTTTGAGGAAGATGAGGGTCATGAGACATTGTGATAGAATTGAGAACAACTGAAAAATTGAGAGAATCATGGAATTATTTTTCAGACCGATGATCTTCCTGTTGTTGATATGCGAATGCGACAGGTGAACACCGAAGCGAAACTGTACACAGGAGACAGTTATGAGGTTGAAAAATCAGATGAGCAAACTGAGAACAGTAACTTTGTTTCTTTCAGGAATACTTCAAAAGAAGAATATCCACGATTGTATCTCATTACTGTCAACACAATACGAATGAATGTCCTGGTGTTTCATTGCGGATGAGTCATGTGAGTCAGGTATTGCACGTTTTCTTTTCTTTGTATCTATCAGATAATAACGCTTTATTCTTCAAAGCAAAACAGAATATAAACTGTTGTGAGCTCAGCTTTTTTGGAAATAAAAGAGCAATAGACATGGCTGAAAGCACGATTATAATTACATACATATATATATATATTTAACCGAACCCTCGAGTCACGTTTTCGTCGTCGTAAATCACCCAAATTTAATGGAATGCACCTTCCAAATTCCTCAGTTATGATTTCTTTTCTTGATTATTCTATGTTTCGCATTGAAATCACCAACATTTTTTCAAGGAAATGCTCCAAAATTTGAGCGATCAAGAGGCCGATGAACTAGATCTAGACAAATCGGTTGTGTATGCCGAACGTGATGAATCGGAACCACTTTTTACAAAGGTGCTTTTTGAAAAATATTTTGAAATTATACTGAATTGCTTCACTTCTACTAGGAATCCCATAGTTGTCATTGGCTGGTTTTTCAGATAATAGATGTTTCAGGATAATGTCGTCATTCTGAGAATGGATCACTTACGAGGAAATTTGACGAGATTGCTTTTCGTTTTGACGAAAAACGATAGAAACAATGGAATCATTAACGAAGATACGATTATCGATCCTATCAAGGTCTGCATAAACTCATACTACCATTCAAAATTTTTTTAGATCAAGTACATAATTGCAAGTCAAGTGGGACCACTGTCTCGAGTATTAGGTGGAATCAAGATAGACAGCGTTCGTACTGCGAAATTGAAGAGAAATTCTGGAATGATTGGCTCTCTTAGCTACAGTACTCCAGAGCAACGAGCTGATAATATGAAGGATAACACAAAACTTATTATAATCGTAACTATTATTGGAACATTCTTCTTGTTAACGTATCTAGTCGGACTTTATCAATGTATCCGTTGGAAATTAAGACAAAGAAAAGCAGCAAGAGAGGCGAAATTGGCAGAAGCAAGTCTTGTGGCTGTTGATACGAAGAACTACGGTACTTGTGAAATAAAACAGAGAAAGCCGTCGAGAAACGGACACATGGTTCATGCGGAGGAACGAATTCCACTCACATATGAACAAATTGATGAAATACCTGATGTGAGTTTAGACATTCATCAATTAGGAGAAAATATTTTCGTACATATTATATTAAGGATCATTCGCAGTCTCTCTCTCAGAGACAAATGCGTAATTGGTTCAAATGTGACGCTTCGCAACTGCCGAGAGAACCAACTTATCCTGCAAGTTTGGTAGAATCATATCAGCAGCAGCCAGGTGAACTTACAAGTAGACCAAACCCAAATGAAGATCTCAAAGAAAAAGAAGAATCGCCGGTAAGAATAAATGTACCGAATACTTTCTCATAGAATTTCTTTTCAGATATTGACAAAAAGAAAAGAAGAAAACGAAACGAATAAACCGATATCTCCAATGTTATCTTCTCAAGCTACAACGAGCTCTGAAGCCATTTTTCCCCCATCAAAAGATTTCTCGGATTATGTGGAAGATCAATATCACAAAAGTAGAGCATCTTCAGACAGTCCAACAGAAGACATTCCAAAATCGCCGCATGAAGATCCATGGGATGAGATGAGTGGACAATACGCTCCACCTGTCGTACTTCTCCAATCAGACACTCCCGATTTGCCTTTGACAATGCAGAATCACTTAGGAAAACATAAATACGATGAGGATGATGAGGAAGTACCAGCGAAAGGTTTACGAAGTGGTAACAGCCCAGTTTTTGCTCGGCCGAGGTCGAGAAGAGGGAGCAGAATAGACGAAACAGAAGGACAATTGGATATTCCAGAACTAAAACCACTTCGGTGAGTGCTCTAAACTCCGATAAATACTAATCGATTCTAATGGTTTTTAGAAGCGATGATCCACTTGCGGAGCCATTGGAAGCACCCGTACCAATTGATAGCATCAAAGGTTCAGTAGACGAAGAAGATCGATGGTCATCCAGTGAGGAAGGCGAAGTAGATGTGTATTACAAGATGAGTGACGATGAAGATGTTACAAGAGAGGAACTGGATTGGAAGAAAGCAATGACGAAAGCAGAGTTAGAAAAGGAAGCAGAAACACAGGGAAGGGCTCTACCCGGTGCAGAGATATATCCAGAAAACATCAAGAAAAGGACCGAAACTCCCCCGTCTTCGCCTATACAAATTCATATTCAAAATCATTTGAATCATAATAATGATTCTGATTCAGAAGGTGAGATTTCTCGTTTCTTGTAACAAGTAGTTGAGTCTGTTTTTACTTCTAACTGTGATCGAGTTCTTTGTTTTCAATAAAAAAGTTCAGATGAGGATGTGCCGGTTCCGGAAGAAGCAAAGGATACAGAAATAGCAGAAAAAGATGATGATTTCGTTTATGAACGTCTCCGAGAGGAACTTTCACCACAGCCGCCGATAGTAGTCGATTTAGACACTACCGATTTAGATTTGGTACCAATGAAGGTGATATTTTAATTAGAATGAAACCACTCACTTTCCGAATCGCATGACTGATAAATACTAACTTTAAAAATCGAAAACTAAAACATTAAACGTGACGAAAAAATTCATTTTCAGTCACTACCACCGCCTCCGCCAGGAATGTTTCCTGATTCTCCGCCTGAATCAGGATCAGGTTCAAATCAATTGCATCAACAACGGAGTCAGGAAATGAGTGAAGACGATGAAGATGATCTTCGATAACAAGTATCCAAATTTCTTCTCGAATTTCTTGATTATATGTATTTTTGACAATTAAATTGCTCAACTCGCTCTTTCAGATTTTCCCTATTTATTTCAAAATTTTCAAAGACTAGCTTAATCTCGTTTTTCCCGGTGTAGAAACGTAGATTCTGGACATAGATTATATTAATAGTCTTTAATTCTCGACAATTTTTGAAATTCAAACCAACTTTCTTCTCCCGCGTGCCTCTAAGATTTTTTGTGAATATTTCTGAATCATTTTATGAAGATTTTAATTAATAAACATACCGACGAATCCGATACGAGCATCTCCAGTCTTAGCAACGTCGAAACCTTCTCCTGGTCCACCGCCTCCTCCTTTTGGAGTGATCAAATCGCGACGAAGTTTAGCGAGCTTGGCCTGAAACAATTGAATTTCAGATTAAAATCAATCGTTTATTAGACGAAAAATTTGAAAACCGTATGGTTAGTTCTTCTTTCGCATAGGACATGTTTTAATTATTGCGATTACTTCTTAGTAATATGTTCCATCACTGTTGAATCTAACTTATATTTACGATTATTTTTTACAAAATATGAAAGTTGAGCAGATCACGAAACGTGCGTCTTCTATTAGCCAGCCTACTTTTGTAAATAGAAGATTTTTTCAAAATCATACTGTAAATACCAAGGAGAACACTTACCTTCAGAATACCCAAGTGAGCGTTTGTGGCCTTATTTTTTTGAGTTCGAGCCATCTAAAATTACGAAACATTATACATGAACAAGCATGATTTTCCAGTTCTCACCTCGGCTTCAATATCCGCAATTTTTTGTAGTACTGACATTTTCGACCGTTTGTTTGAGGTGGGGCACCTTTTTTGACCTGGGAATATACACATTCGTATGAAGAGACATTAAGGAACAAATTACTAGAAAATCAAGACAGAAAAGTTGAACAACGAGTGAAAAACAAGGAAATTAGGCGAGGAATTAGTGGGAACATCGTGTTCAGTGGAATGTCTTTAAAACTTTCAGTCCGCAAACACTCTACGACAAAGAATGCGTACTCGGTACTTCAACTTACGACATTTTCTTTTAATTCGGGTGGAAACTCCAATATAGAATTTTTCTCATTTTTTACTCAATTATGGACATTTCAAAGCTCACCGATGTTAAAAAAGTAGATTTATGTAAGAAGTAAGTTAAAATTAATGTACTAGTCAGAGAAATATAAATAAAATTTACCCTTATTCAGATATTTTCTAATTGGAGCTTGTTTCTTGCCACTCGTATGGATTGTTAACACTTTTTGGTTCTTCTCTGATGCATTTTGCAAACCAGTCAATTCTCATCGACGTCAAATTCGAAAATATGTAATTGGAAGCATAATTGGATCTTTAATTTGGGTTGTGATCCTTTCTTCGTGGGAAATCTTCTTCCAGGTTTGTCAAACTTCGGAGCACTGCTAAAGACTACGAAATTAATAGTATAATTTCCTGAAACTTTTAAAGACGTTCATTTGCCATCAAATGACTAATTAATTATATTCTGAATCAGTTTTCTATTTTCAGTACTATCGTGCCCAAGGACTTGTCTGGACTGATTATCTAACGTTCGTCTTTCCAACTGGAAGAGTATGACAAATTTCCTAAACAAGTCATTCAATCAGCGAACACAATCTCACAGGTCATTGTCCCTAAGCTAATAATTGATTTGATCTCTGCTCTGTTTTGCCAAAATTGAACACGTTATTAAAGGAGGCCTTTTTCAGAAATAAATCTTTCAAAATACAATTCAGTTGTTTTGATTTTTGTTTAAATTGGCACTCACGTTGCCGGAAATTGCTTCGAGGGGTCACGGTTTGGGGAACTAGTACGTGACAGGAAAGTCCGTGAGTAGATAACATTTCAAAAGGTTCCAGATGAATTTTTTCTTGTTCTTCCATAAAACTGTCAGTGTTAATTAGGTAATAATGGATGCTCAAATTAACATCCCAAAAGCCGCTGTAGACACTGGCAGAACCCTTCTCTGTCAAATGACTACCCGGGCCATCGGAACGGGAAAAACCCAGAATACTGTAGGTGGCACTGATAGCCAGAGAAATCTGGATCAGAGGACTGCTGATACTGTCTACGGACAGAAAATGACTCCAAAGTACCTGAAAAAGCCTAACAATCGGAAAGATCCGGTGACGGGAGCTGAAGGTTACTGTAGTTGGAGTTGCCTTTTTGACCTGTCGAGAATGTGGTTTTCGTGTGTAACTGCACTTTCATCAGCAATCTATTCCATTTTCTGTTCCGAAACGCTATTTTTCGACGAACATGAAGTATTATGATTTTTCTCTTATTTTCTTCTATTTTCAGGTTACTCCCCTCGCAAAGAGTCAAACGGTGTTCCATACGGAACGATGACGACTCGGATTTGTGATAAAAAAATTTCACTATTTATTTATTATGTGTTTTATTGAATAACAGTTAATGAATACAAAACGTACGTTATTGGTTCTTCTATTATCCTGCATTCTCTGAAATACCGAAGTCGTTGGAAGAATTAGAAGATATTTGCAATTTTGGCGGAGAGAAACAGGCTTTAGTTCTACCGTGTATTAACTCGACAAAATTCTAAGTGTTTCTAGTCTATTTCTATAGGATTTCATTGCGACGAGAAGATACGGATCCCGAGAAGTCAGTCCTCTCCTTAAGCATCTCCTTAAGCACATGGTGACTATAAGTGATCGTCTTATGCATCTGTGAGAATCTGGAAGAACAAAGAATAGAATTTATGAAGGAAAATGCAAATTTTACCTGGAAAGCATCAAAAGATAGCTGAAGAATACTGAGCATTCGGATGATCTGTCTTGTTTCGTCAGTTTTTCGGGCTCCGCGACACTTCGAAACCGCACCATTTCGAAACCGGTCACTTTGAAACTCCGACACTTCGAAACTCCGACACTTCGAAACCAGTCACTTCGAAACCAGTTCACGGTTTTATTTTCCGATGAAGATCGCTGGAGTCTGGATGAGGAAGAGAGAACTACTGTGTCATTGTACTTCTGATGACAGAATTCTTTTCCCTCGGAGAGAGAGAGAGAGAGAGAGAGAGACGATCGAATTAGATTTACGAAATGAAAATATCTCTAGAAGCGGTAAAGGCACTGAAATAATATGAATTATTCTTCTTCTTAACTGGTTATTTGCAGTTCTAGGTTACTGTAATTGCTGTTTAGGAGGGGAGATACGGTCACGAGTCGCGATTTGAATTTTTGCGATAGAATAAGCTCCGCTTTTTTTCGTTTAATTTTTTTCTTCATTTTTTTGTTGGCCACCAAAACTAATGAAACGAAAGAATTTATTTTCATGAATAAAAAATTGTCCGAGAGGACTACACGGGTTTTGAGATTCTTCTAAAAGGAAAATAGCGGAAAGAAGGGTGATGTGTAGAGAATGGAAAGCAGTGACGATCGCTTACGACCATAGCACGTTGGCTGCACGCCATCCTGTCCGATCTGGCAAGTTAAGCAACGTTGAGTGCAGTTAGTTTTTGGATCGGAGACTGCCTGGAAAAATAAGCTTTTGCATTTTGTTTTCTTGTTTTTTAATTAATTTATAAATTTCCATTTGATTTTTTCTTCAATTTTTTGTCAATTTTTTCATTTTTTCGTTTTGTTTTTTCGTCATTTTTCTGCCATTTTTCTTCAATTTTTTTTTGTCAATTTTTTCGTTAATTTTTTTTGTCAATTTTTTCATTTTTTCGTTTCATTTTTGAATTTCATGGCCATGAAAATCCGAGATGAAACAAAAAATCAAAAAAAAAATCAAAAAAAAAAAAAAAAAAAAGACGAAAAAACGATGAAAAGTGCCGGAAAAATCAAAGAAAAAAAAAGACAAAAAATCGATGAAAAGTGCCGGAAAAGTGCCGAAAAATTAAAAAAATTGAAAATTTTTCGAAAACCGGCCGATTTCTTAGTAAATTTCGCTAACCTTCCCCGTTTTTTATCTCTGAAAAGCCCGGGGAACAGCCCCTAGGTCGAACCTCCGGGGTTTCCTCCACAATCGCTCATAAGACCACTCTCGATCCCGAACTGTCCCTCCAACCCACCAGCCCAGCGAACCTTTCAACCTGCCCGACCCTTAGGAACCTACCTGGGCGATAGGATCCTAGGGGCAGGCAGGTTGAAAGGTTCGCTGGCTGACAGCGGCTCTCTCGAGTGTTCTTATGATTGACTGTGACGCCCACCGACATCACCCTAACTAACTTCTCATTATATACCCACCCTATATATATGTACCGACACCTCCCGGGTAAGCAGATCACTATACCTCATCATGTAGTAATAGAAACACAGTGCTGCACACATTCTAGACCTTACGAGGCACCCATTCACCCCCGGTTCAATTACCCAGGGGTTTGAGGTAAACTTTTTCTACTGAAAAGTTTTCGGTAGCAAAACGCATTTTTGAAATACTCTCTACGGGGAGAAACATTCTAGAAAAGCAGAGAAGTTTTCAAAAGCCAAATTTCAGCAATTTGCTTTCGAAGTTTCACGCCATCCCGTCCGTTCTGGCAAGTTAAGCAACGTTGAGTCCAGTTAGTTTTTTAGATCAGAGACGGTGTGGGAATTTTAAATTTTGTAACCTTTTGAATTTTTGAGTTTTTATTTTGTTGCATTAAATTGGCATTTTTTTGCATTGAAATGCAAGAATTGTTTTTCATGATCAACTCCATTAATATTAACAAGTATTGTCAAAATTACCCCTCAAAATATTATCGTTTCATACAAAACGCTCGGAAATTTTGACGTTTTTATTTAATTTAGACTTGAATTCCAATTAAACGTCAAAATTCCCGGGCGATTTGTATGAAACGATAATATGTATTTCAGCCTGAAAATTTTTCGCGCCCCTCTCCCCCGCACTCCTCGTTTGCGCACTCTCTCGCCAAAATGACTCCACTGTACACTCTAGTGTCGATTTACGCGTGGGATTTTCCGCTGCGAGCGCAATTTGGACGTTTCGAGGCTGGAAACGACGATTTCGACGGATTTGGAGGCAGCAAAGTGGATATATCGATGGACAAAACGAAGGATTCGATAGGAGAGGAAGGATTACAGGTATTTTTCGTTTAAAAATTAAAAAAACAGCCGAGAAACGCCAAAATTGATGTCCGTTGGAGTGAGCAGCGGTAGAGCAGCGGTAGAGCAGCGGTAACTTTTGCGGCGGGTTTCTAGGCACGAAAAACTAAAAATTCCCGTAATATCGGATGAGAATAGCAATGAAAAAAGAGTAAAAGTAGTTTTAAAAGTGAATTCTAATGGGAAATCGCTGAAAAACCGGGTGTCGAATCTAAAAGGGACTTTTTTCAGAAAATCGACGCTGATGAGGATGAGCGGCGGCGGCGGCGGACGACGTGTCGACTAGAAGAAGCCCTGAGAAGAAGGACGATAGAAGAAGGAAGAGCATCAGCAGGTAAGAAGAATTATCCTGATGGAGAGTGCCCTGCTGGACGATCCGTGATGGGCATTCACTTTGCTGTGTTGCTCACCCGTTTCGCTTGGAAGGAGAAATCCTCGGAGATTTTTCTGTTTTAAAAATCTAAAACTAACGGAATCGTCGTCTCGAAAACAAAACTCGAATCCTTTGCGCTGGAGTCTGGATGAGGGAGAGAGAACTACTGTGTCATTGAACTTCTGATGACAGAATTCTTTTCCCTCGGAGAGAGAGAGAGACGATCGAGTTAGATTTACGAAATGAAAATATCTCTAGAAGCGGTAAAGGCACTGAAATAATATGAATTATTCTTCTTCTTAACTGCTTATTTGCAGTTCTAGGTTACTGTAATTGCTGTTTAGGAGGGCAGATACGGTGACGAGTCGCTATTTGAATTTTTGCGATAGAATAAGCTCCGCTTTTTTTCGTTTAATTTTTTCTTCATTTTTTGTTGGCCACCAAAACAAATGAAACGAAAAGAATTTATTTTCATGAATAAAAAATTGTCCGAGAGGACTACACGGGTTTTGAGATTCTTCTAAAAGGAAAATAGCGGAAAGAAGGGTGATGTGTAGAGAATGGAAAGCAGTGACGATCGCTTACGACCATAGCACGTTGGCTGCACGCCATCCTGTCCGATCTGGCAAGTTAAGCAACGTTGAGTGCAGTTAGTTTTTGGATCGGAGACTGCCTGGAAAAATAAGCTTTTGCATTTTGTTTTCTTGTTTTTTAATTAATTTATAAATTTCCATTTGATTTTTTTCAATTTTTTGTCAATTTTTTCATTTTTTCGTTTTGTTTTTTTCGTCATTTTTCCGCCATTTTTCTTCAATTTTTTTTGTCAATTTTTTTCGTTAATTTTTTTTTTTTCATTTTTTTTGAATTTCATGGCCATGAAAATCCGAGATGAAACAAAAAATCAAAAAAAAATCAAAAAAAAAAAAAAGACGAAAAACGATGAAAAGTGCCGGAAAATTTAAAAAAATTGAAAAGTTTTCGAAAACCGGCCGATTTCTTAGTAAATTTCGCTAACCTTCCCCGTTTTTATCTCTGAAAAGCCCGGGGAACAGCCCCTAGGTCGAACCTCCGGGGTTTCCTCCACAATCGCTCATAAGACCACTCTCGATCCCCAACTGTCCCTCCAACCCACCAGCCCAGCGAACCTTTCAACCTGCCCGACCCTTAGGAACCTACCTGGGCGATAGGATCCTAGGGGCAGGTGTTGAAAGGTTCGCTGGCTGACAGCGGCTCTCTCGAGTGTTCTTATGATTGACTGTGACGCCCACCGACATCACCCTAACTAACTTCTCATTATATACCCACCCTATATGGATGTACCGACACCTCCCGGGTAAGCAGATCACTATACCTCATCATGTAGTAATAGAAACACAGTGCTGCACACATTCTAGACCTTACGAGGCACCCATTCACCCCCGGTTCAATTACCCAGGGGATTGAGGTAAACTTTTTTCTACTGAAAAGTTTTCGGTAGCAAAAAGCATTTTTTGAAATACTCTCTACGGGGAGAAACATTCTAGAAAAGCAGAGAAGTTTTCAAAAAGCCAAATTTCAGCAATTTGCTTTCGAAGTTTCACGCCATCCCGTCCGTTCTGGCAAGTTAAGCAACGTTGAGTCCAGTTAGTTTTTTAGATCAGAGACGGTGTGGGAATTTTAAATGTTGTAACCTTTTGCATTTTTAAGTTTTTATTTTGTTGCATTAAATTGGCATTTTTTGCATTGAAACGTAAGAATTGTTTTTCATGATCAACTCCATTAATATTAACAAGTATTGTCAAAATTACCCCTCAAAATATTATCGTTTCATACAAAACGCTCGGAAATTTTGACGTTTTTTATTTAATTTAGACTTGAATTCCAATTAAACGTCAAAATTCCCGGGCGATTTGTATGAAACGATAATATGTATTTCAGACTGAAAATTTCTCGCGCCCCTCTCCCCCCCATCCGCACTCCTCGTTTGCGCACTCTCGCCAAAATGACAAACTCCACTGCACACTCTAGTGTCGATTTACGCGTGGGATTTTCCCGCTGCGAGCGCAATTTGGACGTTTCGAGGCCGGAAACGACGATTTCGACGGATTTGGAGGCAGCAAAGTGGATATATCGATGGACGAATTCTTTTCCCTCGGAGAGAGAGAGAGAGAGAGAGAGAGAGAGAGAGAGAGAGAGAGAGACGATCGAATTAGAACGAGCGTAGCGAGTGATGGCGGCCAGGCTAGTCAAAAGCTAGATTAGAAATGCACTTTTGATCTTATTGCACTTTTGATTGTTCACTGATTGTTTTAGTCTATATTTGGTAGTTTTCTCGTGAGTAGCTACATTTTTTTTTGATAAGACGAAGGGTTAGTCCTCTGCTGATGAGACCGTGCTCTCCTTCTTTTCTAAAATCAAATGAAAATCCAGTCCAGTGGAAAACGGTCGAAACTGGTCTAGTATATTTTGCTCCAAAATAAGGAAATAATATTTTTCGCTCAATTTCTCGATTCGTTGTGTTTTAACTGATTTTCAAAAATTCCAATTTATATAAATATATTCAATGCTCAATGTAATTTCAAGTTGGCATCACAGTTGAAGCTACTCCAGGACTGAAAGAAACATTCAAGAAAATATGGGAAATGCGATTATCAATGAATCAATTATTAATTTTTGATTGAATCTTCATCTTCGTCATCTTTAGTACTGATGCTCATTGCAGAGAGATTTGATTCATCAATTATTTCTTGTTCATAATCCTTTGGTTGACATTTTATTAAATCGACACGAGCAAGATCCATCTGAAAAACAGTAATCTCATTACTCTAAACTTTTATTTTCAAGAACCTGTTGTTCTGGAATACTCCACGGTTTCCATGTTGGATGATGCTTTTCCTTCCATTCCGGATATCCCAAACATGCTTTATGCAACTTTTTGATCACTTTTGGAGCGACAACTTTTGTTACACGATTAACAAGCCACGTTGGAAGTTTTCCTTTTGGATCCGAATGACTGATGTAAATGACTTCACATCCTTGATCTTTCTCTTTGATGAGATATCCGGAGAGAAGAACTGTTGCTCTGATACATCCTTTGACTGGTGGATAGTCTTCATGACAAACAGAATGAGAACAAATCAAACGATCTTTGTCTGTTTCCAACCAACTTCTCTGCATAACAAAGTCACGAGGACGAATTGGAGAAACAGAATTCACTGAAAAAAGAGAGAGTCATGAGAAAAAAAAACAATTGAAATTAGCATACAAGAGTAATAGCAGACATCATTATTTGGATTGATGATCCCAATATTTTCCTGTTTTATCATATATTTATCCCATTTGGTACGATATGCTGAATCATGAAGAACATCATAAGCAACATTTGCAGTCACATCAGGAAACAAAGCGATCGCTTTGATCATTTGAAAACTGCTGTTTTCTATATTCTGAGTACAAATCATAATATCTTTCTTCTTGTAGACCTCAAGAAAATATATGTAGACGATGCCCTTTTATTAGAGGAACCCACCTCCACCCATCCTTCATTGTCCTGACAAAGATTTCTTACTTTCTCGTAATCCGAATCTTCCCATACTCTTGCCATGTTGACCCGCATTTCAGTTTTGATTCACTTTGATGATATTTCTAATGGAATTCACTATGTATTACCTGAAAATTCAATGAATACATTTGGAGTTCAACAAGAAAAAGGGCAGTTTGAGAGATTAAAAACTGACAGAATGGAAGTGAAATCGAAATGGGAAATTGAGAGACATAGAGATTTTTCCTCTGTATAAGCACAGCTGTGAGCTAGAGAATTTCCTCTGTTTCCAACGATAAATTGGATTTTTATTTCCAAATTATACACTCATAAGGAGAGTTCAAATGGAAAGCTTAGTCATTACTTTATTAAAGAAACTCGTTGAAAACGAAAAGAAAGAGAATTATTATTTGAAACAAAGTGTGAAATGAAGAAGAAAAGGAAAGAGAAACGGAATAAAATACGGGCAACGAATCATAAATTTTTAAGAGGCGAAACGAAGAAAAAGAAGGAGCGGAGGCGGTTGTGCGGGTGGTTGAGGAATCGGAAAAAATGAAAACTTGGAGATTTTGAATGGCAATAAAATGATGTTGAATACAGTTTTGATACGAGAAAAACGAAACATAATTTTTGAGTTTTTGATTCGAATTTAGGATAAAAAGGCTTAATTTTTGATGGAAATCTCTGATAAATGTCTAGATTCATTCGTTGATTCGATTACAGAACATATTCTGAAACTCTGAATGTTTTCTCAAAAACTCTGAATATTTTCTAAAAGACTAAAATGGAAAATGACGTTAATGTTTAATCAAATGGAGAAAAAACACGGAGAGTAACATGAAAAGAACGAAGAGAAGAAGCAGGAAGAGATCAGAAATTACGAGTGGATGGATTCTGAAGAAGAAGAAGAAATATAAATGGGAATACTATTATTTCTCATTATCAATTGAGAGAAATTGATTTGGGAGACAAAAGAGAAGAAGAAAAAAGACGATTTAGTGAAGGAACTCTGTTATTTTCATTTCTATCGTCTACAACTCTATAATTATGTATTGTTGAAGACCCTTGAAGAAACATGAACTTGTAGAGGGAAAATACATTTAGTGAAACTGAAAAGTAAAAAATTTATCTAGAAGAATTCCCCCGAAGAGGCTCTTCAAAAGATACAGAATCGTTCAGAAGTTATGTTTGAACATATCAAGATTCTGAAGAACCATGTGACGTTTGGAGAGAGAGAGAGAGAGAGAGAGAGAGAGAGAGATGACGCCAAAATGAAGATTTCTCAGGAATGATTCTGTTACTTTTGGTGTCAGTGGGAATTCGGAGGATTTGGAATTCACCTCCTAAAACTGAAAGAAAAGATAATAAAACTGAAGGGAGAGAGACAAACGAAATACAAATATACGCATATGAGTCGGCCTTCTCTCTCTCTCTCTCTCTCTCTCTCTCTCTCTCTCTCTCTCTCTCTCTCTCTCTCTTTCTCTTTCTCTCTCTCTCTCTCTCTCTCTCTCTCTCTCTTTCTGTTTCACTTCATTAAAGGAAGATGGATGGATAAAAGAGAGAGAAAAAGAGAGCAAAAAGTGAGTGTGAATGGGCGGAAAACGGCGGAACAGAGAGAAAGCAAAAAAAGGGAAAAAAGAGTGGAAAAGGCAAATATATATTGAGAGAAAAAGGAAAAGAACACGGAAACCATGCAAAAAGGGACAAAGGAAACGGAAGCAACTGGATGGGTGGCCCAGATGAAAAACATATGATCGATTGAAAATGAGCCATCAAAACAAAAAACAATTCTGTGTTTGAATATATAAAACAAAATCATTTTATTCTTCTTGATTGAACTGTATTCAGAATACTCGTTTCTTTTGAAAGTATTGAAACTCTATTATTCCAGGAGCTATATTAGAAGAGAATCTCGAAATTTCGAAACAAAATATTCGAGAATTTTCTTTTTCCTGATTTTGAATATTCGAAAAAAACACGAAAAGTGAGGGAATGCGAATTGAATAAAATTCAACAGGAAGAAAAACATTTAACTAAAAAACGGGAAAAAGTGAAATGGATACATGTCACTCTTTCTCGTTTTATATGGTTCTGAGAAGAGAAAAAACGAGAAATTCGAATTAGGAAACGGATATTTTTCATTTTTGAAGGGGTTTGAGAGTGACTCCGCGAAGAAATTCAAAAATGATTTAGTATTGGATTATATGCAAATTTCTCTTCTTATTTTCTAAAATTCAATACGAAATTACGAGTAGAGGTGATCAAGAGTCAAGTAAAATAGTATTCAGAAAATAATCAAAAAAAGGAAAAAAAAATAAATGAGACGGAAAAAGAAACGAAAAGAAGAGGACCTAATTGAATTTTCGACGATGAGATGAGAAGACGAAAAAAGAAAAAAACGAAATTTCTAGAAGAAACTGACTGAAAATGATGTGTATTTGAATACATTATTGACAAAAACGTGTTGAATTACTTGCCGATTTGCATAATTTGCAGTGGACGCCTATGAACTATCAGATGACGTTAGAAAGAGAATGAAAAAGTGGAAAAAAGAGTTTCAGTCGATGATCATCAATTTTCCGAACGAATAGTTGAAGTTTGTTTCCATATCTGTATTGCTTTGGCAAATACAGAAACGATCGAAAACAGTCCGTTTTCCACCCACATTTCACATTACCATAATCCAATTCTCGATGGGAAAATTCAGAAAAAAGACGAGAATGACGTTGTTTTTGATGGGAAAAGAAACAATGATAAAATGATAAAAAATGGAAGAAAAAGAAGAAAAATAAAGAGAATTTCAGAGAATGCGGAATGATTGAGGGGAAAATGTCAATGATATCTTCAAGATTCTTATTTTTCATCGAATTATTATTTAACAGAAAATATAAGAAATGGATAACAATTGAGATTTAGTTTTTATTTGAATGAGAAATTGAATATAGAACTGAATTCAAAAAAACGGAAGGAAGGGCAAAGTGAAAAAGAGAAACACGTAGTGAAACAAAAAGCAAACAAAACTAAAAACGATGATGATCTTTCTCTCGTTTTCCGAGGGCAAAATGAGACATAGTTCAACTAAAAATCAGCCGTTTCGAATCAGATTAATATTCGATTGATTCCTGAATTACAATATAATACATTCAATTTTAGGTAGAAATTGTTTTAAAAAGTGAAAATTAGGTACTGAAAAGCTTTGCAACTTTGATTGCTTATCAGTTGATAAGAATGGGCGAAGTTAAGTATATGAAACGAAATGATAGACGAAAACTATCGAGGAAAAAGTGGTGATAAATTAAAATTTGTGGATGGAGAATGCACTTTAAATGAGGAAGAAAGTCTTTTGTGTTGAATTGGGTAAGAAATCGTTGGTTGGATGAGAACGGATGCTTGTCCAGGTAGAATCGTCCCCTTCGTTCCGTTTCATTTTCACAAAAATGTTCAGTTTCAGATAAATGAAGCGATTCGATCCGAAACGAACTGTTATCTTTTATCAAAACCTCTTCTGGAATTCCCATCTCTTCGAATAAATCTAAGCAATCGTTCTCATTTCTCGTTCTACCTGTTCTTTTTTTCTTTCTTCTGCCTTCCCTTCAATGAACAAATTAGTCATGGCTCACTCGTCAAAACGAAAGAATTGCGGCATAACCCAAAGAAAACAGAAATAATAAAAACGATCCGATGATTTTATCACTTTCTTGATGTGTTCCGCCATGGCGATGACCATTTATAAATCTTTTTTGTGTTGAATGAATGAAAATGGGTTCAATACTTCTCTCATATGATCGAATTCTCATATAAATTGTGTTACATTTCCAATTTCTCACCAACCAATTCAATCATATCTTCTTCTTCTTCTTCTTCAGAAATACTCGAAATGTGTTCGTTTATATTTCTGTTCCACCCATTTTACATTTCCTTCTCTCCTCCTACTTCTTTTTCTCATCATCATCATCATCATATTTGTCATTTCAGAATTCGTAAAAAAGTGGGAAAATGGGATGGTGTAGTACAGCTATTATTTAAGAATTCATGCATTCTCTTTCTCTTCCTTCATTCTTTTATTCCGTACAATTTCCGTCTGTCCGTCACAAAAAAGAAGAAGAAGATTCGAATCAAAAACAATAAAATTTGTTTTAATTTCCGGTGTGTAATGAGATGAAATGAGCTTAGAGATTGAGAAGAAAAATCAACGAATCAATTCTCTTTTTGATGTTTTTCAATATACTGAAAATATAGATTTCAGAACTTTTTTTCTCAGAAAAGAAGAATTTCTCAAAGGCATAGTTGATTTTTTCAATTAATAATAACTGTAAAACTAGTCTAAAAAGCTTCGAATTTTACTCAAAAGGAAGCTCTTTTCATGAATATTTTTCATCTGAATTCAAATATATCTTCTCTAAAATTCCTTCACCTTCTTCATTTTTCCAAACGGTGACAATAGATTCATTATTCTTCTCAGAGCTCTTTCTTCTTATTTTCTTCTGTTTCTCTCCGTCTCTTCATTTCACATTATCTCTAGATAGTTCAGTTTCCAATCGAATTAACACGTCAAACGGAATGTCAACTGCACACATATTTGACACTTTTATATGGATAAGCAGAAGGAAAATATTCACAATTTGTGTTTTCTTTTGATTCTCTTGAGAATTTATATTCTTTCCGACACCCCATTTACCCATTCGGAAGCACATTTTATGCCATTTGTCTTTAAAACTCTCCTTTTTCTCTCTTTTTTCTCTTGAATGTTAACGTTGGTTATAGAATATTTAAATGAATAATTATGGAAAAAGGAAGATTTTTCATCTGAAATTCTCTCAAACGAAGATCACAAGATGGCAAGTTCAGAGAGAAATAGAAGAATTACCGTAATCAATGTTCAACTTTTCGTTTTTGAAACGAAAAAAGAACAGATTCTGGAGTGAAAAGTACATGAAAAGTACATTCCAGTAACCGGAATACATGCTCTTTTCCTTTCTTCCGACCACTAATTTGGCTTCTTTTGAAGGAAAGAGACCGCCCGCAAAGTTTACGCGAGAGAGCAGAAGAAGAAGAAGGAAAACCTTCTGTCCTCCTTCAGTTTCTCCTTGTGTCCACTTGCTCCTTTTCCCATTATTGAGAAGCCGTTTAGCCAGTGTCCACTTTTCTTTTCTTGACTCTCACTATATTATCCTTGTTTTCATCTCTTTTCAAAATAGAGTTCTCAACTTGAGAACAACGATTCCAATTGTATGAAAGAGATACGGTATTCATCTCATAAGGTTTCGTAAAGCATCGGTAATCGGGGGTTCGATTCCCCCCGATCAGATTCATTTTTTTTCCAATGAAAGTGTCTTTTCTTCTTTTCTCCCAGCAACAATTGTTTTGTTTCTTCTCGCGGGTATCTGTTGTGACAATCTCTTTTCACTTCAAACCGAACCAAGATTACTCTTCTCTTGCTCCTCTCTCTCTCTCTCTCTCTCTCTCTCTCTCTCTCTCTCTCTCTATCTCTCTATCTCTATCTCTCTCTCTCTCTCTCTCTCTCTCTCTCTCTCTCTCTCTCTCTCTCTCTCTCTCTCTCTCTCTCTCTCTCTCTCTCTCTCTCTCTCTCTCTCTTCATTGTTTTTTCATTCTTCCCCCTTTTCTTCTCAAAACAATGTTTAGTGTTTCTTACAAAAAATGTATTCTCAAAACATATTCAAATTGAAAAAAAAAGCAATGGATGAAGAAGAAGTGGAAATTGGTGAAATGGGTGTGAAGCGTGTTTTACTATCACATAAAAAACGCTTTATTTGCACTCTTACTTTCGTTTTCTTCGTCGTCTTTCTCTTCTTTTTCCTCCTCTCTATTTTGGTTAGTTTTAAGATTTTCCATCGAATAAATTGTAATCTTTTCTTTTTTTTTCTATGAAAACGTATTTTCAAAGGATCCCAAAAGTACTGAAAAAGAAGAAATTCGGTTTCCAGATTCCATGAGGAAAGAAGTTAGTGAGTGAGTATAATCACATTGTGTTCGATTTCGGTGTATATTTGGGGGGCGTCTTCTTCTTCTGTCTTCCGAAATGCAATTTGTCTTTTCTCTTTCGTTTTATTTTCAAAGTAACCGAACTTTTGTGTGGGGGTAGATACAACTGGCTCTTTTCTTTCAATTTTAGAATACCTTTCTTTTCGTTTCTTTTCTCATAATTTCGGAAGAAATACGAGATTGAAGAGAACCGTCTCACGGAGTTTTCTATTCAACTTTTGAATAGTTCCTTAAAAAGAAAAAGGTACCATTTGTTTGCATTTCGACCATTCGATCGGTCAATAATAGGCGAGAAAACGACGGAAAATAGTCTTACTTAAAACATTTTTTCTGATTTAAACAGTTTTTTATAAACTTTTAGTTGTAATATTCGATTTCTTCGGAAAACTGTATGCTTTCATTATCATCCAGAACAGATGAATATGTGAATTTGAGAAAAACAGTTTCACAACTCTTTGCTTCTCGATCCTTCTCATGGCAATATTCTTTGTTTTTCAACAGAATGTTCTGAACGTCGAAATGTGTTCTCTCGAGACAAGTCATAAGTGAATCAATGTTTACATATTGTTACATTTAAAACACCACTTAAATATTTCGAAAATTCCTTCTTTTCACTTCAGTAATCCGTCGAACTCTTTTCAAAATATTGCGCAAATAAGACGATAATTATGTTGTCTCTTAACCCTCTCTTTTAAGTCAATGTTTCTTTTCCGCCTGTTCTATTGACAGATGGTTTCCTTTTTAAAGTCCAATGACATCGCCCATAAACTATTTATTATCCTCTCTCTCTCCGCCCTCCTTCTCGTTTACGTCTTCAAACAGAGACCTTCTCCTTTTATGACCTTTTCGATGACATCTTCCCTCTTAATTTGTCTTTTTTCATTTTACTCCATTCGCAACAATATTCAAAGCTTTCGGTGGATTACGGTAGTTTGATAGTTTTCAGTTATCTTTCAAATGAGCTTCAACCGTTGATGACTTTGGGGCAGTTTCTTTTCCGCAAACCGAAGAAAAAGATGAATCTAGAAATCTAGATACTGAAAATCTGTTGTTTTCTGTTTTGAACATCATGCATTTCATTTGTTTTTTCGCCTTATTTATTGTCTTGACCACCACCTGCTCTCTCTCTCTCTCTCTCTCTCTCTCTCTCTCTCTCTTTTTCCGTAAAGAGCCATTAGTACCTTATGCATGTATCTTATTAACCTTCTCCTTTTCCGTTCCAATTGCATATCCTTCCATCTAATCATGTATGTAAAAGTGTATCAATATACCTTCTCTTCTTCTCCTTCCAATTCTTCCATGACAGGTGTTCGAGCTTTCCCCTTCCACTTCAATTATCTCTGCGTTTATATCTCTCTGTGTCTGCGTCTCTCCATTATCATCACACTGATTACCTTCTCTCATCCATTTTCTCATTTCTGACCACTCGAAATTCCGTGCCATTTGGCTCTTGGAGCCAGACTTGCCAGGAGAGAAAAGAGTCTCGATTTTTGATAACAAATGAAAAATAACAGATTCTGTTATCAGAAACTAATTTCTCATTAAAACTCTCATTGAAAGATCTAAAACCCTATTCTTTTCCTCTTCAAAAACCCACTTATCCATCAAAAATTCATAAAAAATGCACTAAAAGATGTCCTTTTTCCTCTTCAATTTGTCATCTTTTCTTTCCTTTTTCTTATTTCTTCACCCATCACTCATCCTTTTTTCCTTTTTTTCCTTTTACTTTATCCTTTTTTTTCTTGCTCCAAGAACTTTTTTCTTTGTTTTAGAATACAATTCTCCAGAAAATACGCATTCAATTTGAATATTCTGTTGTGGCCACGCCCCCTTTCCCGTTAATCTTTAATTCTTCTAAATCTTCAGAGAAATCGAATAGGAAAAGGATTAAGATTAAGCCGAATTTGCCTATTTGGCTACCTTTGAATGATGCATTTGTTTGTATTTATTCATAGTTTTTGATTCAAACGAAAAACAGTGAAATGAACTGAAAACTTTCTGCTTAACAAGAAAACCTTTAATATAAGAGCACTATTCTTCTTAGAATTTTTAAAGTTTCAGATTCAATACTTTTAGAAAAATGTTGTTTTTGAGTGAGAATGAAATGATAACTTTCCACTTTTTATCACTTTCCTTTCCACACATTATATATCTTGTATACACATACATCTCTCTCTCTTTCTCTCTCTCTCTCTATCTCTCTCTCTCTCTTTCATTTCTATATATGTATATCACCCAGATGTCAACCTCTTCTTTCCGTTTCTCTATCTCTGCGTCTCTTCATCCCCCAATACTCTCTCATTCAATTTCCTTATCAGTCAACCCAAACAAAAGACACGTTACGGGTGGCAATTAGTCATGCGAACACATCTTTTCTCTCTTTCAACTCTCCATATTTGTCTCTCTTTTTTAGTTTTTATTATATACTACTGTCCGTGAAAATGATGGTAGTTCCTTGATAAAGAAGCTCTGGAGTTTCCAGAATCTCGTTTTTTGCAGTGATCAGTTTCAGAAAACTTTCTAGTCGAAGTTCTAATTGAATAATTTCGGAACCACTTCTCCTCCATCAATTCAGAATTCTCACACTTTCGACGACGACGCATCATTTTAATTACATTTTGACGGTCGTTACAGTTCATTCATAATGAACATATTCCTCCATTCGTTCATTTTCTCATTCTTTCCCCCATAATTCATCCGTGTCTCATAACAATAATAATAACAATGAAATACGGGGGGTTTGAACCTCTCTAATTGGGTTAGTTCTGAACACTTCAGAAGCAACAATCTTCTATTTCTTTTTGAAAATATTCAGAGTCAGAGAGAGAAAGTTTCCGATCGAGTCTTTTCTACTTTCAAATAATATCAATTTCTATTTATTTAATTTCATTTTACATATCGACACCCGAAAAGAAAATAAATAGAGAGGAAAAGGGAGAGCATTTCCGGATTTTTGAGAGAGTTTTTAGGGATAAATTATGAGATCAATTACAATTTTATGCTTAAGATCAACAGTTTCTGACTATTGATTTAGAGTTTTTATGACATTTAATAGCTATGAAAGAGAATAAACAGTTCATTGTTTCGGTTGAGGGAATCCAAGTTTTCCCAGATTATTAAATACTTCTGGTCTCTTTTGTTTCTAACACTTTTGTATTCATCTTCTCTCTCTCTCTCTCTCTCTCTCTCTCTCTCTCCCTCTCTCTCTCTTTCCCTCCTGGAACCATGTCATTTTCCGTCCTTCATTCTCATCATCATCATCATCTTACTTCTTTCTTCTGTTCATCCGGGAATCCATTCTCTTCCTCTCGTCCTACTTTCATTCTTCTCCAAACCATTCGAGATTGACAGAAAACATACGGAAACTGGTAATTTTAATGTGTTTCTGTTCGTGGGTTTGAAGTTTTTTAATAGTTAACTATTCGATAAATGTAGACTAAAAGTAGGCCATTTCTCGTTTTGTTTACTGCTTTCGGAACGGATTTCTGTCATTTGGAATCGGATTTTAAGGTTAAAAAACGAAAAGTTAGAGACTAAACAGTTTCCAGTACTTATTTCTTTATGTTTCAATCGAATTAATATTATTGACACCCGGCTAACTCCAATCTGTTATAAGGGGAAGACACTCAAGAGGAAAGTAGATAATTGTATTCCGATTCATCCATATGTCGCTATGAAATCTAACTCTTTTCCTTCTTTTCCCAGTTATCAAATCTCGCATCTGCTCTCAAAAACTGCTTCGTAAGATGCCCTTCTAAAAGAGGTTTTCCTTCAAGAAACGAACAATTTCCCTTCTTCCCCTAACCCATTAACTCTCCAATTTCGCAACATTTCTCATCTGATTTTCTCACGTAAATCTACATAAATCCGTTTTAAAACATCCGAATACAGAGAGACATTCAATGCGCCCTTCCTTCCTAAATGTTTGCTCTTCTTTCTCTCTTTTAACCCATCCTCCTCCTTCTTTTCCTTTTCATTTCATTGTGCTCTCCTGTTACGGGACAATTCCTTCTGCTTTTTATTTTTCTTCTTATGCTCATCCACTTCCTCTTCCTCTTCTTCTTTCTTCTACATTTTGACTCCAGATGACATGTCAATGTCAATTTTGTTTCTGAGCCGCTTTTCCTTGATTTATGAGTTTTTCGACGAAGAAGAAGAGGGTGGTCTCAATTCTTTTTGATTTTGAAGAATCGATTCTCACTTTTTCGTTTTTCCCCTTCCTTATGATATAAATTTACCGTATTCTCCGTTTAAATACCTTTTCTGTTTCATCTCCTATTCCTAAAAAATGTCTCCTTTTCAGATACTTTCGATTCGTTTTGTTCTCAAATGATCAAGTGATAAAATGCGTGAGCCATTGAGCTACGGAGCTCATTTTAATGTTGCTCCATCTCATGGAATTTCGAGAAATGAGTCAATGAAAAAGTTTTTGGAATGGTTTCGAGAGAATAAAAAAACGAGAAGATTGGAAATAATTGGAAGAGAACATTGTGGAAAGACTTGGTTTGCAAAGAAAGTATGTTTTCTTTTGATTTCATTTTATATTAGGACACAGTTTGATTTGGATTACTGATATCGTTTGATGAGATGTCACAATACTGTTCAATTGAAGAACAGTTCGTGTCCATATTGTCCGGTAAATAGTATACGGAAAGCCGTTTGAATGACACTTGAAAAGGCGATGGAGCATGTGTCAAGGAGTGAGAAGAGCAACCTATAATGCATATGGACACTTGAGAAAACGAAGAATCACACGCAATAATTGACAGAGAGAAAGAGAGAGAGAGAGAGAGATAGAGAGAGAGAGAGAGAGAGAGAGAGAGAGAGAGAGAGAGAGAGAGAGAGAGAGAGAGAGAGAGAGAGAGAGAGGGAGACGCTCTAAACATGTATACACTTTTAAAAAAAGTATTTTCAGATATCCGAAATGTCCGAATGTGTTTCCTCTCATTTCTGTCGTCCGGATGAACCACAATCCTCTGAACCAGCTACAGTAATCCGATCAATTGGAGAACAATTGATGCGTCAATTCCCAAATTTGGTCCTTCCCCGATTGAGTACAGTAACCCTTCTAGAAGATACAGTATCTGCTCTTGATCATTTTCTACGTTTTCCTCTCGAAACAATGCCATCTTCATCGAAACCTGTGTTCATTGTGATAGATTGTGTGGAGGATGAAGAGACGCAGATATTGATACAAATGTTAATTGATATTCTTCCAACGTGGATTCGAATGGTTACCACATCAAGACAAGAGAATTCAGTTGGGAAAAAAGAGAAAAAAGAAAGCAATTTATTGGAATTAGATACTATAAATGACATGGATTTCGATAAATTCATCAGATTAAGACTTCCTCATTGCCACGTGGAAGAAGTAAGAGAAGCATCTGAAGGATCATGGTTTTATGTGGATCAATTGTCAAGAGCCGTTGAACATGGAATGGTTCCAAGTGATCTTGTTCCTCCTCATGGAGTCGAGAAAATGATGCATTTGGTCGCGAGAAGTCTTCCAGGAACATTTGCAGATATCATTCGATTGGCAAAGGTGAGAACTTCGGGGGAAACAAGAATAAACTGTTTGTTTTTCAGACAAGTAGATGTCGTCCAACACGTCAGCAACTTCTCGCAGTCTCTCAAATGCTTATTCCTCGAGAAATTTCAATTTTAGAAAAAGATATTCGATTGATAAGTACTCTGATTGGATCACTTACTTCTTCTTCTACGGATTCTGATGTTTTCGATGTTCCCGATATTTGGTTTTATCTTGTCGGAGAGGAAAATGTTCGATGTCATTCTGCATGGGCGGAACATTATAAGACAAAAAGAAGGAAAACAGCCCAAGATATTTGTGAACTTGCATATCATTTATCTCATTCGACAACAAATCCAATCAATGCAATCAAAACATTACAAAGTGTCGGTGCTGGAGATTTAATACTTCGATGTCATATAATTGATCTTCCGACGACTGCTCTTCTGAAATCAGCTGGAGCAGGAATGGAACACAATGATTATGATGTCGTCTATGCTTGTTCCGTCGGAGATGTCTCTTATTTAGATGCGATTCTACGGGAAATCAAACCTCGTCCAATGGTTTGTTTTTAAGTTATTCGATGTCAAAATTCAATGAATTTTCAGGACATTTGTTTCGGATTACTGACGGCTGCAGCAAGAGGAAACATTGAAATGTGCCGATTTCTTGCTGATCGTTTTCCCCAATTAGTGACGTCATCATGTTGTGGAGAATGGAATGCATTGAGAAGTGCTGCCTGTTATGGACAACTTGAAATCATTCATCTTCTTCTTGATAAAGGAGTCAATGTTGATGAATGTGGACACAGTGATCGAACAGCTCTCAGAGCAGCCGCTCGTTCTGGACAACTCTCAGCTGTACAGTTATTATTACAAACAGGAGCAGAAGTGGATCGAAGAGATTCAGAACAAAGAACTGCATTGATGGCTGCTGCATTTATGGGTCATCGAGATGTTGTTTCTGTTATTCTTCAATATGGAGCAGATGTAAATGCAATTGATAAATCAGGAGCAACTGCATTACATTTGAATCTTTCAAATGGATTGAAACAAGATGAACATTCGGAAACGACTCGATTACTCTTAGAACGTAAGATTTTAGAGATTTGTCTTTCATTAATTCAAGTGTATTTCAGATAATGCAGATTGTAAAATCAGAGATGATAAAGGAAGAGTTGCCCTTCATTTAGCTGCTTGTCATGGAGATTCCTCTCTTCCATTTATATTCGAAAAGAATCCGATTGTGGATATAACTGATAATATGGAACAAACTCCATTAATGTTAGCTTCTATTCAAGGACAACTGAATGCAGTTCAATTTCTGGCAGAAACTGCTCATTCTGATGTGGATGCAATTGATAAAAACGGAAGAACTGCATTACAATTGGCAGCAACAAATGGACATTCGAAAGTAGTTGAATATCTTTGTGGAATTGGATCAGATGAAGGACATAAAGATAATGAAGGAGCAGTTGCATTGCATTATGCAGTTGTTCATGATGATGTGGATTTGATTCGTCCTTTGGCAAATAAACATACAGTTGAAGCAACTGATCAGTATGGAAGACATCCAATGATGATTGCAGCTGCGAATGGAAATTTAAGAGTAAGATTTTGATTTTGGTTAACAAAAACAATAAAATGAATTTCAGATATTGGAGTTTCTAATGGATATATCAAACATTATAAATCAACCGGATCACGAGGGAAGATCAGCTCTTTCACTTGCTGCAATGGCTGGTCATACTTCAATAATCGAAGCGATTGCTCCAAAAATAACAGATTGGAGTCAACGAGATTCAGAAGGAACTCCTCTTATTCAAGCTCTTATTCTTTCAAATCTAATCTACGTGGCAGAAGTTTATTTAATGAGTGGAGGATCTTCATCTGATTCTGATGCACACGGAAGAACATGTGTTCATATGGTTGCATCTACTAATGACGTGGCAGCTGCAAAGATGTTAAAACGAATAGGAGGAGTCAATTTTGAATCTGTTGATAGAGGAGGAAGAACTGCTTTGATTACTGCCGTTTGGGCACGACACGTGTCAATCTCTTTGTTTTTATTGGATAAATGTGGAGTGAATCCGAATCGAACTGATCTTCAGGTACTTTCCCATTTCTCATTTTCTAGATTCCCCTTTTCATAATTGTATTTCCAGGGTGCCACGGCTCTATCCATAGCTGCTCAAAACGGCGATCGAGATCTTGTGAACCTTCTTTTGAAGTTTGGAGCAGAACCAAAAATCAAAGATTCAATGGGTCGAACGGCGATGGACGTTGCTCTGATATCAGGAAATGAATCAATTGTTTCTCTTCTTCAATCAGCAAATGGTTCATCTGGTTCATCTGGAATTGGATCAAGTGTTCCAAATAGTCCAATGGATGCAAGTAAACAAAGAATTCGTCAGATAAGAGCAACCTCTTCTCTCAGAAGTCAACGAATTGATAATAATTTCAAATAGATGATCTCATTTTCCACTAGTTTTCTTCTTAATCCGAATGTCATTTGATCTTAATTTAACCGGTGCTTCATTCTTTTTTCAACTGTTTTTTTGTTTCTTATCTCGGTCAAAAATGAATTTTCAATAGTCTCTGATCCCAATGCACTTTCTGTATCAATCATTTCTTTTTCTTTTATTCATTTGCCATTCAGTATTTTTTCAATTCAAAGACATAATAAATAGTTGAAATTTGTAAAAATAATTATTTTTCAATAGATGAATTCAAAATAGAAAAACAATTTGAATAGAAATCGAAGCTATATATGAAAAAAGTTATCAAAAGTTGCTCTCAGGATGAAGAAGTTCTTACGGAATCCGCCCGTTTTCCGAATCCACGTCGCCTGATCTCTATAGAAAATTCTGAATTCTGACACTTTTCTTCTGAAGTTTCTTTTCAAAATTTCTCAAAATCGTTGAAATTCAATTTCATCACTGACTACTCTTTTTTTCTTTATTTCAAGTTCACAAAACAATCCGTTTACACTATTTCTCTTTCATTTTTCTTCAAAAGATCTACCCGTTTCACGACACAAAAAGTTTCTTTTATTCTCCAATTTTCTCCGTTTCTTCGTCTTCGAAATCCTCCGAATCTGTTTCTGAATGCACCCAAAAATTCAAAAATTCTGGAAAATTTCAAAGCGAATCGTATTTTTTACTGTTCTATTCATACTTTTATTCGCAACATCTGTCGTGAATTACAGTCTCACTCCAAAAATTGCAGGCCTCTGCGATTTCTATGATGATAGGTTTGATGACTATTAATGATGGATGACTGAGAACAGTTTCTCATTTTCAGAAATATAACTTCTTTTGATGTGACTCGAGAAGAATGTGAATCACAACGAAGAGCAACTGTTCTATTCATTGTATTCTGTTTGGTTCGACTCATTTCAAACAAATTCGAAGGTTTCATCGGAACAAAATTGTAAGTTTTTCTCTTTGAAACAACAGATGATCGAATATTTTATAAATCGATTCGAAAGAATCTATTCGTCCACTTTCTTGAGATCACTTTTATCCGATGCGGGCTTTCTTTTGAAAAGTCCGACAATGGAGGAGAGTCCAGTCGACGGAGCATCCACAGAAGATGATGACGATTGTCTTGTCGCTTTCTTTTTCTGAAATATTGAATTCATTTCTCTTTTTCTTCTTCTTCTTCTCACATTTCTGGCATTGGGTGTAGTTGCAAACGAAACCGATTGACTTTTCGTTTGAATTTGTTGTGAACGTCCTGGTTGATAAGTCAGCATTCGAGTACGAACTGGTTTCTTCGTTTTCTTTCTCAAAATTAAACTTTCGGAGAATAATTCAATGACTAAACACTTACATTCCATCCTCTGTACTATTCGTCAATGACTTCTTTTGTTGATTTGTCTTCTCTATTCTATCTCTTTCAACCGATCGTTCCATTGGGGGCGGAGCTTGAGAATTGCTTCCTTGCATGGCGAGAGCGGCGATCGGAGTGGCTACTGGTTGAGACATATGTGGAAGAATATTCATGACAATTGGAGATTTTTTCTGTTCTTCCAACTCTTTCATCTGTATTTTCCCCGGAAGTTCAAAGTAACTGTTTGAAGCAGGCGCCTGTTCAAATCCATCAATATTTGGAAGTTCTCGAACGACATCACTCATAGAAACACGCTCATAATCAGTTCCAGCACAGATACGTTCCTGAAGAAAACAATCAGAATTAGATATTAATTTTCTATTTTTACCGTAATGTATTTGACGACAGCGGGAGCCACTTTCGCCTGAAAACTCATTCGATATCCTTCTTGAACACGTGGCAATACTTCTGCCACTTTCATTCCAGGATATGGTTCAGTTCCATCATGATACACTTCCCAACACATAATTCCATATGCAAATACATCTGTTTTAGGTGTATAGAAACCAGTACGTGGAACTTCTGGAGCCAACCAACGAATTGGAACTCTGAAATGAGAGAATATTGTAACTTTCTAAAGATATTCTTTTCACTTTTTGTTTGGATTCAGTCGATAACTGGTCCCTTCTCTCGAGAGTCCAAAATCAGAAATTTTGACTTGTCCACCTCCATAAAGACAATTTCTGGATGCAATATCACGATGAATGATTTGAAGAGAATGAAGATACTGTAGACCAAAAGCCGCTTGAAGTACCATATCATGTTTTTTCGATATCGGCAACGATCCGGAATTTTTCTTCAAATATGAATCGAGTGCTCCGTTTTCGGCCTAAAAATGAAATAAGGTCTTCTGATCATTTGGTTTTCTCTGACCAATTCCATAATAACCATAAGAGGTTCTTGTCCAGCAGCAACTCCGTAGAATGTAACAACATTCGGATGCTTGAATTTTCTCATTAATCTCGCCTCATGCATGATTTCTTTTATTTGTTCTTTTGTCAATGATTCAAGTTTTGCCAATTTGATTGCCGCTTTTTTCACTGTATTTCCAATACGAATCTCTCCTAATTGTACTTCTCCGAATGCTCCTTCACCCAATTTCTTGAGAAGTGTCACATCCGAATGTTGTTTTTCCCATAGTTCACGACCGATTGGACGAGTGAGAACTGCTTCGGGACACTGAAAATGGAAAGATAATTGGAGGAGAACCATTTCTCATTTACCCCAATTGCCACGGGTTCTTTGGAACGATGATGATAATTTAGAAGATCTGGGATGGAAGCAAACCATTTCGCATCGACTGCAAACTTGTTTTCGTACTCTCGAATCACATAGTGACGGATCTGAAATTGTTTCTCTCTCTCTCTCTCTCTCTCTCACTTACATCATCTCCAACAAATACCGAAAGTACAAATTTTCTTGATTCTCCAACTTTTGGATCCGTGAATCGGACAAGAAAATCGCCGCGTTGAGTGAGAAGAACTTTCATTTCTTCGCGTGGCAACAATCCATGATACCACGGTTCTTTGGCAAGTGTCTGCTCGTGAGATTTCGATTGGTTCATTGCTCTGAAAACAGGTTCATTCTGAGAGAGAAAGAGAAAGAGAGAGAGAGAGAGAGAGAGAGAGAGAGAGAGAGAGAACTTACAATTCTCCTTGAAGCGTTTTCTCGATATCAATTTTATCTGCCTTTCCTTTCCTCCGAGTTGAAAATCGAATGATTTTCGTAGAAAAATTGATCGAAAATGATGAAAAAACTTTTTAAAAAGTCGATAGATTCTGGTTTTGAATGATTTTTTTTCAAATTCTGGGGAAATAGAACAGAAAACACGAGAATTATGAAAGGAAATCGACGTGTATTTCCTTTTGATCATTATTTTTCTCGAAGTTGGAGTATTGAGAGAACAACTAACTAAATCAACAGGAATTAGTACTGGGTTTTCAGACAAAAATCCTTTTATCTCGAATCCCAGAAAACCATAGCAAAAATTGAAAACGGTTTTGAGATCCCCTAAAGGTTCTCTTTCAAACGGTATAGGTCTTTTACCGAAACTCCAGACCCGATTTTGACCATTCCCTAGTAAGTTGCCTCTATCTTCCATCTTTCAAATTCATTCGAAATTATTCTTAAACCATTTTCCAAATCTCTTCTTTCAGCCTAAAAACGTGCTCAGTTCGTTCAACATTTCCTGGACGTCATTTCGGAGCAGCTCTTGGATTCCCATTTCTCACAAGATCTCTCTCAAATAGTATTCGTGTTGCATCTGCACCTATATTTCTTGTCATCATTTTTGCATCGACTTCGATCGCATTCTATCCATATGCAAAAGATTTCGCTAAATTGACCAAGTGAGTGAATCAAAAAGAAATTCCAGAAGTTTCTGAGAATTCAGATTAATTTATAATGCAGTTCAAAGACGTCATTACTTGTATAATCGATCGATGATTCTCACTTTTGTTTCCATTTATTTCTACTTCTCAACAGTTCTTGTAAGTGAAAAAAAAGGAAATCAAAAAAGAAAGATTTTCAGATTGAACTTCTCGATGTTTCATTTGGAATTTACTGTCATCAGACGATTTTCGGATTTCCGATATTGTTTCCGAATTTCAATTTTCCATTGTTTCTTTTCATTCTTCATACTGTAATTCTACATCACCATCGAGCAATGCCAGCTATTATTTATGAAGTGAGTCAGATATTTCTTTCAGAATTCTTTTGTTTCTCTTTTGTAGGTAAACAATGAAGATTGTTTTATTCAATTGAATCGAATGAGATGTATTACAAATAAAGATTGTCCTCAAATGTCAGTTTTCATTTCTTTTTCTTCCCTATTCTCTTTTCTTTCTTTCTTCCAGGTCATCTGCCTTCGCTTTGGGTGCATTACCATCAAAGACGACGACAATTCAAAGAAGAGCATTCGAAGGAAGAATTATTCAAATAAGACATTACAGAGAATTAGATGATATTCTTCCGTGTAAAGTATCAACTCAAGTTCGAAAAGTTTCTACATTTTCATCTCGTCCTCCTGCTTATTCTGTTCCTCCATTACCCAAAGATCTTCCTTCGACTATTTTAGATTTAGAATAGTTTTTAAATGATGAAATGGCAAGTAAAAAACTTCATTGAAGGCAACAAGAAAAAGAAACGAAACATGTAAAAAACCACCCGGTTTTTAGGATGAATTATGCATTTTTGAATATTATTAAAAAGGGAAAAAACAAGAAAACAACAATATTTAAATAGTCTCCCAGACGTTTTTTCCGAGATTTGGAGATATATTTGGAGCATTTCTTGGTTCTTCTCCAATTCCAAGATCTCCAACAAATCTCTCATAATCAGATGATTTCAATCCACATGGACGACGGAATTCATTTCCTTTTTCATGAATCCATTTGTTTGAAACCTGAAAATATTCTACTTGATTATGGTTTTAAAATGTATTTTATCATGTCTTCTACAGTACTCATTTTGATATGACTGACCCATTTGATTCCAACAAGAACTGGACATGCCGCATGACGAGTATCTGGGTTTCCATCTCCTTGTTTAAATAGATTATACCAGAAGAGAGCATCATTTTTAGTTGGAAGAATAGTTGATTTTGCTTCAGTAAAAACAGTTCCTCCTCCATGAGATGGTTGAGACATCTGAATATTATTTAATGATTTCAAAAGAGAGAATTCAATATAACTCACATAGAAAAGAACAGTGGCAATACGATTTCCAGTTCCGAGACTCTCGAAACTCTTTGATTCTTCTTTCTTTGCATGATCGAAATGTGGATCATAATGTCCTCCGATTCCATAATTTGCTATTTGTAATTCCTCGGCCGTTTCCATTTCCAAGTTAGTCATCAAATCGATTCTCTTATTAACTCTTTCAACAACTTCATGTTCCCATGCCTTCAACCATGCACTTTTTGAGATACGGTAGGTGGCTGTCACTAGTTTTCCTGTCGCTGAATCATGAACTGTTGCTCTTGCGAGTTTTGGTTTAGCAAGTTCTTGAATTGTTGCAACTTCATCATCAGAGATAACATCTTTGAATAGAACGGCAAGTGGATTGAATCTTTTGATCTCAACTTTAATTGGAGCATAAATCAAAAATGGGCGGTCTCTTTTATAATAACAATAGAGACGAGAAATATCTTTTTGTGAAACTGGAACTTCATTTCTACATAATGCTTCATACATTGTTCTTTCCGTATTTCCAAGAACTGAATCTGGACGACGATTCTGAACGGGTGGAAGATTCTTTCTCATTTCACTTCGACGAATTCCTTCTTGTTCCAAAAGATCTTCATACCATTTAACATTTCCTTTTGCACGTGGATGAGATGGATCTGGAAATAATTGAAATTCAGAAAATCCATGAGAAAACAGAGAATAACTTACTCATTTTGAACAATTCTTCAGTCAATTTCAAAGCATGTTTCAAATTGTTTTGTTTGTAAAGAGCAAATGCCAAATATTCGAGAATCTGAAATTAAATTCATTCGAATGGGATATGATCTAGGAAACAAACATCTTCAACATCAGCAGTTGGGTTTTCTCCTTCGTCTTCAAGTCTTCGTTTCGCTTCTTCCATCCACATTACAGTATGATAGAAATCGTGTTCATTATAAGCAGCTCTAGCGATTTCAAAGCAATCTTTGGCTGAGAAAGTATAATTTCCTTGATCAGTGTAAATCTTTCCATCAGCCAAATCTTTTGTATCCAATCGATAAGTATCTTGAAGACGAAGAAGACCAATTGCAGCTCCACTCAAATCATCGGCAGTTGGATAACGAACTCCATAATTGTCATCTGTGATAGAGGAAACTAAATTACCCGCTTTGTTCGCATTCATCTTTGATTCGATTTCTTTCCAATCGAAAATCTGAAAAATAAATATAACTGATTCTTCGTGAAATTGAATTTTTATGAATTACCTTTCTCTTAATTAACAAAAATGCATTGATTGGATTCACAATGTCATTCATTCCATTTTCAATTGATTTCTCATTCTTTTTTGAATATTCCTCTGATAATTTCTTCAATTGAACGAGTCTTTCTTCTTCTTCATGAATGTATTTATCCAATAATTTTGGAATATTCTTCTCTGTTTCTAATAAATTTTGCATATCAGCTATCGAAGTAAAAAGATCTGCAGAAACATATCCTATGAAGGATAGCAAGAGAATTGCTAAACGCATTCTGAAATAAATGAAGAAATGAATGGAAGAATGGTCAATAGAAGGAATGAAAAAGAAGGAAGAGGAAGTGGTTTTTTGAGAAGAGAGATAGTCGGTTAAATACAGAAAAGGGTGGTTTCTCCACGTAGACTTACAATAATGAGAGAATCATTCTAAAGAAGAAGAAGAAGAGGTTCAGAGAGAAAATGGATGACGTTGACTTGGTGAAAATGAAAGTGAGAAATGGAAATCAAAGAACTTTTTGGAAGAAAAAACTTTGATTCGGGTACGGAAGGAACTAATTTTTCGTAATCAGCCAACTCCAAATATAAAGATTTCCTGGATTTCTTTAATTTTTGAAGTCTGAAAATTTCTAAGATTTTTTTAGAAAATCTTCAAAAATATTTGGAATATTGAAAACCTAAAAATCTAAAAATTCTGAAATTAAAAAATCTATTTTAAGAATAATAGCGTTGAAATCGAGAGGAATTGTTCAAAAAAGAAATGATTCCTTTAACAAAGATTACGGTAAATAATGAAAAGTGAACTTGGTTTTCCATAAAATTGAAAACCATGTTCATAACTAAAATCCCAAAGTTTCAATGATCAAAATCCATAAAAAGAAACAGAAAAAGTAGAGAAAAGAAAATGGAAATATCCAGTTACGATCCGCGCAAATCCATCTATCGAATGCAGTGTTTTCTCTCATTTTCTTCAAGAAATTCACGTATTCTTTTGATGAGAAAGTATTGTGAAAAAGAAGAAAGAAGAATGTTTGGAGAAGAAGAGAGAGGTTAGTTTAGATTGGAAATGAAGGTGAATATGAACAAAAGGTGTCAGGATGAATAGAGAATTTGGAAGAATAATTGGGTAGTTGGTTTAGAAATGAAAAAGTGACGAGTCGATGACACAAAGGAGGATGAAATGTCATTCGTAGCGAACTTCAAACGGTCAAAAGTTCAGAAATGTGGGTTTTGATTTAGAAGTTTCTAGAAATGGAGAATGAAAACCTCCTATTCGCTTTTTCTTGAAAAAAAAAGAAATTGCGTTCAAAAATATTCTTCGGAAAAACTTATTTTCAGAAACAAATTTTCGAAACTCGAATAGAGAAACTTGAAATTCTACTGTAGCTTTTTCAAAAACCGTATAGAAAACTGATCAGAATAGTTCGACATCTTGATGATAGAAAAAGAAAAAAAGGAATTAATCATCGAGTAAATACAATAAAACTTACAAAAAGCGAAAGAAAGGGTCAGTGGGACAGATTGAGTATATTTTGTGTGGAGACTGGCCACCTCCTGACAAACGGACAGCAGTCTCTTCTCTCTCTCTCTCTCTCTCTCTCTCTCTCTCTCTCTCTCTCTCTCTCTCTCTCTCTCTCTCTCTCTTCCTTCTTTTTTCTTCTGTTCAATGAAATAGTGTGCAGAAAGAAGAGAGACAGAGACAGCTGCTAAGGAAGACACGTTTGAAGTTGTGACGAATAAGAAGAAAAGGACGGCTGGTTGGTTGGGGTCAGAACGGAAAATATAAAAGAGATTAAAAGAAAGACATAGAAGGATATGTGGTAGGAAAAAGAAAAGAAGATATTACTGTAGAAGATAGAGAAGATTCGTGAGATGATGATTGTGGACGAAGGATTCTAGTGGAGGGTGGAATGGCTTCCTTGTTGTTTTTTCGAGGTTCGGAGTTCTCGGATCCTTAGGAATAGAAATCCCTGTTCTCACTCATTAGGATCCAAACAGAACCACTAAAAGATCAACTTCTAGTGGCATTTCTTCTCGTTATCAATCAAACAGTTTACAAATCGTTTCCAGAAAGTCCAGAAGTCTAATCTGGAAGCCAATGTAAAAAACTAAACTGCATGAACATTTTCCATTTGACAGGATATTCAATAAACTCAATTTCATTCCGATGAAACATATTCGACGGAAAAATCTGCTCCTCTCTGCTTCTTTTTTTTTGAATAAAACCCTGAAATGTCGATTTGCCTGTGGATTCCCCGAATCGTATTGAGCCCAAAAAGAGAAATTGAGCTCAACGGAAATGGAAAAAAACATTGCAATCCATTGTGGAGTGTGATACATTTATTACATTCAATCAACTAAAAACTTGAGAACAAAAAAGAAGATTGAGAATAATTGAGATAACATTTTAGAGAAGATCAAATGTGTTTCGATAAATATGAAATGGTTTGAGAGGGGGAAATGAGCGATTCTGACTGTAGAAAAGGAGGCACTCTTTTGGAATAGTGGACCGAAAAGAAATATCAAGAAGGGAAGTTTCCAAAAAAAAATTGTCAGGCGAAAAATTTGAGTATTGGAAACGATATCTAAATGGAAATTATTAGATGTCAATTCCGTCCTTCTTTAGAGAAAAAAATGATTACAACTGAAAAGTATCGTCAATTGATGTGATTAAATAGTGATTCAATTTGGGAAAAAGACATTTCGGAGACATTCTACATTCCAGGAAATCCATTATTCCATGGATTCATATACATTTGATTATAGTCAAAAGCATGTCCCTGATACAATGGATTCCAATAAAATGGTGGATTCTGAGCTGGAAACATATCTGGATTTTGATATGTATTCTGATTGAATACAACTGGAGTCAATACATTCAATGGTTGATCCCATGCTGGTGGGGATACTGTAGGAGGAGTTGATGAATTCGAAGCAGATGACGTCGAACGTCTTTTTGGTGGAGAATTCTCTGGTTCAGTTGAATTGCTTCGTTTTCCACTTGATCGAAATCCGGAGGCGAATTTATTATGAGAGACTTTTAGTTTGATCATATCTTCACTCTGAATTATAGTTTTTATTCAATTTTTATTGATTAAGAGAGAAAACTAACTTGATAGGCGGTCACAACAACGAATTCAGTCAATTTGAGTCTGAAATCTTCTCCTTCAAAGTCTCCGACTCGTTTGATTGTAACTACTGGAATATATTTATGCATACTCTGAACACAAATCAATTTATTATCTTTGTTCTCTGGATCATTTGTTATTTTCAAATGAGAGAATGAGACAATATCCTTCATCCAATGAGATCCAGGACGTGCTCCATCTGGATGTTCTTTGTATTGAATTGGAAGAAATGGCTCTCCTTTTCCCAATTCATGCCATTTCCCTTGATCAAATTTCAATCTGAATTTCATTTCAAAACTGAAAATTCTGGTATAATTAACTCACTTTAAATTATCGATTCTCTGTAAACTGATGAATATTTGATACAAAGAATTCATTTCTAATCCTTTGATTTTATAATTTAAATGAGGAAAAATGACTCTTCCTTTCTTTTTTGTCACAATCATTTCTGTATTCGGATAGAATTGTTTCCATAATTCTTGATCATTTAATGTCACTTTTATACCTGTTTTTGAAACAAAATGATCCATTTTTTGGTCTGAAATCAGAGAAAATTAATAATAAATCAATAGAAAAAATAGTATTGATAGAAGAAATGAAGAGATATTCAGAAATAAAAGAGAAAACGAGAGTAAACGGAAGTTAATTCGAGTGCTAACTGTAATGAACGATAGGCGTGATTCCAGATGAATAGTCTAGGGTGAGAAGGGGGCGGAGTCAGAAATGGCGCGTGTTTCTAGAAGAAGAGGCACGTGTCTCTCTCTCTCTCTCTCTCTTTGAGATCTGTATGTAAATGCACCAAGTTGGAAGATGAATAGAGGATTCATTAGAGAACACGCATGCGTCTCTCCCTTGAACACAAAGACAAAGAGAGAGAGAGAGAGAGAGAGAGAGAGAGAGAGAGAGAGAGAGAGAGAGAGAGAGAGAGAGAGAGAGAGAGAGAGCGATTTGGGAAATAACAATGATTGATTGGAAAAGAAATTAGGAACTGATCGTGAATGGAGCCGATACACTTTCAGGAATACTCTCAGCATAGTGATACAGGTACCGTAACCGGTATCTCTCACTTGTATGTAACCGTATTCTTCAAAAACTTCATTCGGGAGCAATTCTATTAGAAGGTAAATACAGTTAAAGGTTCTTATTATAAGAAGAAACGTTTTCGAGAGAAATGAGAAACCAAAATGAGAAACCAATCTGAGAACATGAACAACTCAGAATAAGGACTCAATAGAGTCATCCCTTCGTTCTCAATATACTCTCTCTCTCTCATTCATTTACTCTGTGCATTTATTTTCAGAAGACATCGGAGTCATCACACTCGAGTGCTAACAAATTGCTTTTAATAACACTCCTGAATGCGAAGATTCTGAAAATCATTTGGATTACAACCTCTAGAAGAAACACCTCACAGTCTTTCTCTTCTTTCCCTGAAAATAAGAGTTTTTACCAAAACAAAATGTGATTTTTTAAAAATATAAACTCTCACAATTAGAGTCTCTGACAGTTCTGGCGCACCATTCTCACAGACATGGTAGAGAGAACCAAACTTGGAACATCAAGACAACAGTCTAACTGCACACGCCACTTCTCTTCACCCGATGGACATGCGCCATTTCACGCATGTCAGCTCGTGGGAAACAACTTTTTCACTATAAACAGACTCATGGAACCAAAATATCATGAAAATAATCCAAAAAATGCCCCCAGGCGGGATTGAACCGCCGACCTTCTGTTTACGAGACAGACGCTCTGCCACTGAGCTATACGGGCGACGGTGAGAACTGGTTTGTGTTGCATTCATAAGAAGAGTTAACAAGAGACATAGAATGAGAAAGAAACATGGCGCCGGCCGAGAGAAAAGAGAAAAGGAGAGAACTGGAGTAAATAGGGAGCGAAGGGAAAAGAGGGGAGGAGGGTGACAGGAGTGGAATGCTATCAGTGTTTGGAGTATCATTTCTGACGAGGAATATTTCAAAATTGGTGGACAGAACTTCAAGCCGGTATATTTGAATGAAAAAGCACAGAGAACATTACACTTGTGAATCTATTAAAGAAGATTTATGAAACTTACTTTGGAAAAATTATTTTTGTATTGGTTCTGAAAGAATCTTGCCGCTCAGAGTGTCTCTTATTGGTTCTTGGAAAAATTATTTGAAAATCTGAATTTAGAAAAAGATCGGCATGTCAGTTAGAATACATATAGCAAATGGAGAATAATCAATTCAGAAGAAACAAATGAGCAAGTGGAATATAACTGAAAGAATCCAGAAGAATCTATTCACACTCGAGTGTCATGGAAAGTGTATGTGTAGAACAGTTTTTAGTTTTTATTCTCATCGGAAAAGAGTGTGAACTATCTTTTTTTTTTGAGAAACTCCACGTCTAAAACCATATTTGAAAGACGGTCCGCTCACACTTGGGTGAGATAGATACTGTCGTTCTGATGGATTCTCTGAAAGAATAGTGTCAACTTCTGGATAAAACAAAAGGATAAACAATAGAAAAAAAAGGAAACGGGAATATATTTTTTAAAAGGAAAAAGTTAAACGTGAGTTTTTCCGTGGCCTTGCCCTGATTGTATCCGATCCGTTCATCAATGCTCTGCCCTCAATTTCTGGTATAAAAGAAGAGAAAACAAGAAGAAAAATTCATTGCTTTAATTCAATCTTCTTCGGAAAAAAGCATGAGGTTAGTTTCATAAAAAGCAGATCTTCATCAACTTCTTCATCAACTTCAGAGCCTTTTCCGCCGTTTTCCTCGTCGTCATGTTCGCCGTTCATTCTTTGTCTCTTGATGACAAACACAATGCACACATTGAACAGAATCTCAACAACTTCAATGTTGACGAGTACATAATCACGGCCAACATCTCCGAACCGGATGTTGTTATCAACAAGCATATTGCTCAGAACCCTGATGACATTGTCGCAACTCTCAAGGTATCTCTCTCTCTCTCTCTCTCTCTCTCTCTCTCTCTCTTTCACTGTGAACTTTTCAGAACCACGTTCAAGCTGCAGCGGAAGAATTCGCGGCCCTTAATGACGTGGACAAGAATAAATATGCGATTAAACTTCCAAAGGCAACTCCTTCGAATAGCTCAGCAAAGGGAAAGAGATCGATTGACTGGGATGCGACTGCTGAACTCTATAAACAAGCGCTTGATTTCCTCAACAAATACGACGTTGAATTGCGTTATGACTAGGTGATTGTTGAGAAATCACCTCCGAATGAGTAGAACCTTCGATATTCAAAGTGTTTGTATTTTTTGAAAGAATGAATAAATATTCTTTTTCTGTTTTATTCCTTTACTCTTCGAGAGCTTTTTTAAAACATCCAATAAGGAATTCTTTCGCTCTGTCTGTCCTCCTATTTCGCTTGTGTCGCGGCCAACGTGTAGTTTGAAATTTCCACCGTGAGAGAACTTATTTTCTATTGCCGGAAGTTTGTCAGAAGTTCGTCAAACCTTCGGCGGCTTCAGCAAACTTCCAAAGCGTAATCCGACAAACCTTCGCCCAGAAGCTGTTAAACTTCCGCTCAAAAGTAGCCGGCGACAGCCGAGGTGTTACATTTCACGCATCCGCAAAACAATCACGGGCGTCGGGCAGACCTCACTGTTATGAGTTTTGTCTGAATGGAAAGCCGCACTACTAGTTTTCTGAAAAAGCTTCTGCGAAGCAACAGATTACGGGAGTCACTTCATTGTTTCCGATTTCGGGCATGACATTATATTTTATTTTGACGTTTGACGTATTTAAGAAGTTAAGAAATTACTTTTCAATCGAAATTTCAAAGATTTATCGATTTGAAATGGCTCTCCTAACAAGACCAACGTATCCAATAATATAAATGACAATGGTCAAATAGATCATTGCAATCCAATTGGTATACAAATTAGACGAGTCAAAAGAGAAATTTTCAATTACAGTTCGACCACTTTCTTCGCATAATGACGACGGAATCGGTTGTTTTGTTCCTTGAATCATTCCCTGACACTCGATTTTCGAGAACTTTTCGTGTTCAAACTGGTTCAAAACAAGTGATTCATATCCATAACGGAACCTGGATAGTTTTAGTTTGAATTGTTTTGAATCAACTCTCTAACTAACCAAGAAAGATATTGAACCCAACTAATCCATTCATGCATTTCGGCTACATTTGTGAAGAGACCGCCCGTCAATGAGAATACGGTAAGAAGAGGTCCAGTGACAGTTACAGCGATTGCATATGATGGAGCAGTCTGGAATTCAATAAACTCTATTACAAGGGCATGAAGGAATAACAAACCGCACAAACAGCAATTCCCAATGCAGCAACATTCCATTCAATGACCATACAAGTGAACATTTGCCTTAAAAATGTCAGAAAATTGATTGGAAATCCGACGAAAAAGTATGAAGAGAGGACCAAAACGATTCCATCGACAGTGAAAATTGGAAGAAAAGAAAGAATTTTGGCAATATAATAGGCCGAAATCGGATAGATTCTGTCGTCATATTCACGAACCAATGGTGGATAATCAGCTGGCATAAATGCTTGAATTCCAAATATTGTAGAGTATGTTAACTCGGAAATATAGTAAAAAAGAGCTCCTTTATATCCGGTTAGACCGTCCTAAAATTGTTTTTGAAATGTGTGAAAATGATTAGTGCGAAGGAAAGTAAAACCTGATCAACTTCCAGTCGAAAGAATAAAAAACCAATGAAAAGGCCCATGAACAGTTTCTGAATTAATTTCGCTTTCATAATAGCTGGATTTCGAATATTATCAAGCATATATCTGAAATTGAAATATAGAAAGAAGGGGGTTTGTAGATAGAACTTCAACCTATGGGTAAGAGCCGACAAAAGAACAAAATATGTGGCAGAATGATGTGGATTCATTGCTCGAACCTCTTTCGTTTGATCCATTAACTTCAGAAGGCGTTCATGATAGATACTTTTTTCGAATTGATCACAAAGATCTTGACATCTTTTCTTACATGCTTCTGCTTCTGACGGTTTGATTGCCAGCGTCTGAAGTTTTCGAAATACGATAAAAATTTGTATTTAGACGATATTTAGAAGCCTAGGTTCTGTTTTTCACAGAGCTCATACTAAATAAAAACATACATCAATGAAATAATCAGCAGGATTCGTATGATCTGGTACTTGGCATCCGCAGGCAGAAAAATGATGAATTGCTTCATCAATGGCACCGTGGAAAGCAATTTGTCCTCGAGCAAGAAATACCACCTGAACGATATTTATCACACTTTCCGTCTAGTGGAATATTCATTTCAATAGAGCATACCTTATCAAATATTTCAAAAACTTCGGAAGATGGCTGATGAATTGTACAAATGATTGTTTTTCCTTTCTCCAGAGCCATTGCTTCTAAAGTCTAAAAAGAAATTATCTTTTGAATTCACGAAAGACTTCTGAATTCACTTTGACAACTTGAAGAGACATATGTGAATCCAATCCAGTCGTTGGTTCATCACAGAATATAATTGGTGGATTGTTGATCATTTCAGTGGCAAAAGCCAATCTTTTCATTTCTCCTCCTGAAAAGAAACAATAAAATTAGTCCCAAAATACGAAAAAAACTCACCAGATATTCCTTTTTTAATTCCTGGAATTCCGATTCGACTGTTTTTTGGTTTCTCCAATAGCATTTCTTTCATCACTTCTTCCACTCTTTTTACTCTTTCAGAAGATGAAGTTCCAGGTGGAAGACGAAGTTTCGATTGAATATCAAGATGTTCTTTTACCTGATTGAATACTCTTTTTTCTATTAAAACAAAAAAACAACTTACAGTCAATGTTCCCATAAATAAATCTTCTTGTTGTACATATGCAGAAACACTTGTCACTCCCTTCCCAATATTCTGACCATTCACCAGAATTTCTCCTTCTACATCCAGTCCCTTCAATCCCAGAAACAGTTTCAATAACCATTCAAATAAGAGAAACTCACTTTCAGATTTCTCTGTAGAAGAGTATTCAAAAGTGTCGTTTTCCCTGCTCCACTTGCTCCCATCAATGCAATTACTTCTCCTGGAACTGCACATCCACTTACTCCATTCAGAAGAACTCTTCCTGCTTTTGTCGTCACTTTCAGATTCTTCCACTGCAACGTCACCAAATTGTCCCATTTTCCAATTTCGATATCATTGTTTTCAGTCTCTCTTGCACTCAACAACGTTTTTGTGACTTCTGAAATATTGATTCAATTGAATTCTTTCACTTCTCAGACAAACCATTTTTTGAAGATTCCATTTTTTAGAAATGATTATTTTTACCGAAATTCAAAAGAAAATTACAGAAAAAAACTGAATTTACGTGACTGTTATTGAATTCTACGCAACTTCTGAAAAAAACGTTTTGAAAATCTACTTTTTGGCATTCTTCTGGAACTTAGAAATCGTTCTTTCGATTGAGTTCTAATAGGGAATATTCAAGGGAATCGAAGAAAAACAATTTATGAATTTCAAAGTTTTTATTTTAAATATTTTATGTGTGAGTTATTCTCAAATGAAATTTCTATTTGTTAGTTCATTTCCAACGGATGATAATTCTGGAAAAATGAGATTTTTGAATGATTCAAAAAATAAATAAAACCTGTTCTGTCTTAAAATATAAATATTCGAGTTCCATTTCCTGCGGAGTCCATATTTCATTATTGAATTGAAACTGACAACGAGCTTCCCTTTCATTCTGTGCTCCAGGGACTAAAATGGGATTCCATCCGTATTCAGGAACATATTGTTTCAATTCTTCCTTGTTCTGATACATAATCTGCTTTGTTTGTGGATACTGTATTTGATTTGTTTGGAATGGAAGGAGATACGGTAGTTGATGATGTGGATATTGAATATGTGGAAAACCATGAAAATAGTCGAATTGATAGGGTTGCATCTTCGTTTTTCCGATTTCTCCTAGATATGGATAATGAATAGATGAATACATCTGATTATTGTTTTGTAATGAGTTATTGGGAATCAATTCAGTGCTCATGAGACTTTTTGGTTTTTCAGTCTCTTTTCGATCAGAATTTAAAATATTCGACGACAGAAATGAGAAGTTTCGAGTAGATCTTTTTGCATGACGGATCTGTATCGATTGAAAACATTTAACAGGAATGAATTGTAATTGATCGAAACGAAAATCAGAAGAAGTTCCAGTTGTTGTATTCACAATCGAAAGAATCGGAATATATTTGTGATTCGGTTCCACGTATATCTGAAATTATTGTAGTTTGCATCAGATAAGTTTCTGTTTTTTCACTGATTCTTGGAATAAATTCTGAAAATAAAGCTTACAACATTCTGTCGAACTTCACTTAATTCTCTTGTTATTCGTAATTTATCAAATTGAACAATGATTGAATTCCATAAAGATCCTTTTTCTTTTCGAGTTTCTGATTGACCGAATTTACATAATTTTGCTTTTTTATTAGCAGAAGAAACGGGAATCCATTGATTGATTTGATACATATATCTTCAAGAAAAAAAAAGATTTCATTCCAAATGTTTGTAATAGAAGGGCACCTCAATTCATCGACCATTTCGATTCGTATTTTCATATAATAATTGTCTCCAGGTGACAATCCACTAATCATAAATTTCGGTTCCGGATTCATTTTGACTCCGCCCCTTTTCATGAGGATCTCGTTCATTGGTTCGAATTCTTCATATTTATGATCATCGACAACGATTACTTGCATCACGAAAAATTCTTTTTCCAAGAAGGAATAAACGAAAAAACGGATGATAAGGAGAAAAAGGGAAAAGTTTTGAACCGAAAAACGTGGTCGATTTGGAAAAATCTGCCAAATTTATGTTTCTATCATCACGTTTTCAGATTGTTTTTTACAAGTTTTTAATCGAAGACTTTCAGAATAAATTCAGCTATTTTTGATACTTGAGCATATATAGTATACGGTAGATGACTCCTGATCCCTTATAAACTGAAAACAAGAATATATGTGTCTCTTGAATCTTTCCGGAGAAATATCTTTCGAATGGCCTTACTTTTCCACATGACAAGCTACCAGAATCTGCTTTTCAAGGCTTACAATTCTCCGACAAAAAACATTTTCTATGGGTGATAAAATCTACACGAAGGACCTTGAGGGGCCTTTCCGACATTTCTTTTGATTCGTTTTCCTCGAGAGAAAGAAGCTGACAAATAACAATATTCCAAAGGAAAAGTTGACCTTGTATCTCTTTGTTCTTGGATATTTGAACACTTTGAGAGTCGGTTCCTTATTTGAAATCAAAAAACAAAATGGCGAAATGGCCAGATGTTTCAAAAAGAGAAATCGTTTCTGCTCCAATAACTTTTTCGAAATCTTCATTGAACTCTTTTAGAACAGTCCAGTCCCAACTTTCTCTTTTCCATCGGGTAAGCTCTTTTGACTCAGGAAACTCCATATTCTATCGAAGAATTCATCAGATATTCTTTCAAATATTCACTCTATAACTGAAATCTTTAAGTTCGCGTGGCGGTGCAATACATAGTTTTGCCGCCCATTCATCCAATTTGTTTATATGATTTGAAGTTGAATGAACAGATGTGTTCATTCAATTTCTGTCTCTTTTGATCTCAGGTTTCACAAATTGTATAGTGAAATGTCATAAATTATTCAAAACTTTTCATCTTTCTTATCAACAATCCAATCTTGTAATTTCTCTGATTTGAATCGTGTTATCTGATCTCAACTCACTATCATCTTCTCTAAACCGAATCGATGTAACTCCACCCTCTTCTTCCAAATTCTTTTTCTTCGAATTCAAATCTTTTGATCAGCAACTCAATCAACGTCATTATTCATTCCTTAGAGAGCCTAACTTATGATTATGTAGACGTTTTCATTTGAACATAAAGTCAAGACATTTAAAATTATAACTTTTATTCGAAGGAAATTCTACTTCGAAATCTGCAATTCTTATACATTTCAGCTGACTATAGATTATCTTTTCTTCGATTCCAAAATTCAATTCTTTTTCGAAACCGCAGGCTCATTCCTCTATTGAATCATCAAATTATTCAAAATGTCTTCAGTTAATCCATCAATTGGCTCCAGTCAGTCGGTATAATTTCGTGCACCGCGGGCGCCATCTCTTTTGGGTGGCCACGTAATGAATTGATGTTCTACAGTAGCCACATGTCGAAATGTGTCTGCGTCTCTTCATTTCTTCTACTCTCTCTTTTTCTTTCCATTTGATTTCTGATTAGAGAACTATACTGAGCTATCAGAAAGCGTTCATAAACTATTGTTTATTCTATAAACATTCTCAATTGAAGTATCCAATTTCATCATTCCAGTTATTTTTTACAGATAAAAGAACAGAGTGACCGATTGGAGAAGAAGAAAAAAATTATGGAGGATCCGAATTTATCTGCATTTCTTGCCAGACTTCGACGTAAGTTCATTCGAATTTCGTTTTCTTCTCTTCTTCTTTCGCTTCTTTTTCTGAAATTTCTTTTCAATGAGTTCTCACACACTCTCTCTCATATATAGAGAAAGTCAAAAATCAAAATGAGAGAATCGAAAAGAAAAGAAATAGAGTCTACAATTAAGTGAGTGAGTGCCCCTCGGCTCCTGCTGTGTGATGTCTTTCCTGGAGATTTATGGGAAACAGAATAGGGATGGTAATGGGGTATTGAAAGAGGAAGGAGGCGGTGTGAGGAGAAGAAGAAGAAGACATTGTCATTTGACAGTTGGATTCGCATGTGATGTTTCATTAACCTAGACTCATATTTTTTCAATTCTTCTTTTGCTTTACCGTAATCAAGAGAATAGGACAAGGAAATACATAGGGGATATGTATCTTTGAAACATGATAAATGGGACGGTGCATTATATGATTAACTTTCGAAAAAAAAAGATCCTTTTCGAAAGACTAAACACTGAAAAATCGTCATTATTTTCCAACTATTTTTATCATTTATTAGGTTGTTCAATAATTTTCCGAAAATTTTTGCCTATTTTTTCGAGATGATTTTCTCGTGTTAATAGCATGTGATTTATTTGATTGTGTGCTATAAAGCATTGACAGTCCTCCCCTAATACTGCAGCAATTTGGCGATTCTATTCCTTGAACAGCTCGAGTACTGGAACGCAAAGTCTCCATGTACCCAATTTTTGGGGTATGTTTTGAATTGGAGTTTTAGACATAAAATAGTTGTTGATGGGTTCCAAAAGTTAATAATTAGAATCAGCATAGCCCTAAATGTACTAAAATCTAAAAGAAAAGTCCTTTCGATTAAGAACAGTTTGGAATCAGTTGCTCAATGAAGATAAAACTTTTCATTTTGGGATGAAAGTGAATTCTCATTGTGTATCCTCCAATTCAGAAGATTTTCATTTTTCATTAATGTCATTCAAAAGTATAGGCAATGGTGGTTACTCACACTGAATGTTTAAATTCTCCTGCTATTCCACTACTCACAAGAGAGCTTCATATATTGCACATCGATTTTGGCTTAAAATTCAAGTTTGGAGACGTTTTTCGCCAGTTTATTTTGATGAATTCGTGAGAAATTTAAACCATGGTTAAGGTATTGTACTACTTTTTCATCAACAATAAAAAGATCATCAGGTTGTTGTTTCATTTTTGAGAAAACATAGGGGAAAGATTCTCATATCAATTCATCAGAATCCCTGAAATGGTATATCAAGAAACAACCTAGTATTCTTACATTTAGAAGAGGCTTCCAATAGTTTTGATTTGCTAGATAAGTAACCCTTATCTGTGTTAATCATTCACAAGCAGATAGAAATTGCTCCGTTTCTCAACAGAGCTGCACCAAACATAAATCCCTCACATACAACATTCCTGATCTCGCGAAGTCAGCTCTTCGAAATCGATTCAGCTGAATCTAGTTTTAGTTTTATCAACACACTGGGCGTGTCCTTCACCAATGTCAATAATTACCTCTTAAATATCAAAACTTTTTTGGGTTGAAAACGTTGAAGCAAAATGGATAGCTCATTTTCAAGAGAGGAGGCTTTACGACAGGCGGCGTTTCTTCGGAACTAGAGAAGGAGTTTATAAGAGCTGTGAGGCAACAACAGTGTATTTAAAGGGCTTTCAGACAAACACAAAAGGGAATTGAAAACTAAGTCCATCGCCGAGAAATCGGCCACCAAACACAAGCATTCGAAATTTTCGGAAAATTATTGAACAACCTAATATTTCATATATTCCATTCAATTTCCTCTTCATTTCCTTTCTTTTTTTCACTTCATCCCCAAACTGCTTTTCTACCTACATCAATTGTATCACTTTTTCATCGAATCATAATGAGTCTAATACTCTATCCTCTTCTCTATTTTCCATTCAGAAGCAGTCAGACAGAAAGAGCTCATTTCTAACCACCCGGTTGTTTCTCCATTACCTTCGTTCATTTCCCCCTTAACCTTCTCCATTACTCTTCTATTGTTATCTTAACGACAATTATTATTATTCTCTCTATTTTATTGTCATGCCGCGACAGAAAGGACAGATTCCAAAGACTGAGCAATTCCGAATTCTGTATAGAGAAGGAATGATTCGAGCTTTCGGTGGGTTTCCATTAGCAGTTTTCCGTTTCTTTTTCAACTATAGACACAGTTTCCTTCTTTCTTTCATTCTGTTTAAAGTCCCTCTTTTTCATTTATTTTTCATTTAATATCTCATATTTGTTTACTTCATCAAAACTCATTTTTCTTTAAAATTTGTACCATTCTGTCTTTGTTTTTGATTTTAATTCCTTCTGATTCTCTCATTTTTGAACACTATTTCTTCTCCTTTAGACTCATAACTCTCAATCAGATTACTGAATTCTGCTGACGCAGTTCAACGTATTTTGTTGTTGTCATTACTCTTGTTCGAACCAGACCTCACGTGTTAGTTATAGCGTAGGCACGTAGATAAACAGGATGGAAGAATGGTTTCTACTACGGAAAGATCTTCTAGAGTGTCTACTTCCTTTTGATTGCTGAAAACCAAAAGGATGAACTGAATGAGAGAGAGAGAGAAAGAAAGAGAGAGAGAGAGAGAAAGAGAGAGAGAGAATGAGAGAGAGAGAGAGAGAGAGAGAGAGAGAGAGATAGAACTCTTAAAACATCAATCTACTGTCATAGTCCCTTCTTGTCCAATTTCAAAAAATGGGCAAGGAGACTTGGATCGAAGCATATGTTCTAAGATGACTTTCTCATTTTTCAAAGTACACTTGGCTCTCTCTCTCTCTCTCTCTCTCTCTCTCTCTCTTCCATGTGTCACTGGTCCCTTTAATTTATCGAGAAGTCTCAAGAAAATTGGTGTAAATGTTGAAGAAGAATGAGAAAAAAGGAAATTGGAAAGAGTCAAATTGGCGTCGCAAAACCGACAAAAAACGATCCATTAAACCAGCCGCATCCTTCTTTTTCCCGCAACATTTTCGATTCATCGCACATTCGTTCGTCCCCTTTTCTCTCTTCTTTTCTCGTCGTTCCATTTCCTTTTTTTCCTCTTTTTTTTGGATTTTTGTAGGGAGAGAGAGAGAGAGAAAAAGGACGTTAGGGCATGAAACATGTCGCCAGGTTTCTGTTTTTTCTTCTTTTCTCTTTCGATTACAGACTTCTTGATGAGAAAGAGTTTGAAAGATACATAGAGATGATGGTACTGTTTTTCTGGAAATTAAGAAATGAAAGAAAAGATTTGAGCCCGTTTTCAGAGAAATGAAGGAAAGAGGTGAATCTCTTGATCCAATGGAATTCATCGGTTAGCTACTCATCGAAAGAAAAGTCTGAAATAAGTTCCTGATAGACATTCTGAAACTGAAAAAGACCTCCCAAGCAGATTATATCTTTTTGAGAAATGAAAAAGTGTTTGACCTATGTGTATACCACCTGCAAGTACTCATCTCCGTCGAAATCATTCAATCTTCATTTGTCTCATCCTCTATCTCTCAATTCCCTTTAACCGAATACCGCCGCCATCCGTTTTTTTCCCCAATTTGGCTTATCATTGACACGATCGGAATAACAAGAAACATCTTATTCCAATATCGTTTTTTTATGTGTGGGTCATCAGAATTCGAATTGACAGATGATTGGAAAAATGAAGAATCGAAACATGCCTCCACGCTTATTAACCACCGCAAACAGAGAAGAGTGAAATGTCGGAATGACCTCCCTTGAAGACAAGAAATGAAACTTTTTTATTTGAGTCTTTCTTCTCGATCTTTGTCCTAATTTGATTCCAACTGTTCATTTGATTTGTCTTTATTCGCAGAAGAAGTTCCCACTAAGTAATGATTTGTGAATGGTCCCATTCAAAAACAAAAATAATATAAACAGAAAAGAAAAGATAGAAATCTGAAAGAAGACCCATTTAAATAGGCCTGGTTCCTTTCGTTTTAGTCATCGTTTTCTCTATACGAACACATGAAAATCAGGGAGGGAGGCGGATTAAATAGAGACGAAAAATGCAATAAAAAGTTGTCGGGGAGAGGACGAAAAAGGGCAGAAATAGGGAGAAAAGGTTAGATTTTGAGAAGAGAAAGAATGGTTTAGTTAAACTATCTTTCGATCAATACACAAATTTTATGGAAATTTATTCCAAGATTTCGATTTTTTGATTTTTTTTCCAGTGGAAGTGTTCAGTTTTTTTATGCGATTCGTCTAGGAGCAAGGGTATGTGTGTATTATAATCTCAACTTGATCAGAAACTTTTCTAGAACTATCTCATTACGTCCAACTGTCGCTTTGTCATCTCTTCCTCTCCGTTCCCTTACTATTCTTTAATTTTCCAAATATTCAATTTCTTTTTACCCATCTTACGACATCTTTTCTTCTTGTGCTTTTGCGGAAAAAAAACTAAAAAAAACGACATGGAGGTATCCGGGGAGGCCTTCACTTCCAAATATTTGCTTCGTGGCCACCCCGTTAGCTCCTATCGGGAAGTGTGCACACATACGACTGTGCACAGGCACCCAATAAGAGACTGACTGAAAATGAGAGAATGTTCAGAGAAGAAACGAACGAACTGTGTTCCATACTTTATCACACACACACAAACGGAGGAGAAAAAGAACTCAATAGGCCGCCCGAATTTGTATTTTACTCTTTCTTTACTTAAAAAATACAAAACGAATTTGTTGATTTTTATACTTCTTTTGATGGTAAAAAGGTGTCGGGTTACTGTAAGTTTGTTTATTAAATGTGTGTGTGTTGACCTTTCGATCTACAGTTCCCAAACCATCGAAAGAAGATGCACTTTTATCCGATTCATCCAGAGATTTGTTTCTGATCAGAAGATTGAGATCTCTTCTACTCCGAATTATTTCTCAAATCATCTACCCAATTTTTCTCGATTTTTCCTTTTTCCTCCCAAATTTCTCGCTTCGCCGCCCTCAAAAAATGTCTGGGAGGTCTCGTTCTCTTTTCCGTCCTGGGAGAGAAAAGACGAGTGTTTGTCTCTAAGTCTCTCAAAATTCGTCGATATTTTAACTCCAGACACTTTTGATATGTCGCCGGTCGAGCAAAGAGGAGCGGAGGAACGAGGAAAAAGAGTACACTCACTTCTCTGAATCTCTTCTCTATTACCTCTGTTCTCTCTTTTTTTTTATTCTTCCATTTTCAAACATTCGTCCGTTTTTGGAAATAAAAAAAGAAGAAGAAGAAGAAGAGACTGGTAGGAAAAGGGGGAGAATTGAATCGTCGAACGAGAAGGCGAACAAGAACAACGTTTGTGGTTTTTTTCTTTCATGGTGGCACTTTTGGAAGAAACAAGACGATAATAGAATTCTGATTCTCTTCTTTTTCTCTGAACTTCTGAACTATCTTTTCATTTCTATTTTCGATAGTCTCTGAGCCTCTAAATGAGTTCGAAAATCCTTTTTTCTTTCCTCTTCTATCATGAATTTGTTTTATGAAATCACCTTCTAGACTTCTATTTCTAGATCGTCTAGGGGATTATAACTACATTTTAGTCAATTGAATATAACAATACAGTACCCCATTCTGACACAATCTCAAATCGAAAACGAGATCCACAGACTGTGTTTCATTCGACTTACTTCTTCATTCATCCTCTGCTCTTGTATTAGAGGTATTCTGATTCTAAGAATATACTTTCCATTTATTCGTTTTTTCGATTCTCTAAACAGAATGTTGCTAATTGATTTCAACTAATTGATTTCTCAATAAAACCAAAAAAATACAAGGCCACCTAGTCAACAAACCGAAATTTTTATTCCTTTTTCTGTATTCAATCAGAATAACAAATCCATTTTTCTACCGTTTCTTCCATCCTTTTCTATCCCTTTCCCTTCTTTCTTCTTATACCGCCGACTAAGAAAACGCAACATTTTCAAATTCTTTGCCTTGTTATCCAATTGAAATTCACCCGTTTTCCATCCATTCAGTGCCGCCTAGGTGTTGGTCGGGTGGCCCATAAATCGTCGATTCCTCGCCGTCTCCATTCTTCAGATTGCCTCCAGCCGGGGTCCAAAACGAAGAAGAGGCAAAATACTGGCCCTGAAGGCACTATAAATCTCGGTCCGAAACGACACCCCAGAACTTTTTCTTCTTTCTTTTTTCCCCTTTCAATTCCTTTGTTTGACATTTCAAATACCTCGATACACAATTAGTTCGCACATTTTGTTTTTCAAATTCCGAAGTATATTATCTTAACTTTTCAAATGCCCATTCCTACAGTAATTTATCAATTTCTTCCGAAATCTTTGATATTACCGTACTCAGTCCCTTAAGCTCCGCCTACAATTTCTAAATATAATAATTCCGATATCTCTTCTTCTTTTTCTGACTCATGAACAAATAAAAGTGTTATAAAGTATCTTTTTGTCCTTTCATGATCCTTTTTTATCACAATGAAAAGTATACCCTGATCCTAAATCTAATTTCCTGTCTACATAACTCCATGAATTCTTCTACTTCTAATTTCCGTTCCAAATGTCACCCGCAACTAAAAAACCGTCATCCTTTATATCATTTTCTATGTGGAAACGACAAATAGATGAATGTTTTATGAATTGAGTCAAATTGAATTTCAATAAAATATTCGGGCGTCAATTGCTTCCAACTTTTTATTTTTCATTCAGCGTTCAAACCTCACAGAGCTCTTTTCAACGGGAAATATTCAGAAAATAAGTCTTTCATCTTATCATGAATTCGAATTGAAATGAGAAAATAAGGAGAAGATTAATTATTAGTTGAGATAAAATATCCGGAAAGAATCGGTCAGAAATTGAGAAATGACGTCTACAAAAATAGAGTTTCTAGAAATCTTAACTGGCGATGAAGATTAAAGGGACGATGATTCTATTGATCATTTTTCAATTCAAATCAAGAGAAAGTCCCTTTTGAACGATTTCAATTTCTTCTGAACTACTCACTTTCTCTCTCTCTCTCTCTTCAGAAACAATTATTTTAATGAGAGATCTACCGTATCCCTCTGTCATTCTTTCCTTTTTCTTCCGGTTTCCCCATTTCTAATTTCTGCACATAAGACACAACTTTTCGCTCACTCATATCTTTCCCATTTTCAGCCACAATCCTTCTCTATGACTCTCTGTTCTCTCCGTCTTTTTCCTATTTTTTCGACCAAAAGAAGGCTCTACTTTAGACCAGAAATGAGCAGATGTTTCTTTTTTCTCTCGTATTTCTATACTTCTCACGAGTTCTTATGTTCTCTTCATTCATTATATACAATTGAGAAATAAGAGACACAGATAAGTTTACAAAAAAGAACACTTGGCCTTCTGAAGTCGACGCGGCGACCAAACGGAGGCTCGCCGTGTCCTCACATACACATCTTCTTCTTTTTCTTCCTTTTAGTCCTACTGTGAATGTGCTTTGAATAGAGCTCGAACACACCAATCTATTCGACTGACAACGATTCCATTTTCTATTCGGATGATCGGAAATACTCAGAATTTTTATCATTCGAAGAAATTTTAGTTTTTTAATAAGAATCACTCAAAATCAAAAAGTTCATCACTTGATAACACCTATAAAATGGTCTACAATTCTGTAAAATCTATCATCCCACCCTGACTTTTTTTTCTTTGAAATTCGACACTTTTTTAGCCCCTCTGGCTAAAATATTCAGAAGTCAATGTCTCTTTTTCTATTCATTTCGGCCTTTTGAACCTCTAAACTTCTTCTTTTTCTTCTTCACTTGTGTTTACTTTTCTTTCTTCGTTTCTTCTCACAATAATTGCAATCTTTTCCTTTGCTTTTCCTCTTTTTCTCACTGCAAAAGGCCTACATTTACCGTAATCCCTCTTTCATTTTCATCAGAAGCTGACGCCAATTCGAGAAACTCCTTGCTCCTTTTCGTCCCGTTGCATTCTTTTTTCCTCGTCGTTCCTCATCTTCTCAAATGAAATCTTGTGTGCGTTTCCTCAGAATGTGTGCATGTGTGCTCCAAACGACGGCTCAACTTCTCTTTTTCTGAACCAAGAACTAAAGGAAATACCTAATTAGGATAAAACTTCTCTTTGAAGAGAGTCTTTAAATCTCGATTCTCGAGGCATCTCTTCCGAGTGTTTCTTGAATAAGTGGGCGGAGCTTAGATCTCTCAGGGAATCATATTTCCAATTAGGAACTGGGAGCCAACAAAATGTAAAGGTATAACTGAAAAAGAAATGGGAAAGAGAAGAGAGAGAGAGAGAGAGAGAGAGAGAGAGAGAGAGAAAGAGAGAGAGAGAGAGAGAGAGAGAGAGAGAGAAACCTAAAACTATATTCTATTCTGGGATCAGAATTCATCATGATCCTACAAACCATTTTAGTCTACGAATCTTCTGGATCTACATCATTTTAGAGGTGAATGACGATTACATTCTGATGTGAATTTTCGTTTCTAGACTCACCGTCATCGTCGATAATCAAAGCCTTCTTCGAATACATTTTTGTGTCCAATTTCATACTCTTTCCAATTCTTCCATTCCGATTACACATGTGTTCTTCGTTTTTTTCTTGATCCGCATCAACCGACTACCCCACATACGTTTCAACAATTCAGTATCATGCTGCTCTTTTCTCTCTCTCTCTCTCTCTCTCTCTCTCTCTCTCTCTCTCTCTTTCTCTCTCAGTTGGAAGGACCCAAAGGCTGCCGGAGGTCCTCCTGCTCAGTTTCTCGCCCTCCGTCCCGTTGTCCCCGCCCCGACAACTCACTCTCTGTCATTCGTGTTCTCTCTTTTTCTCGTTGGCGCCCGTTGGCTCTTGGCTCCGCGGGCGACGACGAGGACGGCGACGACGAAAACGGGGCGTCGAAGAAAAAAGAGAATGGAAGGACAGAGGTCTCCTCTTCTCTTCTCTTCCTATCCTATCCAAGAGAGCAACAGCAGTAGTGCATGGGTGTGCGAGAGCCTCCGGAGCAAGAAGAGGAGAGCTCTCTTCGTTTTTAGAGAAGAGGACGTCGCCTTTTTTTCTTCTTTTTTTTCTATTTCTCTCTTTTTTTGGTTTTTTTAGAAGAGTTGTTTGCAGTTCTTTGTGCATTGAACATCCCAAGTGTTTCATGCAAGATATAGACGCATTAATCTAGATTCGGATGACGTTTCTAAGCCGGAAAGCGTCGAACTACCGTAATCCTTGGAATCAGGAACCCTCTTCGAGAGAGCATTATATATTAGTCAAGAAATACATCTTCCTGTAAATTGTTAGACGAATTCTCAAAGTAGTAAGATGAAAATGGAAGAATATCGTCTAAGCTTACGGTAGTTTCCTATTCGATAGGCCAATAATTCACTCCTTCTTCAAAAACTTTTAAAATAATTATGTAGTGTCTCATCTCTATTGAATTTCAAGTTTTGCATATTGTGGAATGTTATAATTGATGTGCAGGTAACACTCTGAGCATTTTCCTCCGTCTGAAACTCCAAATGAATATCATCGAATCGTTTCTTTAATAAACGAACTTCAGAGAAGATTCTTCATTTTCTCTGATATCCATCCTGAATTGCCTTCATTATTCTTTTTCTTCATTCATCCTACCTCACAACTATAGAAATATAAAAGAGTTTCTCTTTTAGTTCTCAACACAAAAAAGACGTGAGAAACGAGAATCAACTCGTGTTTCTTTTCTCAATATCCAATCACTTTTTTTGCTTGAAAGTATTCTGGTGTGCCACTCGTTGTATAAAATTGTTTAATGAAACTTCTCTTCTACCTGGCGCCACCAGTCAAATCGAAGGGAACCGCCGAGTTTTTTATGACATTGATTGGAATGAAAAGTCAGTTGTCATTTTATGAGAAACAAGGTTTGGGGAGTTGAGAAATGAAGAGGAAAACTGGGTGATTCAGTTGAAATTAAGTGAGGTCGAAGACGAATTAGATGAGATAACGAGAAGTTGCTCAGAGGAGTTTTATTGGAAAGAATGCGAGACTTGATGAAGAAGAAAAGAGAGAGAGAGAGAGAGAGAGAGAGAGAGAGAGAGAGATACGGTAGAAACCTAGTCCACCAAATCAGAACTTCATAAACATTTGGTTTCCTGTAGCAATAGAATGAATCATTTTCCGATCTCCGTGTTTTCGACTCTGTGCCTTTTCCTCGATTATATGTGTTCTACCGGAGAGAAAAAACTGGCGGCCAACAAAAATTAGCATAATAATTCTCTATTCTGTACATTCTCCTGACTTTTTTTCGTCGGTTCGTGTTTCTCAGTGTCACTCTCGCTTTTCTCTTCTTTACCAGAATAGTGCAACTCCATAAAACCTTACAAAAAGATCGTCTTGTTGAATAGAGACGGAGACGGCATAGAATCTCTGAGTTCTCTCTCTTTCAGAAGAAAAACGAACTGACAGCCCCGCGGAGGCAACGTTTTCTGCGTCGGAACCCATAAAATGTGCGCCTCCCTCGGTTTATGGGGGGCGGTATTTCAAAGTGTTCTTCGTGCGAAAATTGTGTTCAAAGAGAGGAGAGTATGAGAGAGAAAAAGAGATTCGAGGGCTCAATGTTGCAAGAGAACGAGGGGTTTTCGTTTTTTTCTGTGCTCTGACATTCTTTTTTAGGGGGAACCATCAGCTTCTTTCTTACTCTCGAGTTTTCATACTTCACGGCTTTCACGTTGTGAATTCTACTATTTCTGTTTTTTCTCAGGTGTGCTGAATTTTAAACATGAGCCATGGAATGTAATAATACTCTTGGATAAAACGGCTTTTCATATTCTAATATAGAAGTTCATTCCACATTTGACTCCGAGTTATTCGAGAAGTAGTTCTTTCTCATTTTCTTCAGATCCGTTAGATATCTTATTCTTGATCGTTTTCTAAACTGTTGCTATTCGAAAGTATTAGAACTGAAATATTGTTATTATTCATCTATTTAGTATTATTACTGTGTTCAACATCCTTGGTATATTCCCCTTATTATTCTAATAAGTTCTGAAGTGTAAGACCTCCTGGTCATCTCTGAATGAGGCAAAATACGTCAACAACGCATCACATTATCGCGTGTCGATGGCCGTTTCTTCTCTGATCCCCCTCACAGAAAAACTCAAATCCACATGTCGGGTATATCTAATCCTTACGAACTAATCTGCGCTTTATTTCTATCATTCTCGGACAAACGTTCCAGTCATTTTTTGTTCTTTTCTCCGCCTTATTCTTGTAGGATTTCTCCGATCATATCAGCTTTATTTCAATCTCAGATTAAAGAATCAGGGTCGTATCAAAGAGCATCACTAATCGTTTCCTAACTTTTTTATGTGTTCTTTCTTTCGTAATTCAAGTGAAGAAATGGGAACTTTCTCAAAAAATAGATGATTTTGATGGATGATAAGGTGTATTACACTTTCACTTTTTCGTTGAACTAAACTGTTCGCTCCTTTCTTTCGTCAGGCTATTTTATTCTTTCAAATAGAGAAGAAGAGGCGGTAAAAGAACGTCGTCAGCGAATGTTTTTTTGTGGATCGAAAGCGTAGTCGGAGGAAGTTTACAGTGGCATGTAAAGGATGATGTATGCCATTGAATCCCTTCAATTGATATGATATACCTCCTAGGAAGTTTTCATTCGAATGTCTCTTTATGCATATTGTTCTAGACGTTCAGAAAAAACAGATTAGCTTTTTGCCGACTAGGTGGTCTCGTTAGAATTATTTATTTCTTTACTTATATTTTCATATTTCTCTGCGTCTTCTCTATCAAATAATTTCACCCGGTCTGAAAAGTAAAACTTTCTGTCATCACCCGACAATGATAAGAAGCATCTCCGGAGAGCCCTTCGTTGATTTGATTAGCTCTCTGTCTCTCGTAACCCAACCATTTCGCCGCCATCGCGCCCGACGATCGAAAACTGAATGTTGCGTTCTTTATTCGCGTCAGTGCATGCGTGTAACTGATGAAACTAAAAAAGAAGTGATAAGTGGTATACTGTGAAACAGAATATGATTTGAGTGATTGGGGTAAATCAATCGATTCTTAGGTTCTTTGTAGAAGTTTGGACCATCTCGCTTCTGTGATTTATCAGTTCTATAGTTCATATTCATCTTCAAATCGAATATTATCTACTTTTTTTCTGTTATTTCAACGAATTCATATTTAGTCTTTCGACGTTCCATCACCTCATATTTCTCTCCCACCCCCATTTCTACTTCATTTCTCCTTATCAATTCTATCATCCAACTTTTTTTCACCGTTTTCTTTTCAGTCTCTCTCCGATCATGCGTTCCATTCTCTGTGTCACTTTCACTGAGTTTCTTTTCTTTTACTTTTACTTCTTTTTCACTAATTTCCGTTCAACCCATCGAGAAAAAAGGCAGGCGGTTGCCTGACTACGGTACCATTTCTCTTCAATATTTCACATGCGGCGGCGCTGGTGGTTTGAAAGGGTTTTATCAATTTTATCAGTATAGAAGTTGTCTGCGTCTTTGTGTCTTCAATGCTATTTTCACACTGAATAAGGGTTAAAAGAGATGGACGACAGAGGGAGTTCTTTAGTTTATCAGTTTTTTTTTTCAAAAAAAAATCCTTATTGACTCCTTTTCTGTTTCTTTTCTCCGAATACCAATTGTTTACTTATTTTCATTACTTTTCAGAGAATGCACCAGCAAGCTCGCGGCACCTTCTGAATAGTCAAAATCGTTCAGAAAGCTTAGATCAGAACCGCTCAAAGAACAATTTAAAGCAGGAGTTTGAACACGCAGGAGTGTATTCGGCGTTTTCTTTTGCGAATCGGAGCAACAGTATCACTTTCCCTGAAAGAATTGAAAGCAACGCCGGCATGATGGCCCCAAGCACAGAGGTGAGATTTATTGAATAGAAATAGAAACATGCGTTCTATCATTCCTCTTCATCAAATCGTCATCAATCGAGGAGAATCTATTTCTCTATATGAAAGTATTTGCAGGATCCCGAAACAGTCGTAGATGCTCAGCGTCGTGGAAGCTTCTCGAAGAATAAGAAAGGAAACGGATGGAGTAATACTCAATTAGCCAGTGATAATGAAGTAAGATAATCTAAAACAAAACGATCAAACATAACTTGACTGATCTTGTGAAAACTTCTCCGCGTTACAAAATCTATAGAGCTCAATCGAGCCTGCATGTCTAGACCGGCCATAATTTATTTTGATCATCGAACATTGCCGTTTTTTTCATCTTGATGCCACGTATTCTCTAAAAGGTTTCCTGATAAGGGAATTCTCAAAAAAGATTAAAACTGATAATCGAACTACATCTCTTTCGTTTCGTTCTTCATTTAATTTTCTACTTATGTGTACGCATGTAGACTTGTTTACTGATTTGGGAAAAAGGCAAACCATTCATGCCGAAAAAATATACTTTCTGTCTGAAATTATAGTGACCGTCAGAATAGGACTCATGCACTTTTTTCTTCTCTTGCTGGTACCGCCGAGCACCGAGCGCCACCGCTTTGAAGCTGAGAGAAAATGAGTGTAAAAGGGTGAAAGAAGGCAGACAGCAGAATAGAGAGGAATTGTCGAAAACTTTGTACTTCAAAAGAAAAAAAGAATTACTGACTTCTGATAAGAATACATATCTTAAAATCTCAGAATCAACAGATATCTATATGATTTTCTTCTGGTCTACTAGTCAGAATGCGTTCTCAAAATATTCAGTTGAACAACTCGCGTCGACGTTTTTTTATAAATAGACATATTCGAAAAAAAAATAAACTGGGTTTCCTTCTTTCTTATTCCTGTTTATGACGGCAGGATTCGAAAAATACTAAATTATAGGACAGATACATAAATTATAGGAAATTGTTATTTTAAGTTCGAAGATGCGATAATTAAATAAATGCGAAACCGTATTCCAAAATAAACTTAAAGTCGGGTCTCGTAGCGATATGCCGTTAACAGCGGAACGGTTTTACGGTCAGCGCCTTGAACTTTTCTCTCTTTTAAAAGATCTTTTCCTTGCATGAATAAGATAAAAAATGAATTTTTGCGGCTTTGAATAAAATTTGTTACTTAAAATAAATTGTTTAATGTTTATAACTATCATTTCAGACGAAGGACATGAACTCGCCGTCGGGAGAAAACGACAATGTCACCCCGATGGAGGTCGATGACGTCACAAACGAAGGAACCCAAGGCAGGAGCTCTTTTTTTGTGTCTTTATTGAATCTTTTTTTCAGATCTGAATGGTCGAGACAATGTTAAAGAAGCTTCACCGTCCAATGGATCAGTTACGTCCAGGTTCATGCAGTCATCAATAGCACCATCTCATCAGAATTCACAGAATCCATTGGAATTGATACCTCCAGAGTCTGGTACGCTTTAAACGTATTTAAAGAGTAAAATTAAAAGTACTAGAGCTCACAGAATACGCCTACAATTTTAATTGTAGTGGAGAGTTTTTTCTTGCCGAAATCTCGAAAAAGCATGAAAGTGCATGTAGACTTTTGAGGGATAAAAAGGAGATTAGACATCAGATTGACACGGATACCTTTTTTAAGTTATAGAGTAATAACCAAAACGGAAAACGATTACCTTGATCATAATTTTCGCAAAGTTATTTTTACAATTTTTTTAATGTTCTGAACTTTCGAAATTGTCTGCATCTTTTTCAGTATGCTCCACTAATAATATCTCATTTTGTCCGTCCCTTCGAAATTCTAATTCAATCACCTCATTACGTGTATTTTATGTGTCTGATCGGAGAAACAGCCGCCACTATCACCAGTGAAAAGTCTGTGAAAACGCTCTTTTCTGCTCTGTTCTTTTTTTCTCGTTCGCGGTGACTGATGATGGTCCCATTTGCCTCCCGAAACTTCTTTTAAGTGATCCCTATCTCTCTTTTTCACTTTTTGTCATCGGGAGGGTCTAGAGGGTATCAGGGGCGAAAAATGAGAAATGTTCGTACTTTTTTGTCTCCTTCTGGTGCTCTTCGGCTCTCGAAGAAGAAGAATCTGAAGTCTTTTCTTGATTGATTACACGAAAGTTTTCGGGAATCCTTTCCTCCCTCCATCTCAGTGTGTGTTTAGGTTTAGTTTACAAAAAATTCGCTTGATGGAAAATTTGTCTTCTGCCCTTGTATCTCCTGTCTCTCAATTAAAAATTATTGAAAGTATGCTCCTGTTTCTGTTCCGTTTGTTTCATCCCACTCTCGATTCAATGATTGGTTACAATGTGTTTCGAATACTGTATGTATCAAGAGTACAGAGTGAGACACCCTGTGAGACGCAGCGTATTGCAACTTTAGACCCGATAAGACTGATGAAGGTGGAATGGCAACTTTTTTCTGAGGAAGCAAATGGATTATTCGATGACGATGTGAGGGCGCTGGGAGGTTTTCAAAACGGTATAATCGAGTGTAATGTGTCTGTGTATTGACAATCAAATAATAAGATGTGTATTTGAAAAACTTCAAAGGAACGAATTCATTCACTTGTGTCGATGAATTCTTGATCAGTTAGTTGCTCATTCTATTGAATAAAGCTAGAGTTTTCTCTACGGGATGCTAAGAGTGATGACTCTCGAGTCTTGGCTTGACTTGTTTTAGTTCTCTCCCACGAAGCAAATGCCAGACGCCTTATAACATGAACGACGTCTCTTTCTTTCCTTAACCACTTCGTTCCTTTTCATTCTTAGGCTCTTCTTCTAGAACATTTTATTAGCAATGAGAGATAATAATCTTCATTTCTCGAATTAAAGTTTGCATTGAAACATAGAAGTATTCGCGACAAAAAACCAGTTTCTTTTTTATCCTGGCGACTAACGGCGGCATCGAAGTTCTACAGTAACCAGTCAATCATCGAATCTTCATTTGATAATTGTTTCACCCGGAACCTCTTCTCTGTCTGTTTTTTTAGATTCATCGAAAGATAGTTATCTATCAACCTTCTCTTTTTCTTTTTTCTGTTGTTAAGTTGCCATCCCGATGAAACGAAAGTGAAAGTTCCACTCTCTTTCTCTCAATGCTTTTTTTCCATGGTGGTATACGGTACTGCGTGTCCTAGCGTTTTCGTCGTCGTCGTCGCCGTCAGCAACGGTTCAGTATGGGGTTGATACATCAAACCGACTGTGATGATTACACTATTTCTGAAAAAATAGAAGGAAGAGAATGGATGGCAAGAGATGGAGAAACAGAATCCCTCAAAAGTCGGTGAATAGTGCGTTCGAATGAGAGAACTGGGAGGAGGAGCAAGTAAGACGAGGACAGAGAAGGGGGCCACCCGGCACGCTTATCAATTTGAGAAACCCCCGTGTGTCTCTATTGCCTCCCTCTTTTTTAGATGGTAAACCAAATGAGAGAAGGTAGTCTACTGATAACCTCATGATTGGCACTTTCCACGACATTTTCATTCTGTGTGTGCGAAATGATCCCAGTGTCCGATGATGACCTTCCTGCTGCTTTTATTGAAGCTCTTTATCAAGTTTATGGTGAGTTGAAAGGTTCTATTCGTCTTTCATTGAAGACTAAAAGGAATAGGTTATTCTGGGATATCGAAACCGTTTCAGTACTGTAGTGCATGGTTGATTTCTCTTGAAGAAGATACATCAATCTAGGAATCCTTGTTCATTTTTTAGTTCAAACGATCAATTCGTATTTCTTCTCCTTTCCTGCACTTATAACGGTTGTTCGATGTGAACTTTAACGAAGATGATATGTCTAAATTCAGAATTACTGGTTTTGTAATCACACCTTTACTTTTAAATATTCTTTCCAATAACCTTTTTACTTTTCTTCTCACGTCAGAGCTTCATTCTGCTCTCTCTCTTCTTAACATTCCGCGAAAAAGGTAATTGTAGTCGTTTTGATTGCACTTTTCGGTGAAGTCATGAGCCCCCGATATCGAGAGACATGCGAGTCTCTGAAGTAGGCGGAGCTTATGGCCCACACTTGGTTTTCCCATTGGCGGTCTTCAATGTTAAGTAGTTTGTTATCAGTTTATGAGCGTGGCATTGAGCCACTATTAAAGCTAATTGTTCCGTTTTAACGATTTTATATCTTTATCAATCCCTTCAACTTTTGTAACGTCTAGTGAAATGCGTGTACAGCTCACTCCGACGCAATAAATACGCATCAAAAATTGGCACAAAAGATGAGAATTCATCCAAAAAAATATAAAAAAAATGGTAGAGAACTAAGCGGAGGAGGCGAAGTGGAAATTAGAAACGGAAAAAACTCGGTTTTCTTCTCGGGGGAATGCTAATTAGAGTGCAAGAACGCGCAACCGAAAGGCGCTCGCTCTGATGAGCACTTCGCTTTTTTGCTTTTCAAGAAGAAAGCACATCAGCACTTTCAGACTCTTGATAAATCGATAAGTTAGAAGATTCTCAATATCTACTAAGCCTTGTTCATTTTAACATCGAACGCTTTTTCTATTTTTCTTTGCTTCATTCATTGGGAAAAAAAGTATGTATAAAAAATGCACATTTCGACATCTGCTTATTCTGTGAAACTAGTAAACATCTGTACAAAATAGGAGGAAAGCAAATAGAATTCAAGAGGGAGCAGGTGTCATTACCACCCAGTGTCATCTCCTTTTTTCTTGTTTTTCAATCTTCCTCTGTCTACAGTAAGAAAAAAGACGGCGGAGTGATCACCCACCAGCTTTTTCAGCATTTCCTTTTGAAAAAAAACAACGTTAGCGGACTCCTCGCCTTTTCAGTACACAACACTTTGGCACACTCGTTCTTTTTTTCTCTCAAATTTTTCCGGCGACACGAATTCAAGGACTCTATTCTAAAGACCGCCCAGCTTGTTGCATGAAGAAAAAGGGCATGGCCACCCGCTTGTTCAAACGTTTTTCGAGAATTCCTCATGACTCTGAGCAGAAAAACCCTCTAGATCCCATGACAAAAGGAATAATATTTCGATCCACTCTCTTGATTCTGATTTTCTTTAAACACGCCGAATTTATTCCAATGATTCCTTCGAACACTCTGAATTTATGCACTGAATTTCGAAGTGCTGAAAATGTTAGAAACTTTTGAGTTTTCAGCTGTTCGCTTCTTCTTCTTCTTCTCCGGTGGGCGTGACTTCGCGGAGAAAAAGCCTATAATTTTGTTTAACTTTTCACTGCACTGATACCCAAAATTTCATTCTCATTTCTCTTTCTTTTTTTTACTGAAATTATACGAATACTTTCTGAGCAACCCGTTTAGACTGGAGGTTTCTGAATTGCATTAGTGGTACGAAATTAGTCATTTCTTCTAGACTGGCTACTGTTGCAGTGGGTACACTATCTAACACTGTACATATTTTGAAATGTTCTGTTTGAGAAGGATCTATTCTTGGTTTCACCCTTTGTGATACCTACAGTAATACATTTCATCTATCTTCCTGTTTTCTACTTCTACTTCCCTCTATATATTATCGAACCTCACACGAAGCACAAAACACTGAGGTGAAACTTAAAAGTGCAAAAAAAGTACGCTGAAGCATTTTCTGTTGCTCACGCACACGGGTGACCCTCCTGCTCAGCTCCTCTCGACCGCCCATCATCATCGCCAACAGCAAGAAGGCGTTGGCGGCGCCGGCGACCGGGCAGGGAGGGCTTCTTGTGCCGGCGACTACTCGGACGACGGGCTTTCGTGCACTTTTTCTCTCTTCTAATCATATATTCAGTCCGCCCCACTGATCTCTCTTCTTATTCTCTCTTAGGAATTCATGGTCTATAAGTGAGTCGGCGCCGCGCCGACCACCACGATGCTATGCCACACACGCTGTGAATGAGAGAGCGAGAAGAAAAGAGAGAAACGACGGGAGCAGCGCCTAACCGACGACTCGTGGAGCACAGGGAAACGAGAGAAGAGAAACGTCGGAGCGTGTGTTGCTCTCGGAATGTTTATATGCTGATGATGAAAAAGAAAAGGACAGAAAAATGTTGCTAGTGTTGAAAACAACCTACGTGGGGGCTCACGATTCGAGAAATGGCTGAGACAGAACTGTTCAAAGAATAGTTCAACGTTAGAACGACAATGCTTGATGAAGATCTCGTGAAAATATATGTGATAGGGAAATTGATTCTGCAAAGAGAGTTATATTGTTCAAATATACATGAACTCTAGAAATAGATAATTGATTCTTCATCTCCGAGATCTGAATTAATACAAAGTTAACTGTTGTGAAACTATTAGTTTCAGATGTACTATTAGGTTGGATCGAAATTATTGAACCACTTTCGAAAAAACCTTTGGTTCAAAATTTTATTATTTGTTTTCAATCCCAGCCAACTAAATATGGACAGTCATTATTGACAATGTGTTGCCAACGCATAGATAGCTGTTTTATTCTCTTTTTCGGTAGAAGTCTTGCAGCTTACGATTGAAAATAGCCTAATGCTCGGTTTTGAGAGGGTCTTCGTTTTGGAACTCCTTTCCGTCCAGGAAGTGAGTGAGACAGAAAAACAAGTGATAATCAGGAAGGACCATGTCCGGAGAGTACAGTAAATAGAGTAGAGTTGTTCATCCTAGTTCCGAAATTTTCTGACAAGTCACCTTCGCGACACATGGTCGAGAGGTATCGTGGAGCAAGTGAACTCGACCCTTTTTTTTTTCTTTTTCCAAAGACTTTGTTCGATTGCTTGTAGTAGAAGTCTGTTGGGACTGTTGTATTAGTTGGTAAAATTTCTTAGTGAACCGACCCTTCCACGCTCCACCAGATGCACATAAGTGCCATTTTGGATGAAACTCTCTTTTTGGCGTTGGAACTCCAGAATCCCCGGGTTTCAGTCATTGACGTCTATGATGATAGTTGACATAGAGTGTCCACTTCTCATCACACATGATAACTTTTGAAAGTCTCGCTAATTTCCTTCTTTATGACAGACGAGACGATGTGACATCCACTCTCATCATTGGCTCTGGAGCCAACAGAAGTGATGGCAGCTAAGTTGGAATTTTCCAAGGAAACCAAAATTTGTTGAGATAATTATTAGGTATCCTTTGATAGTACTCAAGCTTGTTTATGAAATCTACAATCAATTGTCTAGGGTCCTCATCATCCAGAGCCAATACATCGCTTTCAACTAACAACATCAGTAGATTACGATGGGAAAATCATTTAATTCTGGTTCTCTAATCTTAAGATTTTGAAACAAACTCGCAACTGATTCTTCATTAGCAGTACAGGGACTTAACAATTTACCAATAAGATCTCCGTTGTGTCCCCGCAAAGAATGAGATAGCACTCGTACAAAAAAAGCAATAAAAATCGCCTTTATGTTACTAGCCCTGGTAGGCTTCTTCAAGCTGCCATCAAGCAAAAATTTCTTGTATATGTAGCTTATACACTGTCCCTCATATACTCCAAACATGAAAGGTTTGGGATGCTTCTCGGAGTTTCTAGACAAAAAAGTAAAAGTGGTACAATAATTTCGATCCAACCTAATATTTGTTAAGCCTATGCCCTCTCTCTCGTTTTTTCTAACTGCCATGCAGCTAATCCGATCGAACATTCATCGCCCTGAGTCCTCGTATTCACACTTTCCGCTCCTAGTTAAGCTCGCACAACTTTCGGAAGCTCTGTCAGTCCTTAATAAGCTTCCTCTTTGGCTCCTCCCCTTTTTTTCCAAGCGAAGAAAGTTTTCACATCTTCCGTCTTCAGAGTGAAAATTTTTAGTATTTCTTCGCATTTTGTTTTAGCCCTGATGATACTCATTGCAAACATCTTGTTCTCAAAGTGTATTCCTGATTCGAAAATGTGTTAATTCGGATTAACTCAACATTGATTCGGTATTCTCATTCTAGGAGCATCGAAAATCTTAAACCTTCGAAGCATAAAGAGAAGTTTAAGCTCGCTTTTGGAATGATGGAAAGGAGAGAAGGACAGAAAAACGAGATCTTTTTTCGTTTCATTTCTTCTTCTATGTAGACGTATTTTCATCATCATCAGAGTCTCACCCATCCCTAATGTATTAGAGCTATGCAGATGAGTCAAGAGAGTTTAGACTCAGACATCTGTCATAAACCGTATTTCTTTCGCACATCAAAGGAAACTTCCGAGTTGTCGGAAGAACCCGGTGGAGATATACAACAGCTTGTAAAATTCGTATGCTATAGAAAATAGTTAAGTGACAATTAGGAGTCATAAATCATCGATACAGTATGTTAAGTTATTTGATACGTATGTGACAGATGGAAGGCAATAAGCTCACGAGTTTTCGAATGATGCGGGGACCTTTTCATTAACCGACAATCATCTCTCTCTCTCTCTTTGTGCTACCCACCCTCTCATTTGTTTATATGACTGTATCAGTATGGCAGTTCATTCTCATTACTCGTCGTTCAATCGTGTTTATTTCCTCACATTTTTCTTTTTTTTTCCTATGAAAAACTCTTCAGAAATGAGTGATACTGAGGAGGAAATACCTATGGAGGAAATGTCTTTTCCTCGTATTGATAAAATGGAGATTTCCGACTCACCGAATCCACAACTTCAATCCAATCAACAGTTGTCGATAACATCAGCTCTTTTTCTAAATCCAAACAATTCGTTCAACACAACTACACCCAACGATTCTCCGAATTCGTCTGCATTCTTGTGGGCTTCTCCGTCTACATCTGCTTCGACTTCTCCAAATGATACAGTACTTAACAACAACCCAAACAGTTTTCCTGCATCATTTTTAACAGCGTTTCCCTCTCCAGAAGAGAGATCAGAACCTGCTAATCTCTTTAGCAATATTAATTTGCGAAGTCTTCTACAACATGTTTCGGGATCGCTACGTAAGTTTGAAAATTTGAGAATCATTTATAAAACTCATGACGAGGGCAATAGTTAGTCGAACGAAGAAAAAACAAAATTGTGTTCTGTGAGCTCTAAAGTGTTCTAGGTTTTTATATTTGTTAGCATTCAAGAAAATTAGCTATATTATTTTTCAGTCAATACACCTATTAACAATTTGGTCGGAGCCGCTCAAGCTCTGCAAGTATCGGTTCCTCCGACTCAACCACCTCCAGAACCAATAGTTCCTTCTTCCACTGAAACTGCTGCAGTTACTACACCGTCAGTTCCGGTTGTTAAGTTCACGAATCAAACACAACCAAACGGTAGCACTGTGGCCACTTCAGTTGGTCAGAATGTTCGTCTGACTGTTAATGTTAGTTTCATTCATAGAGAGCCAACTCTGAGTTGTAAACTTTCAGGGAAAACGTGTTGGACGTCCACCAGGTACTTTCAAAAGACCGCCTGCGAACCCAACGGTTTCTACTAATACTGGAGAAGACACTGATGCAAGTGATCAGAATGATTTCGTCTGTAAATGGAGGAATTGTGTAATGAGATTTTCTACCCTAAAGGCTTTGGTTGAACACGTACAAGAACGGCATGTTCAATCGCCAGAGCAAGAGCATCATGCGTGGCGTTGTGATTGGGAAGGTTGTGATAGAAATGAAACATTCAAAGCACTCTACATGCTAATTGTTCATGTTCGTCGTCATACAGGAGAGAAACCAAATAAGTGCGAGGTTTGTATCTAAATTATATCAGAATGGATGTGATTCATATAACAGAAGTTTAGTTGTGTTATGGTGGTAGTTTCATTTTTCTCAAGATCTAATATTAATTCTACTAATCCATTCTTTTAGTCTAACTTAGAGCTATACTCCTCTCCAGATATAGTTTCTTCAATCATTTTGTCTTTTTCAGTATCCTGGATGTGGAAAGGAGTATAGTCGTCTCGAGAATCTGAAAACTCATCGCCGTACGCATACCGGAGAGAAACCATACAAATGCGAATTTGCCGATTGTGAGAAGGCTTTCAGTAATGCCTCGGATCGTGCCAAACACCAGAATCGGACTCATTCAAATTTGGTTAGTTGGGGGCTCATGACCGGTCGGAGAACATTGAAGAATAGATTTTAACACTTTATTCTTCAATGTTGGCTCCTCACTTCTGAATCACGTTCATTAACTCATGAAAATCCCTTTCGATGGGGAACAAAACGAATACTTTTTCTAATCATTCTCAGTTGTGAAATTGATTCAGAATTCATCCCCGACGGTGAGGACCGGGAGAAAACGAACAAGATTTCCATTGCAGAAACCTTATGGTTGTCAAATTACTGGATGTACTAAATCATACACTGATCCATCATCACTCCGTAAACACATAAAAGCAGTTCACGGAGATGATGAATACGAGAAGGCGAAGAAATCTCGTCCAGCCAATTACTCGAATCGACGTCGTCCAGATGCACGTATGGCACCACCAACTTCAGCACTTTCTCATCCATACTTACAACCAGCTCTTTCAAGTAATGGTTCGAGTGTTCATCAACAGAACTTTGTAAGTCGAATAGGAAAGTATATTCGTAAACCTCTCTATATGTTCTTGCATGCATATATTTTTCTGCCTCTCCCACAACACAATTTTCCCTGCAAACGTTTCTCACTCTCTTTCCTTACCTTCCTTACTTTTCCGTTTTTTTCTAGATCGGTTTGGCAATGGGTCAACATCCACATCGTGCACATTTCTTCGCAGCTGTACGGATTTGTTCTTTTTCTTTTAACATACTCGTAGTCTAACTTCGATTCCAAGAGCGACGCGGAACTTTTTTTTTTGAATATAAGCACGGTTTTACACATATTTTACCCCTATTACACCTGTCTCAGATTTTCAGTTTTCTGATTTCAATTGACAGATGAGAACAGTCGTTTTGTAATAGTGTTGTGTTTTAAATTTTAAGAATCTACTGGAACATATCATCAGTTTTTTAATTCTCTGAGTCAATAAAGAAAGTGAACAGTTTCAGCCAGCCACCGTTCCGATGATGGACCCTACGGCCCAAGCTCAAGCGCAGGCTCAGATGATGCACCAAGCAGCCCATATAAATCATTTACATCAACAACAAGTAATACAAGCTCAGGCATTCCAACACGTACAGGCGATGCAACAAGCTCAGGCTATTCATAACGCGCAAGCTGCCATCACTCTTCAGAATAACATTCTATCAGCTCAAAGTCTTCTGAATCCATTCAATCAAATGACTCCACTCATTTCACAAAGGCCATCCAATGTGATGGCTCTTCTTCAACAACAACATCAACCACAAATACAACAAACTACTCCACCGACTCCAACTATGATGCAGCTGACCCCGCATACTCCATTAACACCACTGACACCAATCACACCTTTGGGAGTTCCAGCTGCTCCAATGTTCAGTATGCCTGGAATGATGATGTCAAACTCGCACTTCGTACCGGTCTCCGTTGCGCCGATCGATGCTTCCTCAATAACTCCAGCACCAAATTTCTCAGCGGAGCCCCAACAGACGGCTGAAAGTCGTATCAGTAGAGAACACGACGATGGTGCTTCTGATGATGAAGATGATCAGCCACATGCATTACCAGCACATCCTATTCTATCACAACAAAATGGAGGAGGACCGGACGATCAAAACAATGGGTCTGGGTCATCAACATCTCGATCAAGTGCATCAAGTGGAAGTGGTACATTAGAAGTTGCAGGATCTGTTACTCAGAATGAAAACAGAAGCACCAGTAGTTCTGGCGATCGTTCAGCTAGAGGTGATTTCACTCTTACAAAATCAAATATATGACTAGGCTCTGCACCAATTTTGAGATAATTTTTTTCCAGTGTTTTTATTGGAACATGCTCCTCTTACTTATAGTAGCCCATTTCCGAAATTTCCCGTTTTCTCAATCAAATAAAAGCAGGGAATTGACATTTTTATTTTGGATTCTACGTAGTCAATTACATGAAGACGTATTTAGTGTGTGACAGTTCTGGTCCCGGGAGAAAAAATTGGTTTTCACTACTCTGTCATGTATGACAAAACAATTTTATTTTCAGGTTTCTTGATCTCCGATATTCTTCAACTTGCTCTAGATTTCAAAAGCCAGAGAATTATGACTGACGGTAACCTTTGTTTTTCCTTTTACTCACGAATCTAATCAATATTCAGGTCTAGATCTCGCAGTCTTCGAACATTCAGATTTAACTGCACTCTATGAAGTTTACCGTGTTTATGAGCGTTACACCAATCAGATTAATCCAAATTTTCGTTTAATGCATTGGCAAGAGGTCATTCGTCTTCATCAATACTATCATAATCGATATTTCGATCGCTCTAGTTACCACGAATCATCAATTAATCGTGCTCGTGCAACTCTTCTGTGGCGTATCATCAACTGGGTTAATATGAACGAAAACCGTCAAGTTCGAGCTGTTTCTATGGATCAGGACGAAGACGAAGGGTTCGATGAGATGATATCGATGATGAATAGAGCTAACGCCCGCCCACAATTGGTTGAGCAAGTAGTTGATGATGGTTTTAACAGTGACAGTGATTTCGAAGACGACGATGATCTAAATGGATTTGGAGCAGATTTGGGCGTTCTGGTCCATCGTAGACGGCGTGTTGTTCGACGTCATGCACTAAAACAGGCATATCTTGATGTTCATGGTGATGATGCTTTTGGAAATGTGGATGGAGGATTCGGAGGACAGGAGGAAAACAATTCTCATTTCTCCGGACGATCGCGCACATGCCAACTCAACAGTCAAATAAAAATGAATGAAAATCTCATGGGTAATCGCAGTTCTACCGATAAGAAAGCAAATCCTTCGTTTGCTGATATTGTTGACGTATGTGTCTTTTTATTTTTCTGCAGCAGAAATATATTTTTTTAGGAGCAATTATCATCTGATATCGGTCTTCATTCTGTCTCCGATTCAGAGAGTTCCAGCCGAAGTTCAAGTGTCAGTCGGGACTTAGTTGAGGATTTACGATCACGCCAAAGCCTCCTACGTTTCGTCACAATCCACGTGGATAGAGAAGAAATCCAACATCAGATTGCATCTTTAGATTATGCGGAACTCGAAGAAGATCATCTCGCTCAGCAAAGTATTGCAAATGAAGATTTAGAATGTAAGTTATCGGACTAGTTCTATCGAAAACAAAATAGTGTTTCAGCATTCCAACAAATCAGTCTATTTGATCGTGATACTGCTATAGAAGAAGAAGAATCAGTACTGATGTCTCCAGATATCCAATTGGAGGAACTAGAAGAAGAGGTACGCACTTTATCTTTATTTCTCACTTACCCTAATGTTTCCTTTGTTCAATATGAAAAAAAAACATCACTATACAACATTAAATTCACTTTTTCAGCCGGAATATTTCGAAGTTCCTCTCCCTGAAGATGACCAATTCAATCGTGTTCCAACTGGATCCTTATCTCACTGGGAAACTGTTCCACGTCGTCGCCAATATGATACAGAAAATGAATCTGATGATGTTCCAGAAAAGAAATCACGCGATAATTGAAACATTCGATTCCGAAGCGACAATTCCCAATTACATTCAACCATCCAATAGGCTTACAGAATTCAGCCTTTTTTGCCATCTGACACACATTTTATACATATTTACTTGACACTTTAACTATACTATCCAATCATGTGACATTTACTACTTTACAAATTACCACAACTCATATTTTTCTCCAAAAACAATCAAGTTTTCTTCAATTCATCTCATCTTGTTTCTTCCATCTTCTACTCTCTCAGAGTTCAACCTGTTCCATTATAATCTTGCCCAATATTACTATTTTTCCATCCCGATTACAGTACACTTGTACCATTTTCTCACCAATCCAGATCAATTTGCCAATTATTGTTACACTTTTAATACAAACAATCTTAATATACAACGATCTCACACCTTTCGGCTCTCCGTTTCCCTTTTCCCGCCCACTCCTACCACAGTTGCTAAATGTAGTTCCTTCATTACAGGGTTTTCATGCCACACGTCCTTTTCTAACCTTTTTCTATTACAATTATTCGTCAAACGTTCCTTTTTTCATTATGAATTGAGTTGTTTCCCGTTTTTAAGTATCATTGCACCCGATAACTTGTATCATTCATCCCCATGATTCGATTTTCTTCTGCATCTCTTTCCCTCTCTGTCTCAAACCAAAAAATGAACAAAATGTATAGAATAATTATTAGTATTTCAACATATCCAGTCTATTAGCTCCTAGATCCTTTTTCTCCATTTTCTGTTGTTTCATTTTCTCTTTCATCCTTCATTACTTCTTACTATTTCCTGTCTCTCTTCCTTTCACAACTTCTTGAAATATTGTTCCATTCTGTCTACTTTTCTTCATAATTCCATTTTTCTCTCATCTCTCTCTCTCTTTCTCTCTCTCTCTCTCATCGTGGTGTGCATCCGAATTCATTTAAACTTAATAAACCATCATTCATCGAAAGTCAAACAGTTCACACAAAAACGAAAAAACATTATTTCTACGTCAACGTCTGAAATAATAAGCCTTGATTCAGAAAATGTAGAATTTCTTTCATTTCGTGATCGTTTTTAAAAATTATAATCAAAAGAATTCTGGAAATCTGATTCAAAAGTGGGTTGGAAAAATAATTGAAAACGGAATAATTGATTCTGAAAATAAATATCACTTCAAAATAAAAATAAAAATAGAAAAAATTAAATTTCAGTGGCTGAGAATTATGTGAATCTAAACGATTTGGATCCGCCAAAACAACAGAAACATTTGGGAAATACTTATATGAATCTGACGGATTTGAAGATCAATTCACCTGTGATTCCGCCTCCTCCTCCGCCGCCTCCTCCTCCGCCTCCGCCACCCAAAAGTCCATGTAAACCACAAAGAGAACCCAATCGGTACGCGAGTTCACCAATGAGAACACCTCCAAGGAATGCCCGAACGCCCCCAAGAAATGCAAGAACTCCTCCAAGAACTCCTTCGAGAACTCCTCCGAGAAACGCCATGACACCGCCAAGAACTCCAAAAACTCCACCGAGAAACGCTGTAACTCCTCCCAGAAATGCAAGAACTCTTCCGAGAAATCCGAAAACTCCTCCAATGTCGAAATCTCCAAACACAGTTTCCCCTCGTAAACCTCCTCCTATTCCAACGGTTTCTCCGACGTCACCAGTCCAGAAAACGCCTCCAAAAAAGAAACCAATTGCTCATTCTCCAATGTCATCTATTTCTGCTGGAACTCCAACTAAATCGATTAAAACGTGTCATTCACCTGCTTCGAATACACTTATTCCCGTGTCAACAGTCACTTATAACAATGAAATATCTCCACAAAATGGATGTTGTCCATGCTCAAAAGATACTCCGATAACAGTTTTATTCGTAAGTTTCCATACGAATTCCTTCGAATTTTTTTGTTATTTTCAGATTCGTTTCTGCTTTTATTTATTCTTCATCTTGTCTTTTTTCGTTTTCATTATGTGGTTTCTTTCTATACTCGCCAGTCTTCATTATCTCGATATTTTATTTTTCGAAGAAAAGTTCGAGGAATATTCTGAATAAATAAAATATTGTATTGTTTGATGTAATCTAAAATCACCGTTCATAATATACAAAATGACAAATAAAAGTACAATAAAAGTAGAGTTAATTCATCTATTCAAACATTCCACGTAGTCGAGGAATTCTCATTTAAATACAATTCAATCAGTGAAATTATATCATTTTTAGTCTTGCTTTTGATTGATTTCGGTGCTTCACAGTGCTCAATCGCCATCGAGAGCAGTTCGTCTTTCTTGAAATTCGTCATCTGCCCAGCTTCGATACATTCTCGAATCGTCATCACTTTCTTCGCAGATGGTTCGCTTTCTGATTCTTCGGCCGTTTTTCTTTTCTTTCCTCCTGCTTTCGGTTTCGCTTTCTCTTCTTTCATTTCATCTGTCAAATGGAATGTTTCCACGATTTTCTCAATTTCCGTTCCAACTCTTTGAAGACGATTCGGAATCTGATAGTAGGGTTCTGGAAAAAACAGATAAAAAGAAAGAAATAATGAAAATATATTACCAAGTGTATCTTTTCTTTCTATCAATTCCTCTCCAGTTGCCTCTAAACAAAGAGCTGATCTTTCGGAAAGAAGACGTGGATTCTCATAGAAACTTGGATTATAACTCATTGTTAATCGCTTTACAAATTTTTTCATAGTGTCGATTTGATCTTTCGTCGATTCTGTTGTGAGAACTGTCTGTTGTTCTTCAAATCGACGGAAATCATCACGAAGTTCTTCACGGAATGGAAGACCAACGAGCATAAATCCTTCGTGAAGCCATTCGGAAGAATCCACTTGAGCCCGTTGTTGTTCGAGGCGAAGCTGAAAACGTCGGAAGATCAATAATGAGTTTCTTCTATTAAAAGTACCAAATCCGGTTTCTTATCCTCCATTTCCTCATCATCATCTCCACACAACTTCGGTTCAATTAATGTCATATCTTTTTTGAAAGGAACCAATGCCACAATTCTCATTTTCTGTTTTGATCTACTTTGGTATTTGCAAACCATCGCCTGTTGTCTTGCCCAGCAGCGATCCAACAGTGCTCTATAGATAGAGGTACTTCCAACAGTCGTCTGGTCGTTTGGTTGAATGATTTTCGAAGAGACTACGGAAACTTCTCGATCAACTCTATCAAGAGGAACAAAACCGATAACATCAACTCCTTTTGAGTTGACTTCGCTCATGAATTCGTATTGTTCACCGTCCAAAATTATCTTTTCTCCGCCCAAAACAATTGATTTTTTGAGGTCACGACGATTTCGAATAGCTTCTTCTTGTATGAGTTCTAAGAAATATTTCATATTCATTTCTCCAATTGATTTCTCAACTCACTGCATTTTTGTAGTGTCTTCTGTGTCTCATCAATACTCGACGACGTCTCATTATCATCTTCACATTCTATTTCCAATTTGGCTTTCTTCGTCACGTATCCAGATGTTTTCACAATTTTCTCTTCAGTGTCTTTTGTGTATTTTTGACTGTGATCTAATGGTCTTGCTTCCATTACCATTGAAAATCTGCAAAAACTATGAAATACAAAACAAAAACCATTAGAAAACATACACAGAAACATCAAAAGTAACTCCTGGTCCAACATTGACAGTGAGTGATGCGTGAGATCTTTGAGCTGTTATTTTCTGACGAATACGAGCAGATGCATCACATTCTGTACTGAAGACTTCCGTATCCAATTGATACTGTAATGAGATGAAGAAAGAAAAATGAAATTTAATGCGAATCAAGTAAAATACCCATGGTTCTTTCCGTTTCTCTTCCTTATTTTGTGGTTTGTATCCGTCTTCTGGAAGTAGAATAACTGAAAACTCTCCGAGAGTTTTTCGATGTCCTAGACCAATTATTTTAGTGACAGCAGTTTTAGTTCGTTTCTAGAATATAGGATTACACATTCACTGATTTCAAATATGAAACATACAAAATAAGAAGACTCCCAAAAGTCGTCTCTTCCGAATGGGTTTCGATTATTTGTCAGATAAATGACTGATTGATGACGAGTATTTGGACAACTGGCAAATACTCGTTTACAGTAGTTTAGAACATTTGAAAGATCTGATTGATGATGACCGCCGGAAAGATTCTTCATTGCCGAAAGAATGTCTTCTGAAAATAAATACTGATATTTTCAAACAATAAAATACGAGACTAGACGACAAACCCTCATCAACGAGTTCTTTTATCGTATTCACTTCTTCTTGCCCAAGAACTCCCATTGGAACTAATAAACAACTGTTCTCGAGACCTTCTGTATCCGAATTCTTCTGGAACAAAAGAATGATGAAGTAATGATAAATAGATGAAACGTACAGTTCCAGTGACAACGACTCCGATATGATTATTCAAACTTCTTGAGCAACAAATGCGAACCATTTCGTTCAGAACCAATTTCAACGAAGATTTGAATTCCGATTCTTCTCCGTCCTTTGAAGTTTCGAACATTGCCGGACTTCCATCGATCACGAAAAATGTGTATTTTTTGTTGGCAGCCCCTTCGTAGTCATCTTCTTCAAATCGAGTTTCATCCATCTACAATTAACTATATACTGGATGGCTCGATTCTGGCAGAGATTGTAAGCATCAAGAAGAATTTTCAAACTATTGATCAAACTACTAATGTATAAATGAGTACAAGACGTTTGCGTTCTTAATTGAAATCTGACGGAGTGGAATGTCTGAGGAAAACAATAAATGCACTCTACTGCTGGAAATAAAAGAATACTTTTTGAAAGTTAAATCTCGAAATGTTGAATATTTACTAACCGTGTTATTAATGAAACAGAATGAGATAAAAAGAGTGGAAAACTCTTTAAAATGACATTTTTAATAGAGTAAATACTGAGAAAATGGGTTAGAATAATTCAACTTTTATCAATCGGTAAGGGGCGATAACCCTAATATGAAAAAAAAAACCTGGATGAATTCTCACAACATGGTACAAATATGATTTGAGTAACGAAAAAGGGAAAAATTAGATTTCTAAGTGAAAGTTAATACCAAAAGTAAATTAAATCTTCATCATTGGAGCGAAAATGTAGGACAGATCAACGCGGTTGTAGGCGTTTCGTTGTAGATATTTAGCATTGATTCGTTCAGTGATTTCCATCGAATCTATTCGGCATGCTTCATACTGTTGACGGTCTCTATTTTCTGCGGCTCCTGGAAAACGATAAGTGGAGAGACTTTGTGAAAAAAGAATACTTACTTTTCTGCAAATCACTCAGTTTCCGAACCGCGGATTCTACGTCGAAAATACGTTTGAAGAACATTTGTTGATCGAATAGCTGTTTTGATGTGTATTCGCGTCGCAGAACTCCAGTCGAACAACGAATACATTCCAGTCCTTCACGACACCATTTCATTGTCTGAACTCGTGTTTTGAATTCACATGTTGGTTCATCACATCTGCAAATAATAGATTTGAATGAAACAGAAAGGAAAGATCAGCTTACTTGAATGGAGCAAGATGATGTTTGCTAACGAATTCACCGAGTTGACGGTCAATTTGATTGAAAATGTTGGCTCGGTGTTCTGCTGATTCCCATAAACCTTCACATTTTGAGCAACTGGACAGTGAGAGACGGGGACACGTGGCATCGGTCTGAAAAAATAAGAATCAAAGAGAAAATTAAAACGTTTTGCGGTTCTAAAAATTGCGAAATCGCCATGCCAACGATAAATATTTCATTTCGTCTGCGTCTCGTTCGGTTTCACTTACCACACAATCAAACGTTTCTCGAATGACGTTGGAATGACCACATCCATTATGTGGACAAACAATGACAACACCTTCACACAAATCATAGTTCTGGAAAGAGATAATTTCATTTAGCAGTTTTATTCAAATAAAAACCTCTTGTTGCCATGCACAATCTTCTTCGGCAGCTCTTTGGGATGCAGCTGCAGCAGCAGCTCGTCTGTAGTTAGTTGAATCTAAGCCAAGATCTTCTGCAATTCGAACTGCATCCGTTTCTTCGATCGGTTCAACGAGACGAGAAACGACAGGATGGATTTGTTGAGCAAGATAGTAAAGGAGATCTGAAAATGATACAATCAATGAATTTTAAAAAACATCATAAAAGCTGACCAATCTTCAACTCCTTGTTATCGGTCATTTCGGTGCGGTGATAAGCTCTTTGCGTCGCTGGATTCTCTGTTCCATCTTCACAGATTACGTATTCTACAATATCATTGTGTTTCAAGTGGAACTTTCCACTTTTGTTGAGTCTCTGGGCAACAGCCGCATGAGATTGTGCTTTCACATCAGAGTACTGCTCTGGATTCCGTGTCAATTGTTTACTGATTTGGAACATTTCAAGAGGAACTACTCCAGAGTCAAGCTTCTGGCGAATATCTCTTAGAAGATCATCAATTGATGAAATCATTTCATCGCGGGTTAAGGAGGCGTCCAGAATCTTATCGACGACAGCTCTAAAGATTCGAACGTAATCAGTTGAGTTTACAGTTTTAAAAACTCACGTTCCTGTTTCCTTGGCCAATTGGGACCAATCTCTTCGAACAATATCGAGACCTTTCAGTTCTTTTGCCTCGACTTTGGTGTCTGGATTAATTGTCAACGCAGCATATTTCTTTTTCTTTAGTAACAACATCCTTTTGAACACTCCGTCAAGATCTAGTTCCAATAACTTATGACACTTGTTAACAGCTTTCTTGATTTCCATTCCCAACTTTTTGGCGGCCATCAGATCCATGGAATTCGTGTTAATCATGATTGAATCAGTATCTCCATAAACTACTGAGTATCCCATTTTCTCGACAAGATCCTTCGAATGCATTAAAACTTCTCTTCCTTTAGCAGTAACCAATGCAGCGAGTGGCTTGGCGTAGAAACGAGAATACTGGAAACCGAGACATCCATACATCGAATTGGCAGTGAGCTTTAAAGCCATTTGACGAATATCCATCTGTTTTCGTTTTGCATCATTTCGTTCTGTTTTCATCAATGCTTTCACATCTCTACGGCATTCGACAAGTTTTCGAATTTCACGTGGAAGAACTCCTTCATTATCAGTGTCTTGTGGTACAGATAATTGCTCATCACTGTCCTGGAATATTATGTTTAGGAATACAAGTGTATATAATTCAGAACTCACTTTTGAGTACTCCAAAGTGGTATAACAGATGTTGTACTCTTGGATAATACTTGGATACAAAGAATTGAAATCAAGTAACAAAATGAGCGTTTCGTAGAGACCTTTCTTCGGCTCTAAAACCAATCCTCCAGAATATTGAGCTTTACCACTCTTTTTCTCCTCTCCACCTCCTCCTTCTACTGTCTCATCTGCCGATTCCTTCTTCTTTTTGTTTTCAAAAGCATTGTACTTGTCAGGAGCAATCAAATCAACCTTCTCGAATGCATGCAGCAGAAGATATTCATTTCTTTCCGCTCGTCCACCCATCATGGTTCTGGAAGCAATTCCACCGACGATTTGAGAGATTTGTATGTAAAGAGGAAGAGCATTCAAGCGAACGACGATTTGGAGAGAGAGGATGAGATCATTCCAGGACCAATTGATTAATCCGATCAAATCTTTTGATTCTCTGAATTTTCAAGAGATAAAAAAGAAAGAAATGATGCAAACTTACGAATAAAGATGAGCAATTTCATTGGCATAAATCTCTCTTCGCGATTTATTGAGAATCTGCTGAGATAGTTCTGTCAAATCGAAACTTCTGGATTTAACCAATTCCATTGCAGCCAGCTTTGAGTCTAACATCATTCGACCGGCTGTCAATTCCCATTGTCCAGATTTCGAGTGACCAACTTTTCCAATGTTGATAGAACGTTTGAGTCGAGAGATACGAGACCAATTTGGTAGTTTCAGTTTTTCAAGACGAGAAACGAGAAGTGCAATTGTAGAAGCCAAATCATGTCCAATAATCATATCAGGTTCTTCTTCATTGATAATGGCGAGGAAAAGAGTAAGAAGAGCTTTTTCATTCGGAACTGTCCTTACAAACTTAGAAAGCTTATCCGATTCGAGACGTTTCTGAATGTCGTACGGTAGTGATCCACCAGAAGGCTTTGTGACTACTGAAAATAAATTAATATTTGAAACGATTCCAGTTTTATTCAACTAACAGCATCTCGGCTTCAAATCTTTTTTATCGCCACTCGGATGAATCAAATCGCATTTTGAATTGAACAGTGTGGAGATCATACAGATTTCATTCTCCTTTCGTTCATTCAAAGTAGTAACAACATTCAGGGCAAGTACTTTGATTGTCGGAATAGAAAGATCAGAAGATCCTTTCATCTTCTCCAAATCATCTCCCTCTAGATACTTGATGTTTCTCATCTTTTCCATGTCAACTTCGAATTCGTATTTACAGTTGGAAGTTTTGGCTTTTGGATCAGCTGAAAATCCAATACATCAGTATTACATTCGAATTGAACCACTCACAATAATTATATAAATCGATCCATCCAGGTCCCATGAACTTTTTTTCGATGAGCAACCTTTCCAGAGGTGAAACAGAAGTGTTGAAAACGTGCGAAAATGAATCTCCTGTGAGATCACTCGGAAGTTTTCCTTTGTCTGCTGGATAGAGAACTTCCATCAACGTGGTTTTATTTCCTCCACTATGACCAAAACTCTCATCACGAATCAACTCCTTTTCGACCATTTTACATTTGAATTCATGAGTATTGTACTTGTTTCTTAGAACATTTCCTATTTCTTCGTGAAGTTTAGCAAGGTTGGTCTCTTCGCCAGTTTTCAAATTCTGAATACAACAAATTAATTCGAACAGCTGAAAAAAAAACTCACATATGCTCTTGGCATGAAATATACTTTACGACAGATATTTCTAGCGATAATTGAGCAGGATTCCCAGGAAGTTGCACTCGTTTTCACTTTTCCGAATAAGTAAACGGTACCATTTGCCCTGTGAACATCCTCATAAGCATCTATCCAATACATTCGAATAGCCTTTGCATCAGTATTATTTCCTCCCATCACATAAAATGGTTCTGTGCCTGTCTTCACTTCTATTTTTTCTTCATCTCCATCGTCTGTATCTTGACTACCAGTCCAAACTTCTTCAACTACACGAAACTTTGCTAGGTTCTCTTCGACCTCTTCAAGTCGCCCGGAAGACACCGTCTCTATCTTTTCCTTCATTTCCATTTTTATTTCCTCTTGAACTGTTTCCTTCTCTTGCTTTGATGCGACGATAGGAGATGTAACTTCTTTTTTGGGAGATTTTGGTGCCGGAGTATCATCGAAATCAGGAACACCTGAAACAAACTTATTAGCACAAATGAAAATTAGGAATAAAAAACCATAATCATCGAATTCTTCATGGTCGGAGACTGGCTCTGGAACTTTCTTCGTTTTCAAAGTTTTATTGTTATCTGGGAAACGATGAGGTGCAAGTCCAGTGAAATTTCCTTTTGATTTTTTTGCAATAGAGTCAGAATTTGGCGATTCGGCACTTCTTCCTCTTTTGAAAGGATTTGAAAACATCTTTTTAGGACTGTCTCTCTCGACTACTTTTGGTTTTTCTCTCACTACGTGCCTTGGTCGTTCTTCCTCCTCTTCTTCGATACCCCCTTCCAACTCTTCCATCATGTTTTTCAAATCTTCGTCTTCTTCTAGATTCGCTTTGATTTTCGACTCGTCAATCACAGTCTTTTTTGATATGGTGGATGAAAGGAAAGCATGAAGACCGCCTTTCTTCTCTTTTTTTGCTTTTTTGGACTTTGATTCCTTCTTTTTCGATATCCCTCCTCTGTGATTATCATCCTCATACTCATCTTCATATTCTTCTTCGAAGTCTTCACCGGTGTCGACGTAGCCCATCCCGTCTGAGAAATATGTTATTTACCAACTAAACTAAATTCGATTACCATCATCAACAACGAAATTTTCATTCTGTCGCTTTGCCACGATGTCACCGTACTCGTCGTCATCAACAGTGTCGTAGACATCATCGACTCCAAGCTAAAACAAATTTTTGCTGGCTGAAGTCTCTCAAATCGTAGAAACTTACGTCTGGTTGATAGCCTTTTCCAGTACTACGAGCTTGTTTTAGCAATTCGATTGCAGACAATTCCTTTGCTCGTTTAGCACTGACACCACAGCGACGAGATGATCGCCGAACGTCTGATTCATCTCCATTTTCCGCGTCAGACATCTAGAAAGGGGGTTTTTGATGGTTTTGTGAAAAATTATATCTTCGAAAAGATGGGAAACATGTTTTAAAAGAGTGTGAAAATGCGGTAAAATACTGAAAGGTGTTGTTCAAAACTTAGCTTCGCGCGCTTGAATTGAACTGTGCAGTGGAGCGCATGTGCGTTTTTTCAAGAAGTTTATTTTTCCACTTTTTTTAATATAAAAATTCTTAAATAACAAATCTATTTAAAACAAGTTTCCATTTTTTCAGATGGTCACGAAGAAAAAAGCTCGTAAAAATGAAGACTTCAAAAAAGTAAAGCTGAAGGTTGGAAAAAAATTAAAAAAGACGACGACAACTGATACAACAATCAAAGGTGACTTTAAAATTAAAATAACTTTTCAAATTAGGTTTTTCAAGCAAAACGAGTCATTCTCGCTGCTCAATTAGAAGAAAAGGTAGAAACGGATGAAAATCCGTTGAGTTTCCGTGGACTTACCCTCGATGAGCTTTGTAAACAGATGGGACATTTCAACTCTGTAAGTCTTCCATTGGGAAAAACAAGATTGTAGAACTTTTTCAGAAAGTAAAACTGAATGCTATTCAAGGACTGAAACAGATTCTCACCTCGCGACCTGATCTTGTGAACGTTCATCTCCGACTTCTAGTTCCATGTGTTGCTGTGCATATTTCTGATGCGTCTTTCGAACCGCCAACTCGCCAGAATCTTTTGAATCTTTATAAAATTATATGTACTGCATCTGTTCCGGCAATGTCAGCCCATATCACCCTTTTTCTCGCTCATGTTCTACGAGCTTTGACGAATATCGTGACAGAGTAAGTGAACCTTCTACCTATTTACAAACATTGAAAACTTTATTCTCGTTATTTAACGGACTTCAACCTGCAGGGTACGACACATTGCTCTCAATACTCTTTCAATTCTTTTGGAACGATATCCTTCACTTTGTCGGAACCATGCAGATCTTTTCCCTTGTTTCATCAATTACCTCGGCAGCTCGAAACGTTTGCCTTGGAACAAGCCTGGCCTCATTGATACAATTCTTAATTTCATAAATGTTTGTGAATCCTTTCTAATTTAGCCGAATGAGTATCTAACTTTCAGGTTTATGATATGAATCGGGAAAGAAAAATCGAAACTATCACAGTCGGAATCAATTTTGAAGAAGAGAAAATTGAAGGAGATGTGAACCTGAAAAAAGTTTTCACAACCGTTCGTTTTTTTCTCAAGTTGTTTTTTTCTATTAAAAAAATGTTCGATGTTTCAGAATCCAGAAGCTAGTCCGTTTGATTTTGCTGTTGTCAGCTCATCTAAATCCCATGCAGTTTCGCCATTTGAACTTCCAAACGCTCTTCTTAGTCTGTCTGCTGTATTGGCACCCATCATCTGTTCGTTTCTCTTTAAATTATTCAGTAATAGTTTTCACATTGAACGTTTTGCAGCGAACATCGTCTTAGAAGATGCCGGTGGTCAATTCATGGTTCAAGGAGTCAAGTTGATCGAATCAGTTGTAAGAGGAGCTGAAAATCAACCGAATGACTTCTTGTTGAAAGATTTCAGAGTAAGTTCACCTTTTTTCCTAGCTAAAATATATTTTATTGCAAATATATTTTGAAAAACAGGCCTCGAGACTTTTCGAAAACTTTTTGTCATCATCTATGAATTGAGACACTGATGTATTGCGAAATCTTCAGCGAAGAAAACTTAAAATCTTATAAAGTTGTGAAAATTATTGTTTCAGAAGCAAGTTTACGACTCAATGTCATCTGTTCGAATTGCAATTTCTAAACGTCAGGGAAAGAGCGAACGATTTAGAAATGCTGCTTCGTGGCTTTTGTCTTCTAATTTTTGAAATAGATCAAGGTCACTTCTTTATATACTCCGCCCAGTTTTGCTCAGCAAACAAACAATTATTTCTTCGTTTCTCTGCTTCTCTCTGTCTCTCCTCCTATGAACTTTTTTTCCCAACTTTTCATTGGAAATTAGTGATAAGAGGCAGGCCCGGCAGACATCAATTTTACAAAAATGTGTCTGTTATCTGAATTTTTCCATCATTTCCCACAGAAAGAAACTTTGTTCATTCTGTATACTGTTGTTTCTTGATTTTGTTTTGTTTTTGTTAGTTGTTATCTGGAAATAAAGAATTATCCAACTCTGATGTACTGTTTTCATTCTCCCCTTGGTTCTTTCGACCGCTCCTTCCTTTCCTATCCTTTTTATAATTGTCAGTTAATTGACTTTTTATTCAGAAATGGGTTTCTCACCGTTTCTCGATGAATGTCGAGCGGAAGGACTCTGGCCGATAGGACCGTCTTGCAATAAGGTTTGGATCAAATACTGTTTCGTTATACAACAATTTCCCGAATTCAGATCTTGTCATTTGGTGTCTATTCATTTTTCATTGTGATTAATTTCATCGTTTTATGTGTTCCGAATACTGGAAACAGCTATCAACGAATGACTGGTAATCTTGGTTCGAAGACTTTCTCTATTCGTTTTTTGCTTTTCAGATGATGAAGGACGAACTGCTTCCAAGTTGACAATGTCAAAAATCCTTTCAATATGCTCACTTTTTGCAATAATTTGTCAATCAATTTTCTATTTCTGCTTCATGTTTTATTTCCACCCATATACTCACCTTCTCTTGGCTTTTTGTATTTCCAAACTTGTGAGTTTCCAAAACACAGAAACGAGTAAGAAAACCAAATACTCCGCTTTCAGTTCTTCTGGGTTTTCTGCCTGTGCTCGTTCTCCAAATGGCGTAATGAACGGAATACTCCGATTTCGTTGGCATTTGCATTCTCGGCTGCTCTTCTAATCGACTGTATTCCTCTCTCTGCGTGGAAGAAATATTTCGATGGAACAACAAATAATCGTGGAGATTTGACATTTTACATCATTGAATTGGCTCTTGTCAATATGGTTTTCTTCTTCTCAATCGTCGCTGGATTATTCAATTTCTCCGGTGTTTCTACTAGAGAATCTGTAAGATTTATCACTATTTCTGATATTTCCAGAACTTTCCATTTGAAATCTTTAAGGCTTGGAATAATTTATCAAAAAAAGTGGTGATGGTGGCCCCGTATATCTGGCCAACAAAGTCAATAACTCTTCAACTTCGTGTCGTCTTTTGTCTTTTTTTGCTCATCATGGGAAGACTTATCAACGTTTCCTTACCTATACTCAGCAAATGGATTGGTAATTCATTCAGATATGTTCTTCAAAAAAACCAATAGTTGTTTTTCAGTCGACGAGTTGTCAACTCCGGATAACTTCCATTATTCTCTCCTATTCTTGGCAACATTTTTAAAGTTCCTACAAGGAAACGGAGCAATGGGCGGTTTTTTGAATACAGTTCGCACCTATCTTTGGATTCCGATTCAACAATACACTACAAGAGAACTTGAAGTTGAATTGTTTAAACATCTCCATTCACTCTCTCTTCGCTGGCATTTATCAAGAAAAACTGGTCAAGTTTTAAGAGTTATGGACAGAGGAACGAGTTCAGTCAACAATATTCTCAAGTGAGTTTCAAATATTGTCAGTTATCTCTGAAGTGATTGTTTTCAGTTACATTCTTTTCAATGTTGTTCCGACGATAGCTGATATTGTAATTGCCGTCATTTTCTTTTTCTCTGCATTCAATGCCTACTTCGGACTAATTGTTTTTGCCACAATGGTTTTGTATTTAGGTACTTGAAAGTGTTTGAATAATGTTCCCAACATCTTTCATTTTCAGCTGTAACAATCTCAATCACTGAATGGAGAACTCAATATATCCGAGAAGCAAATGAAAAAGACAATGCCACGTCAGCAATCGCTACAGATTCATTAATCAATTACGAGACAGTAAAATATTATGGAAATGAAGAATTCGAAGTTAACCGATTCAAAAAGTCAATAGAGAGTTATCAAGTAACCGAATGGAAAACTCAAGCGTCTCTCGCTTTTCTCAATTGCCTTCAGAATGCAATCATTGGAATTGGAATGATTGGTGGATCAGTGTTCGTAGTCTATATGATTGTTCACGAGAAGACGTTGACTGTTGGAGATTACGTCCTGTTCACTACGTATCTTCTCCAATTATATACACCGCTCAACTTTTTCGGAACGATTTACAGGTGAGCTCTCTTTTCATTTTCATTTCAATAACTAACTTTTACAGAGTGATCCAAAAAGCATTTGTTGATATGGAGAATATGTTCGATTTGATGAACGATGAAGTCGAAGTGAAAGATCTCCCACATGCTCTTCCATACAAAGATGCTCGAGGAACAATTTCAGTCAAAAATTTATCATTTGAATACAATACTGGGCTTCCTGTCATCAAAAATATCAGTTTTGAAATCGGAAATGGACAAACTGTTGCTTTGGTTGGATCATCTGGATCTGGAAAGAGTACTCTCATTCGACTTCTATTCCGTCTATTTGAATCCACAGAAGGAAGTATTGAATTTGATGGAATCGATGTTCGTAATTACACAATGCATTCTCTTCGACAACAAATCGGAATAGTTCCACAGGATACTGTACTTTTCAATGATACCATAATGTATAATATTCGATTCGGTCGTCCTGACGCTTCAGATGATGAAGTTATTGAAGCAGCAAAAGCAGCAATGATCCACGATAAGATCTCATCACTTCCAGAAGCATATGATACGATGGTAGGAGAAAGAGGTCTGAAATTAAGTGGAGGAGAGAAACAAAGAGTTGCAATTGCAAGAACAATTCTCAAAAAACCTCAATTTATCTTCTTGGATGAAGCCACATCAGCTCTTGATACACCAACCGAAAGAGCAATTCAAAAATGTTTAGAGCAGTTATGTACATCTAGAACTGGAGTTGTTGTTGCTCATCGTTTGAGTACTGTCGTTAATGCTGATTTGATTCTAGTTCTCGATAAAGGAGTGATTCTGGAAAGAGGAAAGTAAGTATTTCCAAGTGTCTATCCTCTGTGTCAAAACAATCATTTTCAGCCACAAAGAACTTTTGGCACAAAAAGGAGTATATTCTTCGATGTGGGAAGCCCAAATTGCGGAACAACGTGCAAAATCAATTGAACTTGGAGAAGATGTACCCAGTGATTCTAGCAACTAATAACTTCTTTCACTAATCAAAAATCTTTCAACTTTCGTTTCATAATGCTCAACTTATCATGTTTTGCCCCGTAAATTCAATAGATCTCTAATCGGTTCCATGTATTTTAGTCGCCAGTTTTCATTTAAATAAATCGAGTTTCAAATTTTATTCAATAGAAATTCTCAATAAAAGCATCACAAATGTACAGCAAAGTGGAGGGTGGAAATGGCGAATTAGTCGTAGAAAAAAAGGGAAATGAACGGTGAGTTTTACCCGGATGAGCAGGTGTCAAAAGTGCAAAAAAGTAATAGAAATTCAAAAATAAATGTCAATTGATCTCATTTCAAATAGATTAGTTTATTAGAATTTTCTTACGATTGAAGATCGATTTTCTCAATCGGTTCGGATAGTAGTTGCTCGATTTCATCATCATGAACATCTTCTTCTCCGAATTCATCACATTCAAGTAATTGAACACTGTGACATACTGGATTTGGGCATTCACGAAGATCATTCAATGCCAGAATCATCGGATGTTGTCCACAGATTACTTGAACACGACCAACGCATTCATAACCACATCTGAAGGAAATGATAAAGTTATCGCTTCGACGGATAACCCCGAAGAAGCTTTTCCAAAAATTATTATTGTTCAACACAATCTTTCGACAGGTCGAACTTCATGCTAACCTTGGTTAACTGGGTATAAACCAAACGAGAGATGAAATCACAGGAGGTCACTTTGCTAGGGTACCGACATCTCACGGGTTCCGCTCTCCACCATCTACCGAGTGGAAGTGAGCGAAAACGAATATTCACGCACGTTCAGAAGTAGGACGGATTTTAGGCTTGTGCTTGAAATTGACTGATATTGTTGTGTTTTTCTTAATATGGAGAGTGATCGAATTCAAAAAGACAATAAACAGTCAATTTCATAAATTAACGCCACATTCTGGCGCTTTCATACCGACATTGTTTGCCTAACTCCGCCCCCTACAACCATCCGCATACAGAAATGCGGAACCCGCGAGGTGTCCGTACACTCGCAGGGTCAAACGTTCTGAGCTCTCATTCTACTATACCCAGTTAACCAAGGTTAGCATGAAGTTCGACCTGTCGAAAGATTGTGTTGAACAATAATAATTTTTGGAAAAGCTTCTTCGGGGTTATCCGTTGAGGCGAAAGTGACTACTTTTTCATACCTTTTACAAACTACATGAGTCTTCTTTCTATCACAAATACAATCTTTTTCATCGGATGATGCAATCATTGGAGCAAATGCATTTGGGCGTGCCATTGAATATTTCTGTGGTCCGCCTTTGATATGAAGAACACGTGGAGAAGAAATAGTTAGAGTTGGTGATAATTGAGCAACGATTCCGGAAGAACTCATTGAGGAAGAAGAACGAGATGATGGAGTCGACGATACGAGATGAAGGTCTCGCGGCGGAGCAGATGGATACTGTATTGGCTGTTGGAAGGAAGTCATTGTTGTTGGAGATTTACGTGGAGACGATGAAGAAGTTTTCTTCGAAACAGAGGTGTTTGATTTTTGACGGTTTGGGGAATTTGACTTCTCCTAAAAATTCATTATTTAAGTGAAATTTAAAAGGATTGAAAAGGAGAAACCTTGAGAGAAGAAGGCTGCGCCGAAATTATATTTTCCATGAGTGGGCGTGGCTTCTGCTTCTGCTGAGCAGAAGTTTGTATGGGCTGAAAACGAGAATTTTTGGATAACAGGGAATTCATTTTTATGATTTTTGAATGGAAGAAATGAAGTTTTTCTTCATAATCTGACTCCTATACCTTTTCAATTTTTTCTGTATTTGTCGGTTTTGATTGCGGGCCGCGACCACACTCGAGCAGCTTTCGAGGCACATAATATGCCTGAGTTGGGCGCTGATTGCTGAAAAAACGGGAATTTATTGATCTGAAATTGAAGTTTTTAATGAGAAATAACAAACTTGGAGTGTGGTCGCGGGGCCGCTGGAACGTCCATTACCTGAAAATGAAAAGAGTTTGGAAAGGAAATGAAGAAAAAGAAATTGTTTAAGAGAAGAAGAAGGAAAAATGGAATTTCTTGTATTTCTGAAATGATGAAAAAGTGGAAGAATTATTCTTGAGAATTGGAATAAATTGAGAGTTTTGTGGAAAGCTTCAAAGGGAAATCGACGGTTTCTGTTGATCAAAAAAGGAGATAACAGAGAGAAAGATGAAGAAAGAGAGAAGAGAGAGAGAGAGAGAGAGAGAGAGAGAGAGAGAAGGAGAGAGAGAGAGAGAGAGAGAGAGAGAGAGAAGGAGAAGAACTAAAAAATGAAGCGGAACATTTGTCTCTCTCTCGAGAATGATGATGACGTGGAAAGATAAGAAAATGGAATGTTTGTGAGTCAAAAGGAATCGAATGGTGTGAAATGGAAAAACGATATGCAAATTGATAACGGCTTTCTTTGGAAGTTTCTGGAGCCCTTTTGTTTGTATCTACAGAACAATAAGCACGATCAAAAAGGAGAAAACTACCGTATCAGAGAACTGAATTGAGAATTCCAAAATTCTCTGAATCCGTCTCAATTGTTATATATTCAAATCTATTTACCTTTTTGAACAAAAGTTCTAGAAATTCAGTGTTTGAATCAAATGGAAAGTTCATTTCGAAGAGAATTCCAAATCAAAAAAAGGGAAAAGTAATCCAATCAAAAAGAATCAAAAACCATGTCTCACGACATTTTTAGTATTAATTCTTCATCGATTAAAACAAAGAAAGAAAGAAAAAAGTAATCGTGGTTTTTATTCGGAATAACTTGGATCAATTGGAAGGAAAAGAGAGATCCGTTGAATGAGATAAAAGATTACTTTATTAAGATATGAAAAGAGAAAAAGAGAAATCTGTGGAACATTTTCTCCGGAAAGGGAATCATAAAAGTGCTGAATGATCGTCAGCTGAAACGGGTTCCGTACACTTTTTATTGGTGATGATGATGATGATATGTATGACAAAAAGAGATGGTGATAACATAAGGAAAGAGGGAATTGATTGATGATTACAACAGAGAAAAAGGTAAATGAAGAAGACGATTTTCCATTTGAATGCTTATTTTTATAATTGATTATGAAAAAAGGAAACAGAGAAAATATGTAAATAAAAGGGCCGAAAAAAAGAGAAACTGTAAAGAGTTTAGACCAAAAATAGGAATAAGAGACAACCGGAAAGAAAGAAAATGAAATCGAAGACTCAAGAAGATCCTTCGGATAAAAAGTCAAGAGAAAGCTACAGTAATCAGAAACTCCAAAAATGAGTAACCGATGAATAGAGAATCACAAATCGAAACGTTCTGAAAGTTGGAACTCTTTTTTCAATACTAGACAGTTTTCAATTCAATTACCTACAATTAGAGACAATAGAGAACTAGAGAGACGCAGAGAAAGTTTGTATTCTCTTTCTCTCACGATATGTGTGTCATACTTTTTTATTTTTTTTTTATAAAACGGTTTAGTTTTGTTATATTGTACATTTACAGGCGGAGAAAGGAGAGATAAATGGTACAAAAAGACAATAATACAGATGGAATAATGATGACGGAAGTTCGAAAAACAAACGAAACAAACAGATTCCTTTGAGAATATAGGATGCCCTTCTATTAGAGGGAATGGATTTTCTTCTATTAGAAGTGAGGAATTAGAGAAAAATTTATGAGGTCTCAATTCTAAATTCTTTCAAAACAAATTGATTTCACATCTGGTTTTGTGATGAAAGAATCCAGATGTTAATGCACAAAAAAATGAGAGAAAAGTGGTCAAAAGACACATATTTCGAAAGAGAAAATGATTAGAAAATGAACAAAAAAAGAGGAGAAAAGTTTCCATTTTTGTGTCACTATCATTTCAAAACGACGCTCTTTGTTTCCTCTTTTCTCTCTAATACCTGCCATTTCAAAAGTGAGAATTGTCTTCGAAAAGATAGATTTTTGGAGTAATAGATAGTTTTCGAAACAGAGAAAAAAGAGAGGAATGACAAAAGAATTTGGCGCCAAAAGGAATTTAAAACTATTCGAATGTACTAGAACCGTCTGTACTTTAGATGTTGATTTCAAATGGAAGAGGGGAATAGAATCCACGTGTAATTGAGAAGTCATGTCAATGTGGAAATGGTCAAGGGGGTTGTGAGGAGAGGAGAAAGTGATAAGGTGAGAAAGGACAAATACTCGATACGTGTACTTGAGAGAGAACCTCAAGTGTGTGAACGAAGAGCAATTTTTGGGTGAACCATATTGAGAATTAGAGTTGAATTCATTTGAGAACATGAAGGAAAGAAAGGAAAGAAGATCTATATTAGGGGTTCGATTATTAGAAAGAGCGTTGGAATGAATGCCCTTCTTTGATAGGGTTTATTGAGGAAACCTGTGACATCAGTAGTTCATTTAAAGAATGTTCAGTTACTCGATTGTTCAATTCTTTCTCCTCCTCCTTCTCTCTCTCTCTCTCTCTCTCTCTCTCTCTCTCTCTCTCTTTCTCTCCTAGACCAGACCGTGTTTCCTGTTTGCCATAGAGCCGGAGGTGTGAGAAAACTGTACTAAGCTCTACGAGAACTCTCTCTCTCTCTCAATTTGACCTACTCTTTCGGTATTTGCTACCCGAGACACAAAAAGAAAAAGGTTGAATTGAATAGGCAATAGGAACGAATACAATCGAAATTTGAGACAATTGCAATCGGGGGAGCCGAGACCCATTGGGAAGAAGAAAAAAGAATCAAAAGGGGAGCCAGAGCATGTGAAGGAAGCAACAGCAGTTGTTTAATAGAAATAGTATACAAGATGAAGAGATTTAGAGATAATGACAGCGTTTATGAGTGAGATTGGTTCTCGTAAAAAACGAGAAGCGATTGAAGATTGACACCAACAAGTGTTGCTTAAGTTTTCGATGTTTCTGATGATTGAACATTTCGATACTGTGATGACTGATTTTCAGATTACTGTATCCTGTATTTATATTCGAAACAGTGTAAGCATGTGAATTGCGAAACTGTAGTCTACAATTTCGTGAGATGATTACTGCAAATATTGTAAATTTCAAAGGTTTACACTTGAATCTTAGAAAATGAGTTGTGCTATTTGAATTTACAAGGCGTTAAATGTTCCATAGATTTTATAAATTTCATGATGAAAAATCAACTAGAAACTCAAATGATTTTATTTCTGTTTTAAAGGAATAAAACAAAAAAGAACAAATTCTAAAACTTTGAGACTTTTGAGAAAAAAAATAATTAAGGAAACAAAGAAAAGAGAAAATGAGAGGAGTATAACGGGAAAGAGAGTGGTGTCAAGTGTGTGTTTGAACCGTTCATAACTAGCCTCTCATCATTCTTTTTTTCCCTTCTTCTACCAGAAATATATGTGTGTATTTACCGAAGAAAATAAAGAAGAACAAGAAAAAGGAGAAAACGATCAGTGTAAAGTATCCTCTCTCTCTCTCTTCCTTCGCCCATTTAGACCGCTCCCGATTTCGAATATCATTCTTTGACTTCTCTGCGTCTCTTTCTCACATGTACTCTCTCATAGTCGTTAACAGTTAACACCCCATTTCGGAAGAAAGCGTTTTGCAACTTTGAGAGGAAATGAGATGGAAAACGGATATAATATGCAAATTGAGTGAACGAATCATGTCAAGAAATACGCCTGATTGAATTGCTTCATTTCTGAAGAACAGAACAACCGGATTACGGTATCTGTTCCGAACGAGATTCCGAATTGGAAACGGAGAACAAACCTTCAAAAAGCTGATCAGGATACAATTTATTGAAAATCATAAAGAACTTATCACTCATTCTGTGATAATTATGTATTATTTAGATTCATGTGGTTATAGTGTTGAAAGCGAGTCGAGAGGAGAAGAGATCTCGATTGAGGGAATTCGTGTATCAATTTGAATTCTGAAGACAATTCAAGCAAGCAATATTTCGTTTCTCACAATTGAAGAAACCTGCAGTTCAATTTTTAAATTGATCTTGAAATAATTAAAAACGAACCAAAAATCGTCGTTCTGAAACTCTTGATAATGAAGAAATTGGGTAAGGGGTCAAGAGCAGGATACATGAAAATAGAAATAGCAGTCACTTGACCCAAAATTAGATTCGTTCGATTACACATTGAAGTTATAAATCCAATTGAAGCTGGAATATGCATCAGAAAAACTGGAATAAGAGTCTGAAAAACGAGTGCCCAGAAGAGTTGAGATTGAAGATTTTTGATATCGAATGATTGAATTGAAGACATTTCTCCCATCCGAGTATATATTCCAAAACCACAATAGAATACTGTTGAGAAACTGATCAACTAAATTATGATTTCTCTCTTCCATTCTTATCTTCTATTCTTACAATAATAACAGTCATTAATCCGATTGCACTCATTGATTTCCAATTTATAAACTCTTTTCCATTCTCATCGATTTGATGAAAATGTGCTCCAATATAGTCGATTTCTGAGAGATTCATTTGACGTGGAGCGAGATATTCTGTTCTGAAAACTCAAGTTTCTTTATATTCGAAACACTGGGAACAACTCCAAGATCAAATCTGAATAAACGTTTTCATTCAGAAAAAAATACATCGAACCGCTCCAAGCGAATCCAACAACAATAGTGAATCCAATGAGACTTATCACTTTTTCGAAATGTTTCTTTCGAAGAAAACTGTTTCCAGTAACAATTAGAAATCTATAGACGAAATGAATTGCAAAAATGGCCATTGACATTCCGAATAAACTGCAGAAACCGACTGAAATAATTGAAGTTCAGAATTGCATTTTTATTTAAATGTAGAAGTTATTCTCGCTCAACTGAAGGAAAATTTTTAGAACAATCTTTCACTTTTTCTTCGCATTCAAACTCTTTGTTACACCCTTAGAGCAAAGTCATTTGATGAAACCCTGTCCCGTATATACGGCCGTATGCGTATGTATCTAACGGAAGATTTCGAAGACAACGGAATCTCCAAAAGGAAATGATTTTGTTCGTTTTTACATTTTATCTTGACCAAACTCACTATTAACATATTTCAGAGCGAATTCTGGAAGAAATGCTTGTCTTTTGTGGATAATGATCACAAATAATGAGTCTTTACTATAAATATCCTGAAAACACTAATTCTTGTTTCAATTGATTGTATTTATTTCACTTACAGCAACAGAAACAAAATCTAGAATAGAGTAAAACATTTCAAAAATTGAAATATAAATCATCAGATATTTATAATGACCTAATTGTTTCGGAGGTTTAAAAACGATGAGAAATAGAAGGATTAGATTCATCAAAAAACCAAATGAAGCGACAGTTCTTTGGAAAATTAAACGAGAAAAAACAGAATTCATTTTGAGATTTTTGAGTGAAATGAAGAATAAGAAGATAGAGATAACAGTCGTTTTCTCAATGGAATTGACAGAGACAACTCTTTTTTTTTATTTCCTCGTCAGTGTTCTCAGAAATTAGATTCTTGTTTGAAGAAAATAATTCCAATTAAGCTTGGACTCTCGGGGGATATTAAAGTGTATTCATGTTTGATTTACTTATAAGAAAACTCGGAAACAGTCTGAATTGATCATTTGAAATGTGTTCAGATTTTGCAGTCGAGTGATGAAAACAGTGATATTGATAACATACTTCATTTCCAGAGATGAGGTGATTCAAGCACTACATAACTAATCAACTCCGCTAGTTATTAGCGGTGAAGGATGACATGGAAACAAAGAAAAGTACATGTTGCAATGTAAAGAAATCTGGGGCAATACATAATACATGAACAGAAGATGCGAGTAGATACGAATAAAAGACATTTTCGGTTATTACCATCACAGGAATGATTATTGTGACTGGAGGTTCCAGGGATAAAAACATGAAAAGGTTAATTGAGAAATATGGAAAAGTAAACTTCTTCCGGGGGTGTTAAATAGAATTTACATATTCTTCAGGAGGAAATCATGATTCAAGAATGATGGAAACATTGCATCAAACTGTGCAGTCAAATCAAGGAAATTAGGGAACACTGGCTTTTGCAAAGGCAATCCAAACGACGAGGATTTCTTTAACGAATCGATAATCTTCTTTCCAGATGAGAATCGCTCCAAACGAGATGATTGCTGCTGTACACGGATGTTGATTTTCTCATACCAGGCGCCGTACATTTCAAGTTCCGATAAAGAGAGACGGCGTTCCCTGGAAATAGAGATAGCTTGGAAAGAACGTGAAGGCACGTGAATGCATGAAAAAACAATTACTTACTCTTTCCCCATCAAAGCAGAAGTACAAATGGAAATCATCTGTTGGACGACGTAGTTTCCGTACTGATGGAACAGGAGAATATCAAGAGCATCTCGATTTGAATCAGAATCCTTCACATATCCATTGAATATTTCGTTCATCATTTCTTTTAAAAGCATTGGAGGTGCGAACATGAAAGCCCCTTCGATAACGTGCGATGCATATTTATCCTGTGACATCGAGAGAAGATTACGAAGAAGGCACTTCTCAATGATTGTATCTCTATACATTTCCATAACTCCCGATGACTTGATGACGTATTGAACAACATAATTTGCGAACTCATTAGAAGAAAGGCGATAACAGTTACAAGCGACGCATGTCATCAATGAGTGAAGAAGCTTGATACGTGTGGCGAAACATGGAAGCTTTGGATTCTCTGCTAATCTATCGATAGCCTGTTGAACCAGACGGCAGCCGTATTTATCTTGACATACTGCCATCAAGTTGTCGCCGGAGCAGAGGAATGAAATAAAGAAACTCCACGTTTCCACTGGGAGGTTTTTGACTATACGCTGAACTACATGAATAGAGCTTTGATCGGTACAGATTGTCACAAAATCAAATGTGCCAAGTACAGATATGAGCTGAGTGACCACAGATCTATCGAACTTCTGAAACCAATTAGCTACTAGAGCAACATATCAAAGCTGCTTACCTGAACTGCCAGTTGAACCACACGGCACGCAAACTTGTCTCTGCACATGTCAAAAAGGCCACCTTCTACCATTAGCTCCAACAATTTTATCTGCTCTGCGATCGTGGCAAACTCGACGAGCTTCTGAGCAATGAAATTTCCATTAGCATTGTGGCACAGCATAGCGAAAACTACGGATGACTCGGTAAATTTTTCGAAAATTAGTTTGTGGGAAACATTATTGGGGTCTTGAGGATAGTTCGTCTCCAAAAATTTGACTCCATAGCGATCAAGAGCAAACTCAATAAGCTGACGGTTTGCGATAACTTCTTGAAGAGTGATTTCAGTTTGTGGAGCCCCATCAGAATGAGCAGAATGGGTTATTGGAAGTTGTTGCACCGGTTGAAAACTTCCGGAAAATTGAAAAGCGTCTTCATTACTAGAAGCCGACGAAGAATTGTCGGTCGCAGTGCTATTGAAGAACAAGCTATCCGAGTCCAACGAAACCGCAGTACTTTCAAAGGCGAGGCGACGGTCGACGAGAGGAAGTAGTTTCACGGCCGGTTTGATGCTCTAATACGTACAGGTTCAAATAAAGATGGATGTTTTGCCATACCTGTGGAATCTCGAGTTTTTTTTTGTTAACGAAAAATGAAAAATCGGAGCTCAGCGAGCTCATTGCATCAAACGAGTTGTTACCAGCCAAAAACCCGGGTCCACCAACTGATGATGATCCCGACGATGTTGCAGTGCTTCGGCTATTCCAAGAGTAACTCATTGTTGTCAGTGGCAGAAGTGGAGTTTTACAGGTTAGTATCTGCTGGAAAAGAAATAAACGTTGCTTTCAATAAGTTCAAGCAGGATATTAAAAATGAGAAAATAGTAACAAGAAACAAAGGAAAAAACGGGTGAAGAGAAAGAAAGAGTTGAAAATATCGTAGCCACTCTCCCGCCGTGACAACAACGAGCGCGTGCTTCACAACATACAGTAATCCAAGGGTCTCGAACGGAAAATAATTTATAAGAAAAAATTGAAAACAATGTTTATCTTTCATGTGATTCAAAATAGAGCAAAAAGAATTATAATTAATAATTGCTTTTGAATTAAAATTTTATTCGGTAAATCTTCAAAATGTCTATGGACTATATTATGAAGGCTGACGAACAGCCGTTCGTATCCACACTTGTGAACTTCGGGTAAGTTGAGAGTTTAATGCCAGTTTTAATGCCAGACTTTCAGAAACTTTGCATATTTTGCAAAAGCTGCTTCAGAGGAATGTAAAAATATGGCGCCGGAAGAAAAAGCAATCGAAAACTTCCAAAAGGAAACAAAGCTTCCAGAATCGGTAGCAAAAGAAATCATGAACGTTTTGGAGTAAGTTTAACTAAAATTACTTTTCAAACTTCAGTCAATGATGTAGTTTTCCAGTGTTTCCGACATCTGCCCACTCGTCTTCAACAGAGAAATGGATGGAGGCCTTGAAAGAAATCGTTTGGTTTCACAAACGATTTTGTTCGATGAGAATTCACGGAGACGGAATGCACAATTCAAGTCTATTGCTCTTCGAGCCCTACGATATGATCATATTGATCACAATTCGTTGGCAAGAAAAAGTTCCCATCTCCTGATGCCAGAAGACGACGTAAAAGATGAAGATCTTGAATTTGATGATGAAATCGAAGAAATCATTGACGATGATATTATCGAGTTACCTAAAGAGCCAGAAAATGATCCGGATATTGTAATTTGTGAACCACCAAAGCAATTGCAAATCGAAGTTGAATCTTTGGATAAGAATCTCATAATTTCGGTATCAGTGTATCTTGGATACACACGTCAACTGCAATACCACGAAATTCGTCTCGGACGTCTTCTAAAAGTGACAGATCGTCTTGAATTAACTGGAGATCACACTCTTTTGGATTTGAAAAACTCTTTTTCATGCCCTGCTGATTTCGCTTTCACTGAAGACTTTAGTGAAAAAAAGCCAACCATCCAGGATTTCGCTAGAAACAAATGGCCATCATCAATGTTTTTCATTCATGACACTTTTTATATAGAACCTCAAAGTCATCCAGATTGGGAAGATCCATCTTTGTATGTGATTCCGATCTAGTTCTCATTAATTTTCAGTTTACAGAACAATTCGAACATGGGCTCAGAAGAATAACTATGTGGGGCCCATGAATGTCGCATCTATGGTTGATAAGAAGATCGGAGACCTTTTTTGTCGTCTCGGACAACCATACGTTTATATTCATCAGGGTGTCTGTGAACATCTTATTGTATTCAATGATTTATTCTTGAGGTAGCAAAAATACTTTCGAACTATTTTATTAAGTTAATTGCAGAGATGAATCACATGAGAACGTAGTCTTTCCTCGTCGTTTAGTCGAAAGAAACTTCCGGAGAATTGCATGTGATATATGTAAAGAAGCATCAGCACAGTACGACGCTTTCGATTGTTTCTAGAAAACTGCAAATTTTCAGATGGATGATTGTGGACCACGAAAATCTTCTACCGAACTCTCCTGCATATCTGTGTTCATCTTGTTACAAAGAGTTTTGTTTCGATGTACACGGCAACAAGGTTTGTCAATTCAAAGCAGTTCCATATTGCGATCGAAAGGATATTGGTGACGGTGGAAAGTTCATTTCGGAGCTTCGTTTCGAATCAAAACAAGTCGATTAATAAATGCATTTTTTCAATTTTTATTCATACTACACGAATTTGTTAATAAAATAACCTTTTGTTAAAAATTGTATGTTTGCTAGGGTTCAATATAGACATGTCTGTTCAGACAAAATTGACGTGGATGTTCGAAGAAGATACGAAAACCACATTTCCGGCCATTTCCTGTAGCTAAAGTTTATGATTTCTGTAGACTCCATTGTTGGGGGCGGGATACTGAACTTGGTGCATTCCTTTTTCATTAACCCTTTATGTAAAGCAACCGGAATACGTCAGAGGCCAAAGAAAAATTATTTCCTATAAGACGTTGAATAATTTGTGATCACAATATTGAAAAAAAGAAACTAATCAGATAATTTCCGTTTTTGTCTGGTGAAAAACGATTCACAACGTCTTCATTTGTTGAAAACAAAAGACGAATGAGAACCGATTCGATTGAAAAAATAAAAACTTTGGTTCTTGATATTTCCGCATTTTTTGCAATTTCGATCAATCTTTTACTGATTATTCTAATCATTACAAAATCTCCAAAATCGATTGGAACATATAAGAGCCTGATGATCTACATTGCATTCTTTGAATTAGTCTACGCGATTCTGTATGTTTCTGAGAAACCAGTAAGTTAATAATCGTTTAATTGGGAAATTAATTTACTTATTACATGACATTTTCACAAAAGATTCTGCGGCTCTATTGTAGTTTAGGGGTCCCTTCGAAATATAGGGGTCCCCTAAAAAAATAGGGGTCCCTTCAGACCCCCTCAGAAAAAAAGGGGACCCTTCAACCTTCATCAGAAAAATAGGGGTCCCTTCAGAAAAATAGGGGTCCCTTCATCAGGCATGATAAGACCTTAGAAAAATAGGGGTCCCTTCAGACCCACTCAGAAAAATAGGGGTCCTTTCAGAAGAATAGGGGTCCCTTGGCCAGGCGATACAGAACCCCGAAAAAATAGGGGTCCCTTCAATTTGTGGAAAAAGAATAGGGGTCCCTTCAGAAAAATAGGGGTCCCTTGTATATTTTTTAAGCTTATTAGGCCTGAAGGGACCCCTATTTTTCTGAAGGGACCCCTATTCTTTTCATACAGGTTGAAGGGACCCCTATTTTTTTTGGGGTCTCATCATGCCTGATGAAGGGTCCCTTATTTTTCTGAAGGGACCCCTATTTTTCTGATGAAGGTTGAAGGGACCCTTATTTTTCTGGAGTCGTTTTCTGGAGTCGTTCTGGAGTCTGGAGTGGAGTCTGGAAAAATAGAAATGGAAATGTTTATATCAATTGGATTGCATTCGAAGGAACTGCAATCGTTTTGACTTTAATTGTAATTTCAATTGAAATCGAATACAAAAATAATCTATGTTTCTCTCAGATTCTTTCGTTCACAACAATGATTTATTTTGGTTTGAAAGGATACAAAACAATGAAAGAATTAATGAAAGTGACTTCGGTCTCTCAGAAATATAAAAATCTTCAGTCTCAATTATTCAATGCTCTCGTTTTTCAAACACTTATTCCTGTTTTTCTGATGCATATTCCAGCAACTTCCATTTATATCACTATCTTTTTCAATTCTTCTTCTGAAATATTTGGAGAAATTCCTAATTTAAGTATAGCAATGTATCCTGCATTGAATCCTCTTCCCACTATTTTCATTGTCAAAAGTTACAAACAAGCAGTCATCGGTCAGTTTTCATTCATTTTCTATCTCTCAATTGTCTTTTCAGATGTCGTTTTCTGTCGAAAGAAGGTGATTCCAATTGATAATTCATTGATGGGATTGAATAGTCAAATGATGACACGATATCCATTGGCAACCGTCTCTACTTCTATTTTCTGATTTTTAATTCCTCTTTTTGTAAATATTACCGTAGTCTTTTTGGAATTTATCAGATTCATTGGACTGGATAATCTCAAACATCTTTCGATTTCTATGATGTTTCAAGATATTATGAACTTTTATTTTCATTGTTTTCATTTCTGGAATTCAAGGATTATTTGTTGTAAAAAGATTACTTAAATGAGATTAAAATGTCTTTTTCTTATGGAAACTCTCACGTATTTCGATTCGCCCACAGAACATTGATCATAAATTTCAATTTCTTTGAATCACTTCAACCTCCGCTTCCTTCTTAAAAACAACTACAATTTTGAAAAAGAAGGACTAGACTATGAATCAGTGAAAAACACTCCGAACAAGAAAACCATTCTCCTCATTTTCTTCTTCCTTTGATTGAATAAAAATGGAAATTGATGATGTCATCTGGCTCAATTTATCTGCAATTTGTGCCGTTTCAATCAATTTTATCCTTATTATTCTAATATTTAACAATTCTCCAAAGTCTATTGGATCATATAAATATCTGATGATTTATATTAATCTTTTTGAATTCACTTATGCAATTCTCTATTTTGCCGAGAAACCAGTTCGTTTAAATGATCATTTCAAGTGAAATAATTGAAAATTTCCAGGATTTATTCACAAAATATTCAGCATTTTTCTTGATTGTCAATTGGAAAGAATCCATATTTCCAATGTATATTTCGTGTTTTTTGGACTGTAAGATCTTCAAATTCTCACATTTCACATTTCTGAAATGTCTTTTATTTCAGTGTTATTCGTTGGATTTTTTGGAATTTCAATTGCAATTCTCGCTCTTCATTTCATTTATCGTTTTCTGAGTGTCACAAAGTAATATTCAGATTCCATTTGTATTATTCATCCAATATAAACTTTCAGTTGTCGTCATTTGAAATCATTCAATTCGTGGAAAATAATTCTCTGGTTTATGATTCCTCTTCTAAACGGAGTCACTTTTATGATCACTGGTGGAATTATTCTTTGTTCTGATCAAGAGACGAATCGATTTATGATGTGAGAAAAGCATGAAATTTCACTCAGAAAAACAGAAATTTTCAGTGAAAACTATCCAGAATTAATTGAAAACTCAACAAAAATTGATGATCTTTACTACATGGGCCCATTCTTTTGGCCGAAATCCAATGCATCAAAAACTTCGGAAATGTATTTCAGTTGGAAAGGGGCGGGAGGTTCAATTATTGTTATGGGATTAATTGTGAGTTTTTCATTTTCATTGATGATTACAGATTCCTATTCTGATATTAAATTAAATTCATTCAATACCATATTTCAAAGTTTTAATCAGAAAAACAGAATCCAAAAACCCCGTATTTCCAGACTCTTTCCAGTTCAATAATGCTCTTTTTTGGAATAAAAGGGTATCGAAGTATGAATAAATTAATTATTCAAGCGACTTGCTCTGAAAAGTTCAAAAGTGTCCAAAAACAATTATTCAATGCCCTTGTATTCCAAACCCTCATACCTGTTTTCCTAATGCATCTTCCTGCTTCCGCCATTTATATCACCATTTTCTTCAACAAATCAACTGAAATTGTGGGTGAAATTCTAAGTTTAACAATTGCAATGTATCCTGCACTCAATCCTCTTCCAACTATTTTTATTGTCAAAAACTATCGAAAAGCTGTCAAACGTAAGCATTTTCACTCATTATTGAATCAAAATTCATGATTTTTTCAGAAATTTTCGTTTCAATTCAAAGTCGAATCACAGGAAAATCGAGAATTTCTCGAGTGTCAACATCTGCGTTTTCAACTCAACTTACAAATGGAACTTCTTCAAAATGAATGTTTTTGTTATTTAAACAAAAAATAAAATAACAAATGATAAATACATAGAATTTGTTTAGAATTGCCAACTGGAAGAAGAAGGTTGATCGTAGCTGCTAATCGAATGAATCTGATTTTCTCCGAACCGTACTCTTTCTTTTGCTTCTCTTTTCGCTCTTGCCATTTCATCTTCCTCTTGAAGATACATGAGATCATTACGGAACTGAAATACTCATTTGAATCTTAATAGAGTTAAGTCGCTTCTTTCAACAACAGAATCTTTGAACCTTTAATAGAAGGGCACCTTGAATCATTTCAAATCAAATCAAATCTCTTACATTATCATTTTTCATTTCTTCTTCATCTTCTTTCACGTATTCTATCGATGCATTTATTTTGATTATTTGCCACGTGTATCTCATAACAGATTGGAATTGATCTGTTCTGAATGGATCAAACATAGCCTGAGGAACTTTTTGTTCTAATAAACGACATGTACATTCCATCGAACAGGCATTCTCAATTCCGATGAATGGTCGAATAGCCTCTCGCCATTTCTTTTTTATTCCAGATGCAGTATCAACCTGGAAATGAAAAAGAGTAGAAGAATCAACAAACTCTAAATCTTACAGAATCAGCCATTGTGACTATTCCGACATTGGGAGAATTAAAGAATGGAATGTCCGTATAGAATGTCCAATTTTGACATTTTGTATTTGGAGAACAGAGATCGACGAGCAATTTAGCAACGACTTCTTCATCGGAAACATTAATTTTAAATGGAAGGGATTCCAGACGTTTGATTATTTTCTGAAAATTTTTGATGGAATCTTGTGGATTCTGAGCGGAAAAAACATACGACAACTTCAAAAGCCACGATGATTTCGTTCAGAATTGGAGAATATTCAACTTCATAACAAACTCCCAATCTCACTAATTGGACTTTCGATCTGAATGACTCAGGTGAAAAGGAATACAGTGTTGAAGTGTTTCTTACACTGAAAGTATGGCAGACGCCTTGTTTCCTATCAACCAGACAATAAATTCATCCGATGACACTTGATTCATGACCACTCCTTTATCTTTTGAATAGGAAACAGAAAGAATTGGTTGGAATGTGTTCTGTTGTGTTATTTGGGGTAAAGGTTCTGTTTTTGGAACCGGAATTTCGTTTGGAATCGAAGGTTCATCTCGAATTCTCAGAGCTTTCAAGAGTTCGTTTTTGGAATGACTGAAAGAATTTATTTTTAAATCTTTACATCGTTCTAAATTGTTTCGGAACAACTTTTGAACTACAGTATACGATGTCTCTCACCCATGTTTTCCATTGAAATTTGATGTTTTCTTCCCACCGACTGCATCAATTCCTCTCGACGGTCTCTGAGGAATCACTGACGATGAACTGGAAAACAAACAGAAACATTCTTTTCTCACTTTCGTAATACAAACCTTGATTCGCCGTCTAATAGAAGACTATCTTCATATGCCATCATTCGTTTTATTAATTGATCATATTCTTGTGCCATATTTCGATGTTTTAAATCCCCTTTTACCACAATCACTTTGAATAATTGAGTTTGATTTCGAATGTAATTCAAATCTTTTCTGAAAGAAACAATTAGAAAACTGAAAAGTTTTGAAATATATTACAAAACAATAAACGTTTTGAATGCATTTTTGTTTCGAGGTATTCCATTTACTTCACAACAATCAACGAATCCATACCAATCGGTGAATGCAACTTTTCTCTCAAAAGATCGATGTTTTGGATTTGAACTGAATGCAATCCACGCAGATATTTGAAATTTCCCATTTTCATCGAATCGAATGCAATCTTCTTTCTTTGAATCTTCAATTATTACATTATCTGTATTGATTATTCCATTTTCATCCTTCGATTCTTCTTTATTAAAATTCAAATATTGTCCTGGATTCGGACTGAAAATCAAGAATTGATATGATTGAATAGAAGATTTCAACATACTTTTGAAATCTTCCGATTCTCAATAAAATCAAACCAAATGATTCTTTATCAAAACAAGAAACAATTCTAGAATTTGGATTGAAATCAAGAACAAGACAACGACAATTCATTTCTCAGAGAGAGAAACAAAGAAGAGTGAGCAAGAAATGAATTGTTTCTCAATGCTTGAAATGGAAGAAATAGAGTGAGAGTTCAAATATAAATAGTTCTTATCAATAGTCAAATACTCCCATTTCCGATTTATTTTCTTCTCTCCGTTTATGACATTGCAGACCGATTTCTTATTTAGAAAAACTTTTTATTCAATGAAATCAAAAGTAAAAAGCTCTCAAATAATCATCTCTTCCGGCAATTAAAACTATCCTTTCATTCTCATTTTCAATAATTTCTGGAGATGTGAAAACTTCTTTGTTTGATATCGGATAGGCCGTTACATTCTCAAATTGATTCAGATTTCGAAGATGTGCAAAAAGAATCCATCCATTCTTTGACATCATCAGTAATTCGTGTGAGTTCTTATAGGAACCGATTAGTTTCAGAGGCTTCACGAAAGAAATTCCAGGGAGATCGAATTGAAAAACTTTCGAAATTTGTAGTTTGGGAACTGTATTCAGGAGAACACACTTTCCAGATTGAGTTGCCACGAGAAGATGTTCATTGATTGCCATTGGAGAACAGAAACAGTTCTCATTATCCAATGAAATCGTATCCTGGAAAATCATTGATTTGAACTTTCAATTTTTCAGATCGAAGTTGAAAAATCGAAATAAAAAACATACTTTTGATTTTCCGTTTTCTGCATTCACTATTGTCAAAACTCCATGAACTGATGTTATTAACAAGGAATTTCCATCAAGAATCAACGGTTTTGAGAAGATTGGTCCAAATTGTTTCGTGAATGAAATATGGAATGTTGGTCGCTTCTTGAAAAAAAAATCAAATATGAATGTAGGAAAATGGAGATAAACATACTATTATCTTTACTAAACACCCAGAAGTTGTTGTTGCAAAAATAGAGTTATCTGAAAAGACCAATGGCCCGACGGAAGTTCCTCCTCCTCTCTTCTCAATAGATTCTCGAAATACAGAACGACGATTCTGAAATTTTGAACTATTGTCAACTCAGACTTTTCATGTTTGCAACAGAAATCTCAAAAAGTTCTAAACTAATGATAAAATATTAGTCTGTAATATCTTTATTTTCCAACTGGAAATTGAAAAATGGCGGATGATATGGATTATGTAATAAGTACCTTCGGATCAACAGCATGAAAATATCCATTCTCTGTTGTAAAATAAATGAATTCTTCATCAAAAGCACATTCCGATCGGATACCGAATCCCTCCTCGTACTCTTGAATAGACAAAAGTTCTCCAGATTTTGAATTCAAAAAACATAATCCTCTGCCTTTGCAACCTAAAGAACTCATAGAAAATTAAATGAATTACATACAAATTATTTCGAACTAACCAATGACAATCTCTTCATTTACCAATATCGGAGTGCATTCAAACCGTACTCCACAGTTGGTTCTCCATAAGCAATCACCTGTTTTCGGATTAACAGCAACGATAATTCCAGAATGAGAAGCACAAACTAGCATTGTATCCCTGTAATATTTTAAATTCTACAGTATGTTTTCATTTCATCTCAGAACTACCGTATAATCAGCATATTTCCATCGATACATTTATGCAAATCAACTGCCCATTTCATTTTCGGTTGCCGTTTTTGAACTATTTCAATCATATCGTTGCTCTTTTTTCTAGTTTCTTTTTCTTGGAAATCATCGAATGAATTCAAAATTTGTCGAATGGTTATTTGATCATCCAACATTTTTCTCATTACTTCATCTTGTTGTTTTCCAAAATGAATGGATAGTTCGGCTGCCAACAGAGAATTGATTCCAATCGACACAAAACTTTTATCCATCACTTCTTCCAATCGAATATTCATCTTCTTCTCAATCAATTTTTTCAATTCTCTAATTCCATTCGAACCAAAATATTGGTCACAAATCTTTTTCAATTCGTTTTCATCAATCTTCCCACTCGTATTTATCGGAAGTTCAGGAACATGGATTACTGTAACCAGAACAGAAGAATTCTGATTCAATTCAATTGTTTTCGTGTATGGGAAGTCATTTGAAGTAGTCGGTCCACTGATAAATTGAATCAAATTTCTATTTTTGAAATGAATGAAATAAGTCAATGGATGTTCTCGAATCGATATTTCTGTGAGATGGTCAAGACAGACGCGAATTCCTTTATGTTTCACCTGTCAAAAAATGTTATTCTTCGATTAAAACTGAATATTTCTGTTACCAATCGATCCATTCGTCCCGTTATTTTCAGTCCTCTTTCTGCTCTCCGTTCAATTCTGTCTCCTGTTTCATGTTTTTCCGCTTTTTGTCCATTCACATAACATTGTCTCGGACCACCTGAAAGACCGTTTCATTCAATGTAAGAATTTAGTTTCTTTGAACTTCCCGACCTAGAATCAATTGTCCATCAGAATCAATTTCCAGTGTTGTTCCATCAATTGGATCTCCAATTAATACTTCAGAACATCCTATTTCGACTTCATAACATGTTGCCCAACAAGATACTTCTGTCACTCCATAAACATTGAAAACTCTTGTTCCATTATCAGAACTTCTAATTGAATTGATGAATTCCAATGGGAAATGTGATCCACCGATCAGCAGAATTCGAAGAGACGTTGTAGCAGAAAGAAGTGAATCAGGTGAGGGAAGCATTTCGAAAACTATTGAAGTGAACTGAATTGTTTCATTTGAAACTGAATAATTCGATATTCAAACCTGAGCAATTGTTGGTCTGAACTCTTCGATTGCTTTCTGCATTCGATGTGGTTCACTTCTAAATGAATCTGGAGTGAGAATAAGAGTACATCCAACATGAAATGCCATGAACAACTCAATAATTGATGGATCAAAAAGAAGTGATGTTGAGAAGAGAATTCTGTCAGATGACGTCACATTGAACTTTGAACTGTAATCTCTGAATGAAAAATATGTCTTCGTTTCAAGATTTTCACCAGAAATCGGCGATGTTTTTTTCGATGCAAAACGACGGAACTGCCACTTGTTTCTTCTTTTTTCCACTTGTTCCACTCGTATTGATGACATAACAGATCCGTTCTTTCCAATTTTCTCTGTTTTCTGCTATTCTTTTTATCTGAAATTCTAGAGAAGTTTCTGACAAAAAACCACATTAGACACACTTTCTGACCATCGAATACCAGTGTCGTTTGGAATTGATTCTCGTCATTCGATTCACAAAAAGTGAATGCAAGTTTAAATTGAAGACATCTGTAAATTTTGTATTCTTCTCTCTGTTTTCATATCAATGGATTCCGATTCCCTTTGAGGAAAATGACAAAAATACCAATTGACTGTCTTTTTTCATATTATTTTGTGTATTATTGAATCGTCATTTTTCTTATTTTACTAAATGAAACATACGCAATAATGGTTAAAATTGTTCCAATACTTCGTTCAATTCGAATGTAAACAACGTCATTTGTCCGTAAATCAGATGCCTCCAATATTTCAGAAATTTTATTTATTTTCTCTTTGATTTCATCTGAAGAGAATTCTTTTTTTGTTCTGGCATCCACTATTCTCAAACTTGGTTTGATATTTTTGAACATTCTACAATAAATGATGATTATATGTATTGTTCCCTAACCAACTGTAAAACTCAGAAAATGCGGTAGCGTTGTTTGTTCGCAAGCTGATTATATCATAAACAGATCCATAATTCTTAATCGTCTTTATCAATAATTAGTGTAGGATATTTCTGTGAAAAACAGAGTCCTTAAAATTGCAAATAAACAATATAAATAACTGTTACATTGTCACATATAAACATAGAAATAAAAGTTATGAGAACCCATTAGGTTAGAGATTCGATCTCAATGAATAATAATGTTTTTAAAAGCTTTCTGAATTGTCATCTCATGATACCGATACTTATTGAAAACGAAGCAGATATTAGCTAAACATCTGAAACTGCAGCATCTCCTCCGCCAGTTCGATTTTCTGTTTCTTCATGAGTAGGAATCGGATGATGTTCAAGTTCTTTGCCGATAGTAGCCAATCCCAATTGCTCTTTCTCCCAAACGTAAATTTCATTGAGTTCGTCAATCTACGAAATATTTGATTTGAAAATACGATGTTCAATATCTTACCAATTGTCTTTTTGGATATCTGTCCGCAATAACTGTCATTTGAACTTGTTGCCATTGATACTTTTGCTTCTCGGCTTCAGGCAAAGCTCGGCGTACGTCATAACGATAGTCAAGTTCATATGGCATCATTCCACTGAGTTTCTTGCTCATTTTTACTTCTCTACACCATTCTTTCTTTTTCGATTCCGTTCCATGCTCATTCTGAAGCATCTCAAGAGCCTCTCTCTCAAAACTGTTCTCTTCAACTTCTGTCATTTTTCGTCCGAATTTCAAATATTTCTGATTGATGAGATCAACCACAGCACCCCAAATCAGAATTGAATACGAATCGAAATAGTCGAAGTGATCATAGTAATCCATGTTAATTTCTTCAAATGATGGAGGTTTCCAGACAGATTGGGCTGATATCCAGTCGAGACCACGAAGTGACTGTTGATGCTCTATCGCTTTTTTCACCATTATCGGGCCCTGTTAATGATGAATTTTATAGTTAAAAAATTAATTTCAATCTTAAAATACCATTTCATTGAGAAAATCCTTCTGACAATACTCTTCCATATCCATGCTTCCAGCTACTGATTCATCTGCTTGTGGTGAAAGACGTGGCGTATCCGAACGGAAGCCAGGACCTGGGGAATACGAGGAGGTTGCAGGAACATTGTCGAAAATTGATTTCAGAGGTGGCGCTGGCTGAAATCATAAGATCAGTACAATTTATTATCAGAACACAGACTTTGTTATCTAACAAGAATCCTGAGTCGTCGGCACTGTCGTTTGAATCTGTAACTCCGGAAGGCTGTTGCTCATCTTCCACAATCCTTTCGAACTCGTCATTGTTCGTGAACTTTCTCATTTCGTCTTGCTCGTCTTCTGGATCAAGAAGTGATATCGATTCGTTATAATCAGTAGCCGTAGCTTCCTCTTCTTTCGGTGGAGTTGGGGTCACGACACTTTCTCGAAGAACTCTTTGCTCTTCTTGTTCTTCCATTTCATGTTCGAATTGGGTAGTATCGTTATCATATAGTTGTAATTCAGAATCTTCAACCGAAGGAGGAGTTTGATTATCAAATACCGACTCATTATTTTCTTCGCCAATCGAATCTTCACGTGTTGGTGTTGCAGAAGACGGCGAAGATTCGTCAGACTTCTCTTTTTGGACTTCTTTGTTTTCGAAAGGTTCTTGTTCTTTTTTAATTTGTTCGAGTAAGTGAGAAACGCCAGCAGAAAGCCTTCGAGCTGATTCAGAATCCAAAGAGACTCTTTCACTACGTGGAGTGCTTTGTTCAGATGCTGATAATGGAATAGCTGGATAACTGATATCTGACTTGAAATGAGAGAACGAGTCTATTGTTTCGAGACTTTCGTTATGGAGTTGAATGCCATCCAGCATTTTATCTATATCTGCTATTGACGATGTTTCTTCAGTCTTCGTAAGTGACGGTGTAGTTGGAATAGGAAGTGGAGTTGCATCTGTTACTATGCTTACTTCTTTAGGAGTTGTTTGAGATGATGTATTAACTTTCTGAAGTGATGATAGGTCAAGACGTTCTACTCCAACTCGTCGTGGACTGGTCTGAGTCATTGCTGTTTCCGCTAATCGAGCTGTTACTTGAGTCGCAGCTTCTCTCGTTTTTGTTTTTGAGAGTGGATTCGTCGCTAAGGATGACGAAGTAAGTGTTGAAGCGTCAGATGACGGATGAATCTGAAACCGATCAGATTAATAAAAATATTTTGTAATTTTCTATCTTACTTTCATCGCAATACTTTTCCGACTCGTATTGAGTGATTTGTTGAGATTACTTCCCTTTCTGTGCATAGATGCGATATTTTTGAATTGTAAGAATGTGGCCATCATTTTCTTATGTAAAGCTTGCTTTTCACGAGCTGTTTCAATATCGAAATCATGGAATGGAAGGTAAACCCAACCATCAATTGAATTCAAAATTCTTGTAAGGTATGGATCGCTTTCGAATGGTTGACTGAAAGCAGATGATTACTAATACATTGTGTAAATAATGACCACACCTTGAAACCAATTGATGAATTGACAGCTGAATGTTTGTTATCTTTTCGATTCGTTCCTTCAAATCTTGAACGACTTCCAACTTTCTGTCTCGTTGCTCTTTGGTTTCCACTTGTTTTCGGAGTGCTTCTGCAGCAACTCTTTTGCGCCTTGCTTCTTCTGCAGACGGTGACCGACTCAAAGCAGCAAGATTCTGCAATAACTTGGAAACAGAAATGGCGAACCATTGATGATACGGAAGATGTATTATAATGATACTTTTTGATTTATTGAGATGAAAATTAAAAATCGAATATTGACAATACCTTCATACTTTCAAGTTTCGTCATTTGTCTTTCAACTCCAACTGCAACTTGATCAGCGTATTGAATTTGTACTTGGTGCGTTGACACCAAAGTATCCACATAAGATGTTCGTAATATTGGAGTGTCAATACTTTTGTTGTTAACTGTCGACGGACTTTCTGGTCTCGACGTTCGCGGCAAAACATTCAGGGAAGCAATGGGTGGTGGTTGCGAAGAACTTCTGTTCACAACAAGACCATCGCCAACTGTTCTTCTTAAAGATCTTCGTGGACTTCTATCAATATATGATGCTTCTCGAGAAGACTGTGCGATTACTTGGTTACGTGCTTCTTGTAACGATTGCCCTGAGAGAACTAAATTTTCCATTTTTGAAAAATTGTCATCGATTTTGCGACTTAAGCAACTAGTGTAGTATGACTGATAATCCGACGGAACTGAAAAAGTACTAAGATTGAACTAAATACGTCATTATTAGGTGTTCTTACCGTATCTGGGCGGTTTAGTTGATACAGGTGTGCTCTTGGAACTTCCGGGTGTTCTCGTTTCCCTCCGTCTATCCTTTTTTGATGTCGTTGGGGTTACAAACTCGTCTTCCAATCCGTCACTAGTTCTACGTTGAGGCGTGAAATACTGATCATTTGTCGGAGAAGTTTCTTTTAGTTCAGGTGTCATTGATAATGAATTTCGAGAAGAAGACGAAGCTGAGCGCTGAGCAACACGCATATCTCTTGCTTTTAAACGAAGGCGTCGATCAGCATCAAATCGTTCGAAATCCTCTTCTGTTGGAATTGGATTAACTGAAGGTTAAACAAATTGTGTTTTTTCATCAAGAATGTAGCCCTACCCATCGAAACAAAACTTGACGGAGACTTTTCATCGCTTGACATGTTTTCTTTGTTTCTAAAATCTTCTGATTGATTAAATTTCTGTGAAATCAGTTGCCATGGTGCAATTACCTTATTTTATCGTGATGCTTTTGATACTTTTGCTCATACAGCACACTTTTCGATCGTGTTCCGTCGTTTGCAGATAACCAGGATTTGAACCCACCTTTAGAAACAGGAATTTTAGACATTTCGAAGTTTAATTCGAAAATATCGCCGCGTAAGACGAGCAAGCCAATGCGCGCGAGGGAAATTGTTTGAAGACGAAGATGTCCGCGCCGTGTTAGGAAAGAGTGCAAACACAATGACGCGTAATTACGGCAAATACAAAAAGAGAAGCATATGCCGAATACAGGAGAAACTTATTCAGAAAGACCTTATACAAATACATGAATCGTATCATGAATCTATGACATTAAAACCATGTGCTGCCAACGCATCTTGAGAAATAATGAATAGGATTCCAACCTTTAAATACTATTCAAATGTTTCAAATAAAAAAATATATAAATTATCAGAACCGGGCAGCTTCAAACTATTAAATTTTTTTATTAGAATCAAGAGCTCACAACAACATTCATAATTTCCACAATAATATGATGATAACATAGTTATAGTCATACTATAAGGGGTAACAAGATGGCAGAAGAACTACATACACATCATGAACTAATAAAACTACAAACACTACTTATAAAACAACTTAAATAACAGTCGATAAACTAAATATTTATAAAACTTGGAAACTCATTCAAACAGCTTATCATGTGTCGTCTTCTTCATCAATTTCCTCAAACTCATAAATGAGCTCATCGCCAATCCAGGGACTGTCAAATAACTCAAAATCAGCTTCGTTGGTATCAGAAGAGATCACACGACAATTGACATAGGTGTTATCGTCCATTTCGTAGTAGATATGCACAAGAATGCGTTTAGTGTCATCATCTGTTCGGAGTAGAACTAATTCATCAGTTTGAGAACTGCAAAAATGTTATTTCTTCAAGTTTAAAGAAAATACACACATCACTCGACTTCCAAGAATCGCAGCGAAACGACGCAACTCTGAAGCGAAGGTTTGATTCAAAAAGCCAAAAACTGCCTTTTTGCCAACATCCGGGTTGATCTCGATCCATTTCTTAAATTATATAAATAAAACTCAAACTTTGGACCAATCAACCTCAACGAGAAGAAATAAAAATTTCGAAGAATCGTGTCCGAACTTGTCTAAGTAAACTTGCACACATTTGCTGTTGGTGAATTGTGGGACATCGAAGTACTTTTTCGGTGAGAACGTCTTTGTTATTCTCAAAGATATCATATCCATCGGTACATTACAATATCGAAGAATAGCCAGTTGAACGGTTGGATTCAAAATGATAGAGGAAAATGTGGAAATTCTAAAAGGTCCTGCATCGGCGAGTTCTTTTTGAAGATAATCCATTCCTTCTTCGCGTGCTCCAGGATAGAGGAACAACGCATTGATGTCACAAAACTTCAGAATACTTTTGATGGCAGAAACTGTTAACTCGAACGAAGAATTGTCGTCTCCTTTTCCGTGCTCAATCCTGTAATTAACTTCTGAATACTATCATTTTATATAAACCAGAATGGACATAAACAACACGAGGAATGACTGACCAGCGTTCAGAACGAACATTTATAATTTCGCTTGAGTTTTGAGCCACAACACTTATTGTCTGTGTGTCATCACTGTAAGTGAGATGTTCTACTTTGACAAACTTGAAAGCATATCGTTTAGAAGAATCAACTAGATTTCTTTCAGCACGACAGGTACTTCGCAACCCGATTCTGAAACAGCTGAATGTATATTGTACCGCAGTTAGTTTTTCACCTAGTTTTGAAATCCATTTTTTCAATGCATTTCTGCTTGATATCATTTGTAAGTGAATTCCATTCAAGCCGGATCCCTCTTCTTTCATTGATCTCTTCAGGTTCACTCAACAATTCGCCAGCGTCATCTGAGTTGCTATTCCAAACAAATTTTTCTAACGACTGAATGTGTTTTTCAATTAATTATTTGAAGAGAATGTATGGCTGAATACCGTTGGGTTGATCGTATTACATCCTGCCGGAATGACAACACAGTAAACTCCATTTATTCCGCATTTGCATAAAAATTGTTTGTTTTGAATCATTTTGTACACCATCCACTCGCCGCGGACAAAGCTATTAAAAAGTCTTTTTTTAATCACAACACAACAACTCTCACAATCCTCCTTCCGAAGCAATGCTAGCTATCAACTCCGCTAATCGTTTTGGTGTGAGATAATATCGAATAAAAATTTCTGTGTCGTAACGATAAGGTTTCAGTAGCAGCTTCTGAAAAAGAGTTGGTATTGATATCTGAAGGGAATTGGAACCGATGGCAGAAACTTTGGATCTTCTTTGTCTTCCGGATTCTCGGTAAAGAACGATTCTTGCAGATGAACAAAATCTAATGTATCAAATGGGTTTACTTCCGAATAATGAACTCGGGCAGCGTAATACTGAAATAGATCTTCTACTGTTTGTTGTTACCATGTAAAATCTAGAACTTACTCGTTTTTCATACGGATGCTTCGTGCAACCTCTGAAAGTGACGTGTTTTAGGCCTTTGGAATGCGGCAAAAGATCGAATAAAACGTTGAGATTAGTTGATCGGTCGAACACAATCGAGGAGATCGAAAATTCAGTGTTCTTCTTGAATTTTACTAGACTGAAAAACTGATAACGGATTCCGAACAAACGGAGTTGCTCAATCTCATTGCCATCTAGTAACTCAAAAAACGTCTTGAGAACTGAACGCGTGTCTTTTTCACATTTTGAGTTCACTCTAAAAACTGTGAGAATTGAAAAGAAAAGAAAAACTCGATACGAACCTGTGATAGACAGCATTTTTCTCATCTTCTCTCGTTTTTAATATGAGGATTCCATTGATATCAGAAAGGCTGACAAAGCTGTATTTTCCAGAATATTTCGACTCATTACTTTCCTTCGTTTCAGTTTTCCTAACAGTTGTTGTCTTCCGAGCCATTTCAGAGATTCTTGCGAAAGGAATTTACAAGTTATTTATAAAAATGTTCAGCTGAATTCAGAGGAGATTTCATTTCAACCTTCTTTGAAGCACCGCGCAACTTATGGTAGCTCTCTCTTCGTGTCGAGACCTGTCTGATGAAATAAATGACCGTTCTTCTTGTAACTCTTTACCGAAATCTAAACAAGTTCGTGAACTTTCACTTTCAATTTTATGATTATCTTTTTAGGTTTTCAATGGCCTACGAAAATCTAGGATTTTATTATATGTCGAAGGAATCCGTATTCTTCTCATATTTATTTGATCGAACAAATGATTAAGAAGAACGTCCCACGTGGGAAAACAGTCAACTATAAGGATACATAGTTATTTAAATATCATAATAGCTATAAGAAATGAAGAATATCTTTAAAACAATCGGATGCAATTATGGGATACTGGGACTGGATACAGGGGGGCAAATATAAGAAAACAAATAGAAAATGTTTTCAATTTTCTAAAAAAAAAGTAGAAGGGGAAGGGCGTAGAGTTTGAATATAATTGGCTGAACACCAAATGACCTCAGCTTCAATAACACATGTTCAAATAATCACAAAGATATTAACTTGGAAGGAACAGGGCTGGGACAGATATGAACTGTTTGTAGATTAATTCTCAGCAGCTGATTATGAGAACTAAACGATACAGATACTAAACAGTTGGAGGCAATTAGAAAATGAGGAAACGGGGGTGGGACTCGCAACATTTTGTAAAGAAAACACATATTAAGTTGAGAAATGATACCAGATTTTAGGAGATTTTCAAATGGGATGGGGTTGTTTGGGAGGCAATTGGACTTTCGATTGAAAAAAGATGAAATCTTTGGAAAATGATTGGGCATGTAGAAGTGAAAAGTTTTGGAATCGATGAGCAATCCACTGACAACAAATTACAGAAATAAACTGAAGGAGAGAGGAAATGAAGTACACCTTGTAATTTTTGGCGACTTTTTTATGCTTGGACAGAGTGCTTATTGTCTTGGAGGCGGTGAGCTCTTCTTCTCGGTTTTAGCTGGTTTGAATACAACGGGCTCTGAAATTTTTTCTGGCTATACGGATAGAGTATCATCTTTGTGATAGAGCGATTTTTTTATGAGCTCTAGACTTACTTTTACCAGTATTGAATTCGTCCCAACGAATCTGCCAAGCAGAGAGAATCTCGGCGGCAAGCACGTGCTCTTCACTTAAACCGTTCTTCGGCATTTCATTCAGAGTTGTCTCTTTTTTAGAACCACTGTTTTCCGGTTGTTGTGTGAATGACTTGAGAAGATCTACACCATTCATTCGAGTTTGCTTCGGTGGTCTCTGCGGAGCAGCTGCCGTTTTTGTCTCTTTTTGCTGGCGTTTCTTTACATCTTCTAAAACAAAATAATTTAATAGAATGAAAACTGGACAATTTCGATATGTTTCCATTACCTGGAGTTTCTTCATAACCAAATGAAATATCCGAAACAGCTCCAACAACAGATGGCGGCAGTTGGACAGCACCAGAAGCAATTGTAGCCGATGGCTTGTTAGATGGTGCTCCCCGAGAGGGTGTTTTCTCTGTATTTTTCTTCTTCTCGTTGGATGCAGAACCAGACTGTGCATGCGACTGTGAAGCCTGATTTCTAACAGACGAAGCTGAAGAGTTTGTTGCAGATTGTGGAATTGGAGACATATCAAGGGCAGGAGTGTTCTCTCCGGAAGATTTTTTGGCTGCATCTGCATATGAGAACGTGTGAGCCTGGAAACATCAATTTGCAAAATAGTTCTAAACTTCCAGTATATTGCAAACACGTTGTCCAAATGCCTTACCGTATTAATCGTCATCGGTGTCTCGGGCGCATCAACAAACTCCAAAGGTTCAGACTTATCAACGGAAGCATGCTTTTTCTGAGAACTACACGGGGAAGGTCCGCTAGCTTTTTTATTTTTGCCGATTCCCTTGTCGATATCACAGAAATCGCCGAAAGTGTGGAGTGGGGCTGATGGAATGTTCTTCTTTTGGTGTTGGTTGCTACCGGAAGCAGAGTTACCAGTTATCGATGAAACCCGAGCGTCAGGATGAGTGTTGCGCCGATTCGTTGGAGATGAAGAAGATTCTGTCGATGAATGAAAATCATTATCTTGCACTGATGTTTGTTTCTTGTTCTTCTTCTTTCCAACAGTTATGAACTCAAGATCCCTTTGGTGAAGCTCTTGGGCAAGAGATGGCACGTCTTCATCGTTTCGATAGTTGTTTGGATCAGACATCACATTATCAGTAACTTCTTCACGTGACTGGGCATCAAGGAACTCGTTCTACAAACATAATTTTAAGCACTTCATTTTGGGAGGTCTGCAGTGATTTAACTTCGGAAAAAATGAAGTTGTCAAAAGTCCCTTCTGAGAAAGCCTTCGTCGTTATTCTAAAAACTAACCGGTGAGAGGGAACCGTTTGAACCCCCAAGGTTTTCCTGGGCGGATACATAAGACTGATCATCGTCTTCTTCCGATTGTTGACCAACCCCAGATGAGCAACGTTTTCTGAAAAAAATTAATAGTTGGATACGGATAAAAAACTCACGTGACAGAGGCTGCATCTGCGACATCATCCATTTTCTTTCCACCCGTTTGTGGTGACTTATTCTTTCCTTCTTCACCTGATTTTTCAACTACTTTCTGGTCCTTCTTCTGATTTTGCTGCTGCTTGTTCTTTTTGGAGTTGTTTGTGTTGTTGTTTGCCTTTTGTTTTTTCTTCGACTGCCCTCCTTCGTTGAGTTCTGAAAGGTCGTTGATGCCGAATTCTTTCAATATATCCACAAGGTTCGTTTCGACACCTGTAAAATACCGCCATGCAATCACCAAACACACAACAGGAAAGAAAGTGAAAAAGCAGTTCTAGAATGCATCCTAATCCCCGTGCATTACGTATCCTTTTTGAAGATTCAGCAGAAATCTTTTTTTTCTATAAAATAACGTAATACTATGCCGATAAAGTTAATCACCAGTTCATATTTTTTTGTAAGAATTGAAGTGAGGAATCTTCACTTTCTGATGTTATAATCATGAAAAAAGTATTTAATGGTAAACTGTCTATGGCTATTCGTGGTATGTTCCACTCTTACGAAAATTATACGTTTATGCGAGACCTAGAGAAATTGAGAAGAGTAGCGCGAAGAAAATGTAGATGAAGCCAATTTTGATAAATGAAAAGCTCAGAAAAAAAACTCAAGAAGACAAATTTGACTCATCTCAATGAACGATACGATGACGGCGAAACCAAGAAGACGTGTGGTGCCTTTCATTTCCAAAAATGGCGGAGACAGTATAGAAATCCATGAAACGCAGACATAAAGAGAAATCGAGGATGGAGCAAGCAAGGTCACGGGGAGAAAAGAAAAGAAGGAAGCGCAGAGAACATGAGAAGGCGTCGAGAGGGAGCGTCGTCTCCATAATGCGTGGCGCACGGCGGTTTCGTGGAAACAGGGACAAACACGGGCGACGTCTGGTCGCATTGGAAAGACTCGTTGCAGATAGACAGAGTCGCCGACGAAAAAGTAAACAAAAGAGGGTTAGTGGCTTTATGAGACCCAGGCGGTATTAGACCTTTTCGATTCCCTAAACATAAAAAAAGGCAACTTATTAACTGATTAGTTCGTTCAATAAATACTCAAGTTATATTTTAATTTCTGAGGATTCATTAGCGTTCAATAGAAGAGAATTCATGCAAAAAACGTGCACATTCTATAGATCTTTTGAACTTGAACGTCAACCACCATGCTTACTGTGTTCATGCAAATATGCACTCACCTGAAGCTGCTTGCAATAAATCAGGTGAACTATCGTTTTCTGAAAATTCGAGAAATTTGCGTTGATTGTTGTTTTTCGAAACTCGTGTGAACATGGAGCACATCAGTTATTTTAGACTTCGGAGCGAATTTTTGAAACGGAACGTTGTAAGATGAAATAACCGAGAAGAGAAAACATCGATTCTCCAGAAAAAAAAGACATTGAAGATTATAACAGGAAAATGAAGAGAAAGAGTGAAAGAGAAGAAGTTACTACTAGTTTCATACATACTTGATGAAGAGACGACAATGAAAGAAACTATTTTGATGATTACAGTGAATAGACAGTCCGAAAAGCTTTTTCCAGAAGATTGAAAATATTAATGGCCACTCCGACATTTGTTTTTGTTTCAAAACTGTTTGCCGTGGGAGTCAAATCCACTTATGCTGAATTCATTGGTCATTTAATTCTATAGTTCATTGGGTGGATAAGAGAGAGAGAGAGAGCAAGGGAGTGGGAGAGTGTGAGAAATAGAGGAAGAGCGAAGATAAATCTATTAGTGCCTACTTTTAAGCTACGCTAATTAGCTGAAGAACATTTTTGATTGACAGTTTTTGAAGTGGTGTTCCTTACTACAATAGAATAATGATTGTTTCTTACCGACTGTGTACTCCGAGCTCACACTTTTCATGTTTTTCTTGCTCTTACCACCGAGAACACGACGGTTTGCACCATTTGGAAGATCTTTCGTCATTTTATCTTGATTTGAAGATGGAGCCTGCAAAATACTAGATGAATATAAGCATTTAGAAGTTTGGAAAACAAACACCATGTCATGTTTCATATATTTTTCTGCTGTTGATTATCTCATTTTGAACAGAGTTACTTAGCTATTCTCCTTTACATTTACATGTTAGATTCACACTAGAAAACAAGCACTAACATTGAAACGAACCTTAGAAAACAAGAAACACATAAATTTATATGCGAGCATGATGAACAACAGTACAGGAACCAAGAGATCTGCAGGTGTTTGAAACAGCGGAAGCGCTGCTCGATTCACCGAACAGCTCGAAGTTCGATGAGAACCCGAGTATGACAAAAGAGACGACCAGACAACTTCTGAAGAAACTAACTGCTAGAGGAACACAAGCGGAATTTTTTCAATGCTGAAGGCAGATTTGAAAAAGATAAATATGTTATTCTTCAAATTGAAACTCTGCCTTCCTGAGCAATAAACTATTTACTGTTCTCTTTGCCATGAAAATTTAGAGTTGCTTTGCATCGTACGTTTGGAAAAGAAAAAAACGTTCGAAATTGAACATCTGTTCGTTTGCCTAGAGTGCACACCATATAGAAGGAACCCTCTTCAAAATGACCCCGCCTCCAGATGAAAATAGGACGGGGTAGAGACGCAGAGAAGTATGCCTAAAAAAGGACACCTATAGACAACCTTCTGAAGCCATGTGCTCCCACCGCTCGAGTCAAAATGGACACGCGCGGAAGCGTGGTCGATGTGGAGAATGGGAGAGCCATTCGGAACTGAACGACAAGAGACGCTGAGAAAAAAAGGGTTGATTTTCAACAGTGTTCGTTTTTGATACGAAAACGAGTTAATCATAATGAAAAAAATATTTTTGCTATATAAAGAATCCAGGAAATTGTGGGTTCGCCATATGATATGGGGGCGGCGGGAATTTTATTTATTCTACTAATGCTACAAATTGCTACGAAAAAATGGTACGTTACAGGGAGAAGTGGGGCGATAAATGTTCTTACTGCAAACAACTGGAAGAGTGGTCTGCCTAAATAACACAGGAAAATATACAACATGAATCTTATAACCCGAAGAGCTCCACTCGAAAGTGGATTTGTACTATTACGTCGTAAGACAGAAGACAATTTGAATAGAATATAAAATTTTTGGTTCATGTTATAGTTTTGAAAATCATTCTATTGAATCGCGACTTATTTGAAAGGGGCAGTTGTATGAATGTGAATTCAAAGGAAAAAAATCAGAACTTACAGTGAAAAAACTCCACGGTGGGAGACCGAGAATAGTACAAAAGTTTAATTTCTCATTAATTCCAAACTGATCGGCATTCAAGAAACGCGCAAGCTGATTCTGTTGAGAGAGTTTTGCCGACGGTGGAAGTGGTTCGCCAAAGACGTCACTCATTCGGATTGGTGCTCGAGTCGGTTGTACAGGCTCGGTTACTATATCCGATTTTTTAGAAGTCTCAGAGAGTTGTGTAGACGTCTCTGGTGGCATCATTTCGAATGATTTTGCGAAATAAGAACAGTCCGTCGAAATGAGTGTCAACTGAGAGAAATACATTAATTGAGAGAAAGTTCGATAAGAAAAAAGATGGTTGCGAAATAAAGAGAGAGAGAGAGAGAACTAATTCCAATAACTATTTACGACGAAAGTTAAAAAAATACCGTCATGAATAAAAGAGCGAAAAAGTTTCATTTAATGTTTGACAGCGTTTTGATGCTTACTAATAAGCTTATTCGAGACAAGATGTTAAAGATGAGATGGTTCGCGATGAGATCGAACAGTTCAAAAAATAAAGTGAGTGCGCGCGGTTGTATATTCAATGTGCTTTTGATCATCAAAATATTTTTGATCTACTTGAAAACTTCGAGTGGGTCTAAAACGGATAAAATAATTATTATCGGTTGCTATGTACGCATACTTCACCAATCTTCGGCGCAGGTAACAAACGAAGTCATGAAAAAAAAGTGCGCAGTTTCGCAAGAGGCGTCCTGACACGACAGTGTTATTACGGTAAGAAAGTGAAGTGATAAATACTTTTAAAAACGACGAGACCGGTGGACAAGACTAACGATGATGGAACTCAATTATAATCGTTAACATACATGCAAAACAATAAATACCGTATTCTGGTTGGCTGGTACTTCTTTTTGTTCGGCAGCATCTAACTTACCTGCACCAATATGCTACCAAGAACAGAAATACAAAAAAAAACACAATATGTTGAAAGTATTACAGAAAATTGATATACTTGTAAAACTCTGATCCTAGTCTAGTTTCTAGAATTATACTTATCGTATTGTTTAACCCCCATTTCATTGCTTTTTTGAAGACAGCGATTTGGAAAAACCGACAACCTCTATTGAACAGGCACTCAAACAAAGGTCTCAAATTATAATCTGACATTCACCCTCAGAAAACTGTTTTCTGGACATTCTCAGAGGAATGAACAAAAAGTACTCCATATTGTCTTTAAAATCCATACCCCGAACGGAATTGATTCTCGACCGCTTTTCACAAGTTTTCGAGAACTATCAAGCAATGTTGATTGAGGATCCACAGGAGTATCTGACTCCTTTCGTGCTTCTTCTAATTTCTTCTCCACTGCTTTCTTCTGTTTCTTTTTATTTCTATTCTTCACATTTCTGATACGTCGAGCTTCTCTCTCTTGTTCAGTTAAACCGTCTTCTTTGTTCTCTTTTTCATCATCGACAATATCTTTTCCTTGCTTATCAATATCTTCAACGCTACTGTTCATTTCATCACTATCCACGTTAAGAGATGGCTCCGATGTCTTTTTGGACTTGCTCTTACGCTTCTTTTGATTGATATTCTCTTTTTGCACATTAGCTTCTTCTTTTTCGGGTTGCATATGTAGATTCAGAAGCTGAGACTCAGGAACCTGGGTGGTGAAATGCGATGGGGAGACAGTTTTGAGCATCATTGTAAAAGGTTTATGCACTGATGTGATGCCTCCTGGCTTTCGAGTTGGCTTTGGAGATGAGTCATTAGGAAGAAAAAAGAGCCGCGGTACACTTTTAACCAGATGACCCATTGGAATCACAGTTTTGAAAACATTCATATTTTTAACTGAAATGGGATTCATAACTCCAATGTCGCATCCAACAGCTTGAGTGCTCGTTTGGTTATACGATACAAACTCGCCCTTTGAGACTGAAAGCATAAAACATATAATCAGTATATGTTCAAGGAGTGGGGGATTTACCTGGGCCTAAAATTGTATCATATTTACTGAATTCGGTCAGTCCTTTCTGCTCGAGCCAATCCATCTGTTCTTTCTGAAAAAATTATTATGAATGCGACGAAACTGAGAAATCTGACTTCATCACATCGAATATTCTTCTGACATTTGGTTAGTTTTTCCAAATCTACATCATCGAAAGCTTGAGCGTGTCCCATTTCCATGCGTGAAACTATATCTTTGTCCAGGTTTTCATAGTGTTCATGGAAACTGGAACAGAAAAAATATGGTAATAGACAGTTGCTTGTCTGAAAAGCTGTTACAATACATTTTTTAAAAACTCACCCATTCATTTCGTTGAGTTTGTCATAATCTGTAACTGGATTTCCGCGAACTGGAGGTTTGATCATGGTAGCTACTTTTTTCGCCACAACAACTGGCGGTTTCTCAATTACAACTTCTTCGACTCTGAAAATAAAGCAGATTGAAAATTCAGAGAAACTTCCAATAATTAGTCTGGTTAGTACCCGTCATCGATGTAATCGAAGACATCGTCGAATTTGACACTGAAAAATTGGACGATTTCAATGATATATATCCAGGAAAGCAAACACATCACAATGTTCAAAGCGTCCATGAATGTTGAATTTGTGAAAACTTACGGTTGATCGTTGGGTCTTAATGTATTGTTACGATCAGTCTCTGCAGTCAAACGCTCTTTAGCGTCATCTATGAGACCCATAATTGCTGGATCTATTCCAGTTGATTCGTCTTTCAGCAAATCCTATAATCAGAAAGTTGGTTAAGCATTGAAGGTTTTGTATAAAGAAAGGGAAATACTCTATGAAAATTAAAGAATGTGTTTATACTACATCAGCTGAAGCATGGGATGAGAAACTAAACAAAATGACCTGATTCTAAAGATGCTTCACATTTTCAGAAATCGTTCAAAAATTACGATAATGATAACAAAATTGTTTACACTGACGTCATATAAATAGTAGCAAAAAGAATATACTTTAACGAATTCTAAGACTTCTGTACATTATTTGTATCATTAAAAATTTGAAAATTATATCAAAGTTCCTTTTTCCAAGATGAGATATCACCCAAAGTTTGAAAAGTATTAGAAGATACGAAAAAACACAGTACAAAAATAGAAACAAAAGTGTAACTTGGAGTGTGGAAATCATTGTGGTCGCATCAGAGCGCGCTTGCAGAGAGAGGAGGAACTTGCTCTTCCTATTATTCAAAGGTTTAAAGTATTGAAAGGAGAAAGGAAATGGTACAAGATCATAACGTTCTCATCAACTAGAGGAAGTTTGACACTGAAACAATAAAGAAAAAGTTTTGATCTAAATTTTAATCGTGTTTGTTATTCAATTATTCCGCGTCGAAGTGATTCATCAGTATTTTTGAACCATTTGATAAAATGGAAAAATGATGCACCGGTTTTTTCGTGAAATCCAGAGACATAGCTTTTAAGATAAGACTAACAGTTTTAGAAGCGGCGATACTCCTTAAAATTCTTTCGAAAGAAGCGACGTCCAACTGTTGCAACTCGTCTTCGATATTAGTCTGCAAAACATTTCTACTTTTCATTACATTAAGTAATATTGATCCATTCATATTTAAGTAAACAAGTGGTAAAATTCGGTAGCTTATAGTAGATTAAAATTCTAACAGAACAATGGAGAAGATTTGAAGGAAAGTAGTTTCCTTGGAAACCAAGCAAAAGGGGACATTAACAACTTCAGTTTACATGTAAGAAAGTCAGGTGATTTTCAACTACTCTGACGAGAACTTATGTATCATCTTCAAATAGGCTGCTAGTTTACTTCAAGTTTACTTAGTCTAATTAATCAATCAATCACTCAGTCGGATCTTGTGTTTTCAAGAAATAAACCTCCTCTGTATTTTCAGCGAAATCGACGTCGTTCAGATCGTGTGATGTTGGATGAGCCGGTGTATTTTCACCACTTCTCATCAACTTGACCAAGTTTTTGGAAGGCGTCTTCTGAAAAAGACTACTCAGATTCAGGAGAAAACTTAGATTTTTAAGTTTGTAGCGTAAAGAGAAACAATAGCTTACAATGTGTAGTTTCATGACTGAATCCCTGATTGAGCTACTTTAATAAAATACGACACGCCTCTTATATGCTCCGCCACTTTTCTTTTAGAATTAGTAGAATATAAATTGGATGAATGAATGAAGAAAACCGGAGACAAGACGCGAATAAACGACGCTCTTTCTTTGGACGTGAGTGACAGAAGCCTTGAATAGGAGACGGAGACAGCACCAGTCACAGCGACAACAGCGGCTGCTACCATGCCGTGGGCTCACATAGAGCCAAGAAGCACGCATATAAGGCAGATTAATGAAAGAAAGCTATAGACGACGATTTCGAGAAAAGGGCATGGGTAGCATTGATTAGTAGACATATTTGGCGTGCATTTTCCGCGGTTTTAGAGGACACATGAATGAATTCTTCGAATGGAAACTGTGAGATTTAGTTTCTATTTCGAGTAGTTTCATTTGCAATATTGCCTTCTAAGGAAAAACGACTATCTAAAGCCATTAAACTGAAATTAGAAAAAAGAATGCTTCGTTCTCAAGGCCATAATAACTTGTCAAACTGTTATTAAAAACGAGGGATTTATGAAACAAGAACTACCTTGTGCAAACCTGAAGAGCACATACGATCAGAATGTAAAAAAAACAGAACAGCTAAACAGCAGTAGCTTAAACCCTCTCACTGATAAGATTCATGATAAACAAAACTACCAGAAGTATGTTTGTAGCTAGCTACGATGCGCATGGTTAACTAGTTAAATGTATACAGTATGGTTACAGTAAAATGCAAATTTGGTAATCATTAGATCGTTTATATTTGCAAACTATAGAAAATTCTCAAAAAATTAGGACACCTTTCATGTTCTATGAATTCCAAAGGCGCAAAACTTATTACGCAAACAATTATCAAAAGCCTACAAAATAAAGTTTGGGTCACTTATTTTTTGCAACTGAAAAATGCTCCAAAAATGATAAAGTACTCGGAAAGTGAAAAAAGCAGGATATTTTCGAAGAAACTCGAGTCTTCTTGCCACAAACAATCTCGTAACCAAATTGTGAAAAATAAAGTGTAAATGTCTGCGTTTCTCTTTTCGTAATGGTCTCTTCTCTGGCAAACAACGCATTCTACGACATGTTGCGGAACAAGAAACTGTACCGCCTAGAAGAGTTGTAAGGATGTTTTCAGGATGGGAAGAGAAAGACCGATTAGGAATAATAACAACTATTTAACTTCATTGTTTACTATTCATTTCCCATAAGGCAATAATATCTCGACAAGATAATTCGTAAATCATGAATGATTCTATAGTTTCTGAAGTTGATTGAATCTGGTTGAAAATGTTAATCACAAGAACCATCTCAAAAATCTGACAACCTGAGTTTTATGGAAGATCTTCCTCACAACGTATCAATCATTCAGATTTTTCCGAGAGTATTAGCCTGATGTCAATGGCATTTTGCTATATTGACAACGTTAAATACTGTACTCATCGTTCATAAACAAGTATTTATTCGAGGTTCATCACCAGAACCTAGAATGATGTTATTCCAGAAAGGAGTTTCGATATGTTGCGTGTATTTGGATGAAAACAAGACTACATTCAAGCTACGTTGTAGTCACTTTATCAATAGACGACAAGATGATGGTTACGGACCGCATTTTGTCTTTCAAACGGTTCTATTTGAAAAACAATCTGTTCGATTATTTCTTTTGACTAATTACAAATGAGTAAAGTGATCCAATCTCGCGCTTTGATATACAGAAAATTTGGAGACCCTCGAGAAGTTTTAGGACTTGAGTCTATAAATGTTTCAACAGAACCAGGAAAAGGGGAATGTCTTGTTCAATGGCTTGCTTCTCCTATTAATCCACTGGATATCAACAGGTGAGAACAATAAGAAGAAAAATTAGGAATGATTGTTTCTCAGAATCCAAGGAAACTACGCCATCAAAACAGAACCACCTGTCATTGGAGGAAGTGAAGGAATCGGAAAAGTTGTGAAGGTAACATTTTGAAAATGGATCAGTGCAAATATCGAATAACGTGTTCTTCATCCCGAAAATTGAAATCCCTTTTTTTCAGATTGGCTCAGGATCTCGTTTCAACGTTGGTGATCATGTCACAATTTTCTCTGCTGAAACTCCATTTTGGACAGAATACGGTATCGTTGATGATGATGATCTTGTTAAATTGTACAATAGAATTCCATTGGTAATAGTTAGATCAATGTTCCTTTATAATGATTGATTTCAGGATCTTGCCGCAACTCTTATGATTAATCCTCCGACAGCATGGATAATGCTCAAAAAATATGTGGAACTCGAAAAAGGAGATTATGTTATCCAGAATTCGGCCAACTCAGGAGTCGGAAGAAGTGTAATCGAACTGTGTAAAGTATTTGGATTCAGAAGTATCAATATTGTGAGAGATCGAAAAAACATTGAAACATTGAAAACAGATTTATGGAAAATTGGTGCTGATCATGTTTTTACTGAAGAGGAATTCAAAGAAACATATAGAAAGGTGACTGAAAAAATCACTTTTTTTAGAGAAGGAATTCATATTTTCAGTTCCTCAAAACGATAAATGCTCGTCCAAAATTGGCATTGAATGGAGTCGGAGGGAAGAGTGCATTGCAAATAAGTTCCGTATTGGAACGAGGAGGAACTTGTGTCACTTATGGTGAATGAAAGAATCGAGATTTCATATCATAATTATACAAATGATTTATGTTCAGGTGGAATGTCTAAAAAAGCACACGAATTCACAACATCTGCACTTGTATTCAATGATATTCAAATAAGAGGAGTTGCAGTTGGAATGTGGGCAAGAAGAGAAGAAAATCTGGATGAATGGAATCATTGTATTGATGAAGTTCAGGTTTGTTTTTTTTTAATAATATGACTCTGATTGTGTGTTCCCAATTGGTTATTTCAGAAACTAGCAGTTGCGGGGAAATTGACGGCCATTCCGATGGAGAGAATAGAAATGTCTGATTTCAAAAAAGGAATTGAAAGATCAATGGAAGGTAGAAGTATAAAACAACTTTTCATTATCAATTCTTCCACATCTTCTTCTTCTCATCTTTGATATTCCAACACAAATATTCTCAAATTTCATTCATTATCAATACGTGAATTAAAATAAACTTGATCATTTGAATGCATCGTCAGCAAATAAAAAAGAGTGAGAATCGAGTACTTTGCCCCCTGTGAGTGTTTCAAAAAACACGTGAAATAATGTGTTTCATGACGTGTTATCAGCTTCCTGTAGGTGGAAAAACATAAAAAATGAGGAAGAAAGGAGCATTTTAGGAGTATAAAAGTGTCTCTGTCGCAAATATTCGTACTCATTCTATTCTATTTTCGAGTGATTTACAATTGAGGTCAGATATATTTATTGTTGTTTTAGGATTACTACGTTGTTCTTCTGTGTGCTTTCCTTCTTCTAATATACAAATACAGACATCTTTCTGAGATTATTCCATAATGAATGAGTCTCTCATTCTGCAACTATGATCATTTCCGATTGGTTCTCCCCAATTAGTTTTCCGTTTTCTTCATTTAATTCACCTTTTCACGATCACCCGAAAACCTTTTTTTTTCAATTCATTCTTCTTTGTCTCTCTTCTTTAATCAATCGCTTATCACTTTAATTCTGAATTATTTGAGAAACGGAAAGAAGAGAAATAAGAAGGTTAAATTGATTTCTCACTCACGTGGCCTCATTGAAAAATGGAAGAAAAAAGCTGTTTGATAAGTGGAAATCAAATCAAACATTGATAAAACAGTAATCAAATCGTCGGACGACAATTCCTTGTTTCAACGACATTTTTAACCTTTCTCTGATTTTCTCCCTCATTTTTTTATTCGAACGGCATTTGATTTATTATTCTTCTGATAAAAATACAGTATTTTCAGAACTCAAATGACACCTCCCGTTGACGATAAGTCTCTTCCACCACGTCACAAAGAAAATATGGCTGAAGCCGTTTCAGAGGCTTGCCGTGGAGTCGAATGTGGAGATGGAGGACCATTTGGAGCTGTGATTGTTGATAAAAAAGGAAATATTGTTGCCACTGGACACAATATGGTTCTTGTTAGTAATGATCCAACTATGCACGCAGAGATGACAGCTATCAGAAATGCCTGCAAAGTATTAGGTATTTCATGGAATTTCTTCTCCATCAATCTCTTCTGCTTTTCAGGGAAATTTGATCTTTCTGGACACACTCTTTATACTTCTTGTTATCCATGTCCAATGTGTATGGGAGCTAGTCTTTGGGCAAGATTCGATGCAATCTATTATGGAGCAACTGCTCAACAGGTTTGTTTTCATGACTTCATCTGATATGACGTGGAAATAATCGTTTACAGGCTGCTGAAATCGGATTCGACGACAAGGCATTCCATGATTTTCTGAAAGATCCAAAAAGTGATGAAATCCGGAAACTGGAGCATTTGGCAGCTGATAACTACCTTCTTCCATTCCAAATGTGGTCAAACAAACCAGACAAAACAGAGTATTAAATTCATTTTTCTCTTTTTGATTTATTCCAATTTTAAAATACAATTTCATATTAAAAGGTTTAATTTCAAGATAAAAAGTGTACAATTCGAAAAAAAATGTGTCAGTTGAAAACCAATTTACGCATAAAAGAGACCAAAAATAATGAAGAAAAAGAGAATATAAATTAGGCAACTTTGAGTACCATTTGTTCTGATTTCGTTGCTTTTGTTTCTGATGGATATTGAGATGTTCTATACCGATTTCCACCTGCCGGTCGCTCTGTTTCAGCCACTTTCATGAAATTATCGACCTAAAAAGTCATTTTGAACGAAAAAATAATGATTGAATTTTTGTGATTTTCGAAAGACACACTGGCGGAACTTCACTGTGTTTCGTTTCTTCTTATCAATTTTTTTTCAACCACACATTAGAAAATGTTGTTTCTTTGAGTGAAATTCTCATTTTCAGAGCAACTTTGTGGAAAAGTGAATAATAATTGGAATTTGAAGATAATCGTGGTTTGGAATTAGCTGAATCTATCGAGTCACATTATCAAAAAAGCTGCAAAACCACAAATGCGAAGAATTCATTCAATGAAAAAAAGAAACACACGTTTTGCCAATTTCTCACGTTCTCGAGATTTCAGTGAGAATGCGACTTGAGCCTAAACAATCGTTTCCTTTGAATGAAAAACGAATAAGCCAATGATAAACTTTTTGTTTTTTTCTTCTAAAAAACAGATAGAAACCAACTTACAATGATTGTGATTGGAAGTGCTAAAACGAGAACTCCACAAGCGATTGCTCCAGTTGCAACGAGTTTTCCGGCTGAAAACAAAGAACTTTGAAAGGGAAAACTTTCTGATTTACTCACGAACTGTTATTGGAGTCAGGTCACCGTATCCTGAAAAAGAGAACAATTGAAAAAAGAAATGAAAAATATTCTATATTCACAAAACAATATTTATATCTTACCGACTGTCGTCATTGTTACAATACACCTTAAAGTTAATCGATTAATGAAACAGTGTATTGCATTGATAGAGGGTTGAATAAGAAAACAAAACGTCTACTTACCACCAACATGCCGCTGGAATCGAATGGAATTTAGAACCAGGCTCATCCTGAAAATCAATAGAATAATATAATATCTAAAAAATTGTCGCCAACCTTCTCCAAAAAGTAAACCAATGTTGAAAAGAATATGACACCAGTCATCACAACCATTGCCATCATTCCCAGCTGACGGAAAGACGCCTGTAAACTTTTCATTTGAAAATTCCAAGTATTGTATCATTTCTACCTTCAGTGTTTTTCCAAACATTTGTAATCCACTCGAGTATCTTCCCAATTTTAAAACTCGAATTACTCGAAGGACTCGTAGGATTCGGATGACCAGAAAAGCTCCCTTAATCACCAGATATGTACATTTTTCATCGAATTATGGAGAAAAAAACCTTCAAATCTCTCAATTGTTCTGTAGATATTCCAAAAATGAGAAGAAGCATTTCAATTATGAATGGAAGAATAGCCAAAAGATCAATGATATTCAAAAGTTGTCGGAATGTTCTGCTTCGTTCTGCACTCACGAGCATTTTCAATCCTGAAAACAAAATCATAAACTGAAAATTCAGAATAGAAAATACCGTATTCAACAGTAAACCAAACAATACAAACATATTCGATATATCCTAGAATTGGCATCGGTTCCATCTCAACGTATTCTGAAAATGGATGATGATTATCTTTTCGATTGAATTAAAAGTAGACCTTCTCCAGTGAGATTATTTTTCTGTCGTGAAGCAACTTGTAATTCAGGAAGACTTCCCAAAACGAGACCACTGATTGAGATTAAAACAAAGAAAACAGAGAATACAGCAAAGACTTGGGCCTTTCCTGAACTCGCCGGTTCTTCAATTATATTCCAGATTGTTCGACGAATTTCTCCAAATTTCAACGTCTTGAATAGATTTGGTTTGTCTTGTTCTTCGAGTTCTTCGTCTTCATCATCCTGAAAAACTATTAAATGAGGGCATTGATTCAAGGAAAAAAGGAACCAATTGCTGAGCACAACAACAAGATGCCAGATACTCATCGGGAATTATCCTCCAATACTCTAATTCTTCAATTATATCAACTGGACACAGATTCGTCGGTTGATGAATAACTCCTGGAAGAATGAATTAAAGGGGTTGAATCCAAATGGAAGGAATACCATTGAGGTAGAATTGATAAACGATATGGAAGAGTGCAGGAGGACGCTCGAAATAGAATTCTGATGTTGAACTGAAGAATGCATCTGCATTTGATTCTATTACTGGTTTGTTGACAAGATCCAAAAGACGTCCGACACCTCTTTTCTTGATAGTCTCTTTTCGAAGCATGAATCGTTGTCCTCCGACATTCAGTTTTATAAATTGTTCTCCTATTTCAGTTTCTCCACAAAACATTTGATAATCAGGCTTCTGAATTCCCATTTCGATCGCATCGTCCGTCTGAATTGTTCGACGTTCTTCTTCGGTACTTCTGTAAAACATTTTTGTCTTTTAAATGCTATAATTATCTTTTTTCTATTTCTTCCTAATCTTTTTCTATTTAGTTGGGAAAATTATGTATTTAACTGAAAAACGCACTGACGTGCATGCCGTCTGTAATTGATAAAACAGTCGATTGGCAGTTGGAATATGAAAATGTTGTCGTTGTGCATTGTGTCGATTAAGACGAGCAATTCCATGCGAAGTAGCCATTGCGGCTCCTTGCATTATTGCCGAATTCATGGCTACAGATATGTATTTTTGAAGAGAGAATTCAGAGAGAATAAATGAGAAATGGTGAAGAAATGTATAAAATGAAACAGATTATTTTATTGTAAGAGTTCTTGAAAAACGAGTAGATCCCCTGGTTTTTAACTTCTTAGAAACCACTTTCCGTGTATTCAAATCGCTCCCCTCTGTCAATTTTCGGGTCAATTTCACATTTTGTTTCAAAATTGAAGTGGAAAATAAGTGGGTCAAAGAGCATGATGTGGACTAAAAAAAGGAAAAAGTCTACAGAAGAGAAAAGAGAGTTCTGAGAATAGAACAAATGAAGAATACAAATGAATGACTAAATGAAAAAAGGGAAGAAGACGAAGAATATATGAAATAAGCAGATTGTACTTTTCTTTAAAACAATTTTGATATTTGAACACAGAAACAGGCAATTACGAGCAGAGAATAAGAAATAAATGAGTCGTCTGAATGGTTTCAACGTCTCCTAATCCATCATTCATCAGAATATTCGGTATGGATAATATCAGTGCAAAAAGAGGAAAAGGGAACAAAAGATGATTCTTTCCTAACCTTTTTCTCTTTCCTCCTCTTTTTCCACGAAATTCAAATTAGTAATCATGGAAACAACGAGAAAAAAAGAAATTGAAATGAGAAAACTGCCCGGAAGTTTATGAAAAGTCATTAAATCTCCGTCTATTGTCTTCTCTTCAAAACGTGGATTGTGAGCTTTGAGGTTTTGAGACAAAATTCTGATTGCTATTTTTCATTTTTCCTTGTGTTTTCGACGGAATAATTTTACCGAAAAACAAGAAAAATTGTAGTTTGGAAATGGAATTTACTGGAAATTCTGATGAAGAAATACAAAAATTTGTCAAAATAACAAGTCGTTTTTCATAAAGCGAAATGAACGAAAAATATCATTTTCAATGAAGCAATTAACTTTTCAAGTGGACAGTGCTCAATGTTTAGAAACAAAATAGAATGAAAGATCGAAAAAATTGAAATTGAAATGATGGCTCGATAACCTAGGAAAAACGAAACAGTTTTTTGATAATGAAATTCTAGAAGAAAAGTGTTGAAAACGTTGGTAACAAAGGATCTTATCTTCGAAAAAAGTTCAATTGAACTTGAAGAAGAGAAAAAGAGTCCAGTTTCTAGTGACTCTATTTCCTGCTTTCTCTTCGAAACATCCGGTCATCAACTGCTCATTCAGTCAGTCTTCTTCTATATTTTCTCATTTCTTCTATTCTTCAAATCTCTTCTTTTCTCCTTTTTAAGCACTTTGAATACATCTATTCAATTAAAAAGATTCTTTTGTATTTAGATCTCTTTTTTGTGTTTCTTTTGCGGATTAGGTTGTCAGATAAAAGATAAGGTAGAAAGAAAAAGGGATCTCAGTCTATTGTATCCATAGAATAAGTAAGTGCATTGTATCAACCAGCCAGACAAAAAGACTTTCGTAGGGAGACCATTTCAATCAGATTATCTGAATCATAAAATGAAAAATAGTACAAATCGGTATCTTTCTTTGTGTTGATCTCTGGAAACTATCACCTTTTGAATTTACAGATACTACTGTTCAGATGATGATTAGAAATAGAAAACTGTTAGAAAGAATAATCGTCTTCAAATACAAAAAGAGCTTTCTAGTTTCACATCTTCTTTATTATCCTTATTTTATTCAAACCCTCTAAAATCTTCTGAACTTTGCAGGATGCCGAACGAGGTCTCATGTGTGCAGAGTTCGAGATAAAGAACGGATAAGTCTATGAGTTCAAAAGATTAGATGAGTAGACAGAACTATTTTGAAACAATCATGCAAAAAGCTTCGTTTTAAAATCAGAATTAAATTCTCACGCCTTCGCGAAGACGACATGTGATAATGTCAAAAAGGGGAAAAGAACGAAGACGTTTTGAGACTCAGAGTGTGATAAGAAGTCAGACAAAATGAAGAAAAGAAAAGGCGAATCGAGGATTTGTATGAGGAAGAAAGGAGAAAGATATGTGTTTTTGGTGTTGTGCATAACAAGAAAAAACATGAAAAAAGAGAAGAAAAAGAGAAATCCTTGGATCACTTCTTCTCATTTTCTCTTGTTTTTTGTTGATAATTAAATAATAAAAGAACTGAATTGAAGAAACAAAGAAAGGAAAAAAGAGCCATTTAAAAGGACATTTTGAGATTTTTCGACCCGAAAGGCCATCATTTCTCCAAGTTGCCATGAAACAGAAAAGCTTTTATTTTATAATGGTCTCTTCAAAATCATTCCTTTCCAAAAATAAGAAATTTATATTTGTGTTTTGGATTATGCTTTAAAAAAATGAACTGGGAACTAGAATGAGTTTGGTCGAGGAATAGTTTCCACAAGTTTGAGAAGGTGGGACTCGATGAGCAATACTTTTTTCAATATTCAAATGGCAATAGATGTAGGAAAGCGGATTCGAAAAGAGTTAAGTATGAGAATTATGACGCTCAACCACTTTTCGTTGACATAATTTCTAAAGGAAATGTCGTTTTGAAAGTGATTTTAATTAGAAAAAGATCTGTTAGGAATTAGAATGATAACGAAATAAATGAATTCTACTTCGTGTTGGAAATGAATTGTGTCGAGGTTATGAATAGAAGTACAGTATGATTATTTGGGAAAGTTTTCAAATATAACTCTTCAAGAACATCTCTTTTTTGTCAGACCGCATCTACAGAATAATTTCAGTTTTTGATTTGTTCTTTGCGGGAATATTTTTTTTTGGCAGAAACTATTTCATTTTGGTTACACGATTTATCGTCCAAATACGAACGCTTCTGATGATGAGTTAAGAAGGATTGAAGTTATATAAACTATTAAATCATTATACATTTCTTTCTGAAAACACAGAATATTCGATGACTACATTCACATAAACTTCGCTTGAAAAAGCTGATTAAGAGCACCTGCTAATATCTCTAAACATCCAAATTCTTCTTGTTATTTCAACTATTGCCTTCAAAAGAAGTGGACTTTTCCCTCAATTCTCTTACTACGAAAGACACTGATATTACTCATTTCATTCGAAAATCTCGAAAATCGAATAGTGAAAAAGGAACGGAGAACACTTGATGGAAATAAGAGAACAACGATTTCTCTCTAAACTTTTTCAGATCAATTTCCATTTTTAAAAGAGAGGAATATAGTGGAAATATGAATATGGATGAGCATTAGATATTGGAAGAAAACGAGATGGAACTGAAAAAGAAAAGAGGATCATGCTACGTTTGGATGAGGGTTCAAAAGTGAATGACTTCAAAGATTTTAGATCAAGTTCAAAGTACAGAAGAGATAACACTAGAAAATGTTTCGCTTTTTTTCTCCACGTCATTGAGAAAATAGGAGAAAATAAGTGAGTGGTTTTCCCATGAGTCGGATGATTATTAAACTTCTTTAGAGTAAAATATGCCGGCGTCGCAAATTAAAATTGAAGAAAAATTATGAAGAGAGAGAGAGAGAGAGAGAGAGAGAGAGAGAGAGAGAGAGAGAGAGAGAGAGAGAGAGAGAGAGAGAGAGAGAGAGAGAGATGAGCAATTGAAAAAGAACTTCACTCACACTAACTAGAAAACTGTTATCTTATGCAACTTATGGACTAATTTCTGATTTCTCCGATATACTTGATTCCGAATGATTATTCCGTTTTCCAGATCCGATGAACAAGAAAGTTGTATATAAAACGTGGTTATGGAAAGATCATTATAATATTTTGGTGTCAAAAACAACATGAAAACTTGAAATTCAGTTTCATGTGCGATCAGGTGGAAGTTTTGGTTCACTTTTCTAGAAGAGTGAACATTTCAAGAACAAAAACATTCTATTAGCGATGGAAAAACAATGTAAAAATAAGAACATTCAGTTTCGAATAACTCACTTGACCAATCGTTTAGTGATTTCTTTCCATCGATCCTTCTGTTCTCTTTCTTTTTCTCTTCTTGCCGCTTCAATTATTCGCTGTTTCCACATAATGAAAACGTTCGAAAAACAGTCGTTCAGATATCAGAAATTTCAGACAAAATCAGAGATAGATCTGTTGGTGAGAATAAAACAGAGTGCTTATTCTCTCTTTTCTCTCTTTTCCACTCTCCGTTTTCCCCCAAAAATATAATTGAATAAAATGGGCGGAGCTTAAGGCGAAGAAGGTGAATTTGTAGTTAATATGAAGTGGTAAGAGAGAAAAAACAAAGAGGATAATATTACAAGTTTAGTTTTTTTTGCTTATTTTAAAAAGCAACACAAAAGAAGTCCTTTTTCCTGAGAAACTGTCACGTTCACTGAACTGATCAAAACACAATTATTTTATCTGATTTGAAGAATATTTTTGTCACGACGACTCACCTGTCCAGAATCAAAGAATTTTGTGAGACCATATCAATGTAGTCGAAACTTCCATTGTCTTCTGAAATTTTCATTTTCTGATAGCTAAAAATAAAAATATTCGTGCCCTTTTTAACTCAATAATCTTATGAGAAACAGGTGAATTTCACTTCTTTTCAGATACCTCATTCGTCAATTTTTCTATATCTCAAATCAATTTTCCCCTAAAGTATGGCTAACTTAATTGTACTTGAAAGAATGAAAACTAACGACTTTTAATCGGAGAATTTCTACTGAAATCATGATGTCTCTGATATATTATTTGTCCAATTGTCCAAATTCGATCGGCAGATGGATCAGCTGAAAAAAGAACAGGAAATTGTGGAAAAACGAACGGAAGTTTGAATGTATTTTATAGAATTATTAGTGAAATGTGTATTGAAATTTGATAAAACTCAAAGGAAATTCAACAGAAATATAATTATTTTCTAAATTATTGAATCAAATGAATATACAGTTTCAAATTAAAAAAACATCTCTTCACATCTCCCCAATAGAACATTCAACAGTTCCACGTCATCACGTGTTCTTTTTCTGTGAATCCCTAAACTTGTCTCCAGATGTTCTCATCATGTCCTCATGAATACAATATCATTTCAACCGTTCTCTTTCTTTTATTCATATGCTCTTTGATCTTCAAACTGTGAGAATATAACTTTCAAATCGAGTGGGAAATTCAGAATTCTCATGTTTTTTCTGTATTAAAAGTTTTCAAATTAGTATTATTTCTCATAGCATTCATTTGAAAATTATGAAAACTTGGTTTCAGAATCTGATATAGAGAAAATTTAAAACGTTTTCCTCAAAGAGAAAAGAGGTTTCAAAAGAATTGGTGACGTGCAGAAAATAGTTTCCATTTTTAGAGTGACCAGGGCGATCAAATACATATTATAGTACGAAGAAGAATCCGAAGAATAGGAATGAGAATGAAGAAAAAAAATGATGTTGGAAGAGAAAAAGAATGGAAAATGGAAGTGAAAATGAGAAGTTACTTCCTGTTTCTCAACTTATTGATCTTATCATCTAAATAAGATTTCATAAATTAGTTGATTCTTGGGAACAATTCATAACAGAGTTTCTTCAGGATTTTTTAGAAAAAGACTCACGTTTCATTCTTGCAAAAGCAGACAATCCACCTCCAGTTCCTCCATTCGATCCATTGGTTTTCCATTTCTTTTTAATACCAAAATGAGTTGCCTGATGACTGCAAAACTCCTCCATTTTCCATTTAAATGAAACGTTTTGGGGATTGTGAATGTGAAAAACACTTTTTTCTTGGTTTTCCATGGAAACCTTGACACATTTTATACATATTCAGACAGATTTATGTGAAGAAATAATTTGATTTTTGAGAAGAGAAATCTCTTTTTCGCTCACCTCATAATTGTCCGGTTTTGTGGAATCGGAGGAGCGATTTTGAATTGTTTTCGAGAGTGTCGTGACACTAAAATATATCAGAAATCGATCAAAATTAGATATTATTTTGGAGTGTTGAGTTCAATTATCAAGAGAAAATTGGAAAAGGCAATAAAGAGAAATCGGAGAAAATAGATTTGATTATGGGCTTTTTTGATTTGATTTTCTAGATTTCAGCATTTTCAGGTACGTTTAGAAATGAGAAAATGTCGGTTGTCTTCTAGAATTTTTCAATCGAAGGGACCTTTTGGTTTTAGTGTATTTGATGATGATGATGAAGTTGGAAACTGTTATAAATGAATCCGTAAAACTTCAATTCGAAAATTATTTGAGAAATTGATATATAGTCAGTTTTAATTAAATAAATGAAAATAATTCCAAAGAATATTAGATTGACGAATAATGAGAGTACCATAGATGAAATTCTTGAATTTCTCGTTGTTTTGATCGGAACGATTAGCTTTTTGAAAAAAAGAAGACATCAGATACCGTAATCCCGTGGAGCAAAAAAAGAAATCGTAGTGAAAACAAAGAAATTCTGAAAGAAAACAAAACGATTCTTTCTTTTTTTGAAGAGGGACCTCTTTTGTTTCTGATAGCTCTACACGAAACTCATCCTCAATGCATTTCAAATTAGACTCCGCCTATTTTCGGCCATTTTCATGGTTCCGTTCCAAAACACACAAAATTCATGAAAGTCTTCGATAGGAAACCTGGAGGAAGACGAAGCACCAAACAGTTTTTCTGTTGGCGAGCAAATGGAGAATTTTTGGAGAAAAAATGTTTGCAACAGATATTATCTATGTCACACAGAAAGGTTTTTCTCATTTTTATGGAATTGAAAAAAATATGGAAAGAACAAAAAATGAACAACAATAACGATCTGAAGAATAAAAATACAATTTTAGCCGTGTAGAATGAGAGACTTTTGGTTTGAAACATGAGTTAGAACAAGTCCAAAAGAGGCGAAATGGGCTCTTCGGAGTGTAATTAGCGAAAGCTTCGAACAATGGAAATGTGATCGAAAAGGTTTTCAAAAGTACAAAAAGGCTGCCAGAAATCAAAAATCAACGTCATTATCTTTTCAGTTGGCATTCGAAAAAAAGATTATGCGTCTGTTTCCATCGCCGATGAATCATCATTGAATAGTACACAGTTCTGAGGTACTTTGGCCATTTTTCTAGGTTCCGTCTTTCCAGTTCTCGTCGAGATTACTGTGTTCCAATCTACTTTTTTCATCGCTTCACCAAACTTTCCACGGCACAAAACTACTCCCAACTCGTCTTCGGCAATCGACAACACAAATTTATCCTTTATTCCGACATCTTCGCACACTTTTGCAAGAATATAGTCGTTGGTACGAACGAAGTTTTTGAATGGTTCACTCTGAAAATATTATCATTCTTAGGATAGTAAGATCAACGAAACGAACCAATTCTGGCTCTAATGGTCGTAGTTTCTTCTTTGGTAGCAACGCAGAAAATCGTTTTTTGTAAACTTTATCTCCGATAGCAATTATATCGCATTTCGCAAAACTGAAAAAGAGAGGAAAATATTGAAATGGAAAATACTTTAAATTACGATTACCGCAATCCGACAGCCATTACTTTGGCAGTAACAACAGCTCCGACGTACGGAAGTAGTTCGTTTTCTCGTGGATCAGTACTCCGTCTCACTTCGATTACTTGAACAAGATTATCAGATTTCTGAAAATGAAGTTATGATTTCGAGCCATATAAGAGAAGTAATAAATGTAGCAAATTCAAATAGAATCGTACATCTTTGAATGTATAAATGTTCACATATCCAGCAATAGATGAATATATTCTCTTGTTAGCTTCATATAATCCATTTCCCAAACGATATTGGCCAACTCGATCAAGAACTTTGTCACCGGGGGCTACTATCGTTCCAGTTATCATATTGAGCTAAAAGAATCAGATTCCACTGACACATAGACGAAAATCGATACTAATAATGAGTTAGTACACATAAATAGACTCAGAACAGCTGAAACAAATAACAACGATTTATTGACGAACAAATTAAAATGGAAAAAAAGAAAACAATTATTTGCATGAAAAATAATGGAAAAATCAACAACTTGAACAAGAAAACAATGAGATGATTTAGGCAGCGTCAACGGTGAGATGGAGAAGAGTTTGTGCGATTTCGTCGTACAACTCCTGATAGTCCGAGCTTGGCTTGATGAAGATAAGAATCGATGGACGACGATGTCCAACAGCAAGACCAAGTTGCTCGCGAGATGGAATGTATACGTATGGGATTTCTTTTTCTTCGCAGATAGCTGGGACATGGGAGTAGACATCGATTGGCGAAACGTTTCCTACAATGAAATCTTAAAAGTGAGCATTAAAATTAAGTGATATACCTGCGAGAACGCAGATTCCTTTCTCATTTCTTCTCAATTCTTTCTGAACATCCTTGATACCTTCGCGAAGAGTTTTCTCACCAGCGGCTGCTTTCTTGATGAGCTTGTACACTTTCTTGGCTAACTTGCGGTTGGCGAGTGGTTGCGCGATTGGGTTAACCTAAGAAATGTTTTTGAAAAAAAAATTGGGAAACCTTTGACATACAAGTTCGCACAGTGCTTGGTACTCGTCTTTCTCTGTGGTAAGAGCTGGGGTATCTCCGTTGACTTCAGAAACAGCCGACTCGTTCATTGTCTCATCAAGATTGCGCTTGCCCATTTTTGATTCTGAAATCAAAAATAGCTTAACCTGCTGTGAAAATAATGATTCGAATCGATATAAGGGAAAAATCCTAATATGGACATTAAAAGTCACGAAACAGGGATAATAATCATTGAAACTAGCGCCAATTATTCTGATAAATTTTTAAAATTTTTTCGGACTTGATTTTAAGCAGAATACACTTTTTAAAATTAGTTTCGAACGAGAAAAATATGAAGAACTCAACGAAAGAATTTGACTGTGTGGGGAATGTGCGAAAGAGCGCGTTTGCGCTTTGCTACGAAAGAGTGTAGCTCGCGAAGAGACACAGGTTTTTTTTGGCGGAAGTTCAAATGAACTATTTCTATGAGAATACACATTGGAACTTTGAGTCGTAGTTTATTGAAAGTCTCTAAGTTTATGATTAAAACAAAAAGTAATCATATTTAAATTAAAGTGTACCAGATTCACTTTCCAAAAATGAAGAATAATTTCAAAAAGAAGAGAAATTTCTTCTCGAGAAAGCCGCTCATAAATAGCGGAATATCCATAGTGACGAGAAATTTTAAATGTCTTCTCCTCCTGCTTTCTTAAATTTTTTAGTTTGGCAGAAATTCATTCTACTGGGAATTTTACAATGAACGTTTCAACACTGGAATGGAAAACGAAGAAAAACCAGAAACTGTGAAGAATTCAATTGAGGTCATAACTGTGTTTTGGATCAGTTTCACTTCTTCGAATTTCGTATTCAAATATTCATTTATAATAGCTTTGATTGATGAATAAATGACTATTTGTTTGCTCTCTTCTTAGTTTCATTCCATACAAACGCCCTTTTCCCCATGTATAAACATCATTTTCACCAGCAATTTGATAACGAAATTCGATATTTTTGAACATAGTTTTGAACATTTTGACACGTTTCTGACTAAAAAACATATTTTAGGTGATTCCAATTCATGAAATAAATTCTAATTCGTTTCGATTTCCACTAATTTTTTGTTGTGAAACAGTTGAGCAAATATCATAATTTCACCGTTTCTCTTCTATTTGATTCTCATCTATTCAATTCTCATCTATTTTCATCTATCATTTCAGTAAAATTTGTTTTTTTCCGAATGAATCGATATGGAAAAGTTATTCAAATTCTATTTCTTTTACTAGTCGGTTTGTTATTTCTTCATTAAAAAAGAGATTAATATTTCAATTTCAGTTCTATTTCTCATGAATAATCAATTCGAACAGAGATTTCAATGGGTTCGAGGATTCAGAACAAAGTAAGAAAAAGTGATTTCATTTTAGACAATTCATCTGTTTTTAGACTGGAAGTACTCTCTGAAAATCCTCCGACAACTGATTTTTCTGTACCGACAAAAGGATTTCTTTCATCGAAATTGGCTACAGGTGCACGATTAGGTATTCAGAATAATAATTTTTCATTTTTCGATACAATGAAATTCAGCAAATCATATATTTGAACTGGCGTCGATCTTCGGAATATCTAGACAACTTCATCGGAAACCAGCAATATTTATTGAAGATTCAAAATATAATTCACTTTTGAATACTGTCCGAAGAGTGATTCCTGGCCTGTTAGACCAATTTCAAATCTTCGATAAACCTGTTAAGTGAGCAATCAAAGAACATTCTCACTTCGAACCATTTTAGGTACCAAGAGAAGCGAATAGAGTACTTTTGAGTAAAAGATGTTGCGTTTTTGATGATCCAAGGAAATATGAGAACGTAACGGATGAATATTTACATTTGACTGGAAACTTCTATCAGGTTTGAAACAAAATTGCTCTTTTTTCGAAATAATTTTATTTCAGAGCTGGAAATATTTCGATCGATTCAGTTCCGAAATTCGAAACTTCGTGAAACCATCTTCAGATTTCAGTCCATTACCCCAATCAAACGACAAGAATTTCATGTTTGTTATTCTTATTTTCTCATTGACAAATTATACTTTAGATCCTGTATTCATATTCGAAGAACCGATTTCGTCGACGGACAACATCACTCTTCGGACGTCAATTTCATTAAACCAGCATTGGATTTCATCAAAGAGAACGGTACTTGAAAGAAAAAAGTTTCGAATCGGCGAAAAAAAAAATGAAATTTAGAGAAAAAGAAAGGGAATGAAAACAAGAGAATGTTGACTGTCATTATGGGAGATGATCAGAAATTTGAAGAGAAAATGTATGAGAATACAGTAATCGCAAAGAAAGGAGCAGAAATAAAAGATAATGTAAGAGTGCTTTTTTGTGGAAATTCTTGAAGAAATCAAAGTTTTAGGTCGAATATTTTGTTTCTGATAACAGTCCACATGATGATTTGGCCTATTCGAGATACCATTGTGATGCAGTTTTAATAACAGGTAAGTGTTTTTACTCTAATAGAATGGAATCTGAAATAGAGACAATCACTGTGGAATTTCAGCGCCTTCTTCGACATTCGGATGGTGGTTAGGTTATCTTTCAAAGGGAAATTCTGTTTATTATCAAGATATTCGATCGACGAACGATGTTAATTATGTAAACAACTTTCGATAAGTGTTCTAATTCAATGTACTTATTTTCAGAAAAAAGGCGAACTGAGTCCCGAAAATTTCTTTTCTCCCATATGGAAATCTTTAAAATTGGATCAAAATAAAAAAATTGCTGTTGTAAATTAGACACGATTTAGTTTAGTTTATTTTTTGTTTTTACGGGTGAAATGATTCATTCACAAATGGGTTTCTAGACTTTTTCAATTGAATAAATTGTTGCAAACGAATGTTTTCTCAAGTTCAGAACACACTTTTTTCAATTCCGAAATGTTGCGAAAGAAGATGTTTCAACTGATCATGTCCAAAACGTTGATAATAAAATATCAGTTTTCGTGGTTAGAGAGGGAAGATGTTTGCTTCCGTTTCAATAAAACCTCCAACTTTTTCGGCGTTTTCTGGAGTATAAAAGCCGTTTCGATTGTCACTTTCAGCATAAGAAGTTTCTTCTTCTTCTCATTTCTATTCGACAATGAACGTTTATTCTGTCTTCATCTTCGCTGTTTTGGCCATTTCATCGGCTTCTGGAATCTTCCTTCCAGGAAGAGGAGGAGGAAAGAATTGTGGAGGAGGAAACAATGGATATGGAAGTGGAGTCATCATTGGATCTGCAAGAAAGAATTAATTCATTTCTCTCTTTTCCATTTTGATAAATTATGAGCATTCAACTGTTTTCTTGATTTGTTTTCGATGGAGATCAGTACATTTTCTAATTAATTTTCTCATTTCGCCACTATTTCGGCTCGCTTTGATCAAAGCTTTGGGGAGAATGTGTCGAATGCATTCAATTTAGAGAACAAATGAACTGCCGGTTTTAAGTAATTTTCTGGATGAAATCAGCTACAATTGAACTTTTTTCTGTCAACAGTATAAAACTAATAAGGGGTTGAAGTAACCGAACTGTACCGCTGGGTTGGCCTTGTAGTCTATTTGCATAACTTTTTTCTCTTTCTCTCTTTCTATTCCCCACTGCCTTCATGTGTTTCCTTATCCGTTTTCACCAATTGTTCGTCTTTTCATTATTTCGATAATGATAGTTTTAATTCAGGTTACATAATTTTTTATTGTATAAGCTACCACTGACTAACAACAAGGATTATCTTTCATTAATTTATTATCAATCTCTTGTAGATACGAAATATATATCGATTTCTTTCTAATTAAATCCTTTCTTTTATCGGTCACAGCATCTAATTTCAGCGATATTAACCATATTCCGAAAACATATTAGACGTCATGCCAAACTACTATCTTAAAGAATCAGACCGTATTCTGAACAAATTCCAATTGAAAAACGAAAGTGTGGTGAGTTTATCGAGTAACTCTCGTTTATTCCCAAAACTGAAAGTTTCTTTTCTCATCATGGAATTCAGAGGATAAACCAGGAGGTTTCGCAGTTTTTCACACCGTTTCTTCTCTTCGCCTCAACAATTTCTGCTTCAATCACATATTATAAATCAACAGATGAAACTTTTATTCCTATTGCAATTGCTTCTATTGTTTGTTATCTTGAGCTTGCGACTGCTGATAATTTTCTTTCCGAGACAATGTGTCTCGAATTGAATCTTCTTGAGTAAGTTTTCTCACATGAAAAAAGCCACGAATTTTCATCTCTTGGATTAATTACAGAAAAATTCTCAACCTACTTCCTGAAAAAATTTCAACTCAAAAGAGAGGCAAGGCATGGAAATTGATAAATGGAGGAAGGATTGTACGTGTTTCATGTTTGCAAAAAGTTTCGGTAATCGTAAAAACTTACAGAATGTCGAAAAAGCTCGTTCGCATTTGAAATTCAGCTACGTACTTCTTTTTATTTCGATTTACATGGGTTTTCTTCGAAAAACGACAATGGAGGAACCATTAATGAAAGATATTGTTGCTTTATTCGCGGCTTCTGCTGCATCAATATTTAAGAGTAAAAATCTTTTGGCAGCTGATCAGAATAGATCTCAACGAATCAGAGAATTTGAAGAATCATTTAATCACTAGAAATCATTTGAATCTTTGAAAATAAAAGTTTTTTCTACATTGTTGTTTTTTGTTGAAAAAAAAAACAAAGACACGAAAGTGTTTTGTTAGTGTATTTCCATTTCAAACTGATGCACTAAACCAGAATTCACTTAATTTCCCTCATCTTCTTCTTCTTTTTCTTCTTCTTATTTGGGTACCTTCTTTTCATTTTAGAGAGAGAAAAAGAGGCGAAAAAGATCTATTTCCTTCGAGATTCAAATCTATTTGTTTCTTTTAATTTCAGCATTTCTTCGATACATTTAGACACCTTTTGACCCTTGTTATCCAATTCGATGATTCATTTTTAACTTATGAACTAAAACACTGTTCGTCTAAAAACAAGACCAGGAAACGGAAGCCCGTTTAAATAGTTTCAAAACGATAGAATATCTACATAAACAATCTTAATTTAAACACGAAAAAGAGACAAAAAGGAGAAAAATTCAACAAATATGCTCCTTAGTCATTCCTCTGAGAAATACCGTACTTTCACTAAAAGAAACATCCCTTGATCTGATAAATACTGGAAAAAGAGATCTCAAAAAGTAGATAATTTTAATGCGGTCTACTCGATAAGTTCGGTTTCAAAACTAAAAATCTGTTTCAAAAATAGTCGAATTGATGACTCAAGAGTCAACTGAAAACAAAAAAAAGAATATGTTCAGTTTTGAAAAGAAGACGAAAAAGAAGTGGTTGTCCTCTGTTTTCTCTCGTTTTTCAAGGTGTATCATCTCATCTTCATCATCTCATTTTTATCAATTCCCTTGAGAGTTTTCCAATCGGAAAAGAGACTTTCTCTATTCTCAAACACATACACAAAGCAGATTCGATTCGATTCAAAGAGTTTCTCTTTCCTTTTTCTGTTTTCGCTCCCGTATGTGTCTGTTTGTAAAAGAGGTCCTTTCTATTCCAAATTGCTCATAAACTCCTTTTCTCTCTTCTTCTTTCTCTTCTTCTTTTCCAAAGGAAATTGGAGTCCAGATATACTGGCAAAGATAAACGGTTTTAGTTGAGAGTTTGTTTCTATTTCAACTGGATTCATCTTCTTTCTCTTCCTCTTCAAACTCCTTCTTTCTCTCATAATCCCTCAAGCCTTTTTTCTGAAAAATAAAATCTTTGAATTGAGTTTCTTGACAGCTTCTGATGAAATAATGTCGACAAGTCTTCAAATTTCTTCTCAAAAACTATTCCTTATCCGAGTTTTTGAAATCTTTTTGAAAGAATTCCAAGTGAATTCATGAAAGTTCGTTTTTTGAAAGAATAGGCTCTGGATTGACCTTTGTGGATCTCATTCTTCCATTTCCCATTTCTTCTTTCGAGGAATCCATCTTTCAGTATCCTGAAAACTTTCAAAATTCCATATTTTTGGTCTAAAAAGAGTCTCGATATTTCGGTTCGTTCATAATATTCGGAATGCAATCAACGTCCTTTCTCGAATAAATTTCTAGATTTACTTTAGAAATTTATGAGTTCTCTCAAATACCGAATGCTTTCATTCTCTCAAAAGTGAAAAAACTTGACTTTTTCTCACATTTTGAACTAGAAACCATTAAAAATCATCCATAGCTCCTCGTGTTCAATATTCCATCTACATTTCAAAACGAAAAACTTCTTTAACTAGAAAAAAAACTTTGAAAATTGATGTCTCCCAGTTAAAAAAATCAACGTTTTCGTAGTAATCTCCAACACGATTTTACAATCTCTTTCCTCCATTTTTCCGTTTTAAAATGCCATTTAAACCCAGAGAAGAGGTATCATAAATTGTGAAAGAACGTGTTATTTCTGTCCTTTTCTTTCTTTTTTTTATTCATATTCAACTGAAGAAGAAAATCAATGTTTTCTCTAGAATTCAAACACAAAATGATAATCGATGGAATATCAAGTGATGATTATTCTCCGATGGCCGAAGCAGATCCATGGGATTTGGATCAATTACTCAGTGGAGAACAGGTAATTTCTTCTTTTTTTCTTTTTTCAATTGAGTGAAAAGAAATCAGTAAAAACAATATACAAATACTTCTAAAATAGTTCTCGTGGGGAAAGTTCATTTGATCATCTCAATCACTTAATTGAATTCATTCCATTCATTGATCCCTCTCTCGAAATTCACTTTTTCTTCTCAAAATGAGGCAGAAAATTGGTGAAAAGAGAGGATTAATTTGGAAATTGACTGAGAGAAAAAAGGAGAAACGGGGGGATGGACCCATCAAATAAACTTTCAATTAGAGACTATTAGAGACAAAGAGACGCAGAGAAACTGAGAAAAGTGACAGCTTTCATTTGGTGATGGCAACGAAATGAGGCTGTTTTTAAAGGATTAGGATCAACTATATTGTCTAGTCGAAAGACAAGAACAAATAGTTTATCGAAACAGAATAGGTAAGAGTTTTCATTTATTCTCTTTTCATGACAACTGATCTACAAAATATAGTTTCTTTTGATGTTCAAAACCACTTTTTTCGGAGACAGTTAGAGAGAAAAACCCTAAACGAAAAGAGATAGTCCGAACGAATAAAATGAATGAATTGATGGTACAGTATCCAGAACAGATAAGCATGGAAGTACGGACTGGTTTTTATTCAGTTTCTTGTAAATGCGAATCGAGAAATATGAAAAGATTTCGGATTGAACTCATTGTTTTTTTTCATTTCTGTCCTTTTTTTCCTTTTTTTTCGTTTTTCTCTATATTTTCCATAATGTTTGAATGTCCTTCGTATATAAGTGAGTCCGTGTGAAATATTGTCCTTTGGGACCATTTTTGAAACAAAAAGAGAAAAGAAGTGAGAGCTTTGAAACAAAATGATGATGATGAGCAGCAAGTTTCTTCAGAAACAAATCCCCTCTTATTCCAATTTCTCCACTAGAAACAACTAGTCGAATCAATTGAAAATGCATGTAAGTTACCGTTTTTTCAATGATTTTTCTGATTTAATCATCCGAAAGAAAACGAGAAAATTCTTCAAGAAAAAGAGAGAAATCTGTTTGTTTTTGTTTGTGCAAATTTGATTTGCACTGCCCAATTTATCCTAAACTTTGCTCAATTTTTTTGGATTGGTCAGTTGGTCGACAGATTCTTTTCTATACGTTTTGAACCTTTTTTTTCTTGAAATAATTCAAAAGTTTAGTTTTCGAGGAGGTTATCAAAAAGTTCTGAGAAATGACAAACAGAATTAAATAGGGAATTTCTAGATTTCCTCTCGAGTTATTCTAAACGAAAGATAGGAAAAGTAAAAGGGAATGACCTAAATCAATCATAATAATTTTCCCATTTCAAGTGAAACGAATAGTTAAGAAGAATAGTTAATCCTTTCGAAAAGATAGATGATCTTCTCCAATTTCTTCCAATTTCCCTAAGTTTTTGTGTATTTTTATTTTTTCTGATTTTCAAGAGTAACTTGTGATGAAGTGAACAGGAAAATAGAGAGAGAGAGAGAGAGAGAGAGAGAGAGAGAGAGAGAGAAAGTAAGAACTGACTCCATTCCAAACACAAAAAATGAGATAATTCTCCCTGGAGATTCTTCTTCCTCTTCCCCTTTTCTCCTTCCAAGACGTTGCTCCTGTTCTTTTTTCCATCGTTTCTCTTCAAATGAAATTCATCAAAATGTCTCCAGGGTGTTGTTATTGTTCGTTGAAAAAAGGGGGAGGAGGAATCGAAGAGAAAACCGAAAGAAACAAAACTCATTTCGAAAAGAAAAAGGCAATTCGCACCCTTTGAATGATGAATGTTTCCAACTTTTATGACCTTTTTTAGTCGACAAAATGAACGAAAAATCGAATTCAAGTGATACGAAATCGAGAGTTTTCTCTCAATTTTCATGGAAAATTCAATGGAACTTCCAGTTTTATATCCGCTTTTTTTTTATTCTAAAACTGATCAGAATGATCTAAATTCGAAGTTAATTTATATCTTCTTTTATCTTAAATGTCTTGTAATTCAATCAAAATTCAGATGCCATTTGTAACTTCTCATCTACCGTACACCCCTGGAAGGGTCGGATTATTCACTCGACAACAGCCACATCATCGACGAGGAGTTCATGATCAAAATGAAAATGATGTATTGTTTTTCTGAAATAAACGATCAATTTCCACTTATAATTCATTCAAATCATCACAAATTCATTACAAATTCATCTAATTCCCTTTCAAAATTTAAATTTTCAGATAACATCTCGTCCGATGGCCACGTGGAAAAGCTATGCTCGAATCATTCTTGCTCATGTCAGTCTCATTGTTCTTTCAGTCGTTTATGTTGGATTTGGAGCATTTCTTTTCTATCAATTGGAACAACCGAATGAAGTCGAAGTGAGAGCGAGAAATATTGAAAGATTCAATGTTCATAAACGACAAATGATTGATCATTTATGGGAAATGAGAAGCAGTGGAATCGGTCAACGTTCGTTTTTTTTTCTCTTTTCTTTTTTAAGTTGAGACTCATTTTTTTGAAGAAGAACTGGAGAAATTTTTATTTCGTTCCTCCAGTTCCTGACTCTAACATTCAAGTAAATCCCAAAAATTTAAATTTTCAGACGTCGTCGAAGATATGGCAGTGAAATACGTGGATAATGTGACACGTATTCTATTCGAAGCATTCGACACTCATTGCATTGGAGCAAAACATTTAAGACCTGGAGGAGAAGATGAAGATGTAAGTATTCTATTATTGGATGATCTTCTATTGAATAAGTTTCAGTATAATTGGACATATATGACTGCTCTTTTCTTCACAACAACTCTTTTGACAACCATTGGATACGGTAATCTGACTCCAGTCACTGGAAGAGGAAAGTTTCTTTGTATTCTCTATGCTCTCTTTGGAGTTCCATTGATTCTGATTACGGTAGCTGATATCGGAAAGTTTTTATCAGAAAATATAGTTCAATTGTATACGTGGTAAGTGAATGGAATGGAAGAATCACTCAAAGAAGAGATTCTTTTAAGGTATCGAAAGTTGAGAGAAAAGTGTTCAAAACAGAAATACAGTGTGATTTCGAATAAAGATGACAAGAATAAAGAAGGAGATTTGAATTTGGTGAGTCGATAATTCTATGAATTTTCATTTTGAAATGATTTCAGGATCATTTGGAAAACTACATTTCCATTCCAATATTCCTCATTGTGGCCATTCTTTTGAGTTATATTACATTCGGAGCCGTCGTTCTCAGCATGTGGGAAGGATGGGATTTCTTCTCTGGATTCTATTTTAGTTTCATTACAATGACAACTGTTGGTTTCGGAGATATTGTTCCTTTGAAACGAGAATATTACATTTTGGATCTTTGTTATATTATCATTGGATTGTCGATTACGTAAGGAAATCCATCTCTTCAAGGAGTTCAATCTTCTTGATTTCAGAACAATGTGTATCGATTTAGTTGGAATTCAATACATTCGGAAAATGCATTATTTCGGAAGAGCAATCAAAGTGAGTCTTTGTTAAAACTCTCTCTACAAATCACTTTTTCTCGTTTTCAGGATGCCAGATTCGCTCTTGTAAACGTCGGAGGAAAAATGGTTCATGTTCCGGATTTAATGAGATATGCAAGTGTTCTTCAACAGAAATACGGACAGAAGAAAACACACGATACGATTATTGTGAAAGGAGCTTACGCGCCAAAGGATTTGAGCAAGATTCGGTCAGTTTTTCTTCAAAATGAGAATTCAAAAAGAGAATTGGAGGGTATTGTATTCATTTATTTTGAAATGATAATAAAAAAAGAACATTTCTCGATTTTCTAAAAGTTTCAATAAAACTCTTGAAATTCAGATTTATCGATTTCGGAGCGTTGGCTTCAATGGAAAGTTGGCAGTCTCTTTGGTCAGTTTTAACCGGAAGAACTCAAGAAGTTCATGTTTAAATCTGATTTAATTTATTCCATTTCTCCCGATTGTTTTCTATTTTTATGGGTTCATTTCGTTCAATATTGGTCTCTATCGTTGTCATAGAATTTAAAAATTCTCAAGTGAATTCTATTCAATAAATTTAATATTTTGTTAATAAATCAATTACAACTTGCCTTCTTTTCTTCTCTTTTCTGCAGAAAATCAGCTTTTTTCAAGTGTAATGTACAACATTTTTGTTCTTTAAAGAGAAATCAAAACGGGTTATTTCATCGTATTTCACAGACAAAACTGATATGGGAAACTGAGAATAAAACTGATAAAATGAGAAGAAAAATTGATTAAGATTTGGAAAAAAGAGTACATTTTAGAGCTTTTTGTTTTTGAATTTTATTCAATTAGAGTTTTCGAAAGAATCGGGAAGAGAGGAAACAAACGAAAAGAATTTTTTCCTCTTGAAATCTTCAATTCTTTCGAAATGAATTCATTTCTGAACAGTAAGGTGTAGGATTTTTAAAATAGTAAACTGCAATTATCTAGAAATTTAGGGAAACCCAGAAAATGGTTTCAATAAAAAAACAAGAACTCGGAATAGATAGAGCTCTAAACTCTTGATTGAAAATGATTTTCTTTGAAATTGTTTACCTATTTTTCACCCTCTTCGAAACGATAAATCATAAGATTTACAGTATCATTGATTCATTTCCGTCCGTTTCTCTTCCATCTAAAAATAGAAATTCAACGTCAAACTTCTGATCTTCTCTTCCTCTTCTTTCATCTTTAACGTGTTCTTCAAAGATTTCTTCTGTCCAACCCACAAAAGTGTCAAAAAGTTGTCCTCCTCCTCACACGGTAATCAATCATTACATTTGAATTCACGTACACATACTAGCACATACAGTACCCACACCCTCTTCTCTCTCTCTCTCTCTCTCTCTCTCTCTCTCTCTCTCTCTCTTTCCGCACCCAGGTACATCTGAAACTCCGCCCATTATCATCATCAAATAGAGAAATGGGGATCATTTGATTGAGTGTTAAGTCATGATAATCAAGCTGATATCGGCTTATCACCGTTTCTCAAAAAGAAAGAAGAACGCAATATCTTTTCACTATTTTATATTTCATTACGTAACAGTTCTCTTCTAGCTTCTCACTTGTTGGTTTTTGAACGCAGATTTTTCAGCCTTCTGTACATTTAGGTTCTCAAATAATACTAACGAGAGAAATCTCTACTAGAAGTTATGTTTTTCATTTTATAGAAACTTTCTGTTCCTCATTAGATTTATGACAAATTGAACTTTTAACTCTTTGAAAAACAATAAAGTTTATCTTTCGTAATCGAATAATTCTATCCTTTCTCTTACTCAGATGATATAGTTCATCCAAATCAGAAATCATATTCTCAAATCTCAATCAGTTTTCCATTTGTTTTTCATTTCATTTATCACTCTAACTCTCTTCGATTACCTTCATATTTTTCTCTTCTTCTGATCATTTACATCATCGTTTTTCCCTCCAAAAATTCGTCGATTTGGGAGAGAATAAAACAAAAAAAGATTACAAAAATGGGTGATGATACCTCGTTTTTCTACTTGAGAAATGACTTCATCTCAACCCGGTTTCCTCATTTCTTTTCTCTTTTTTCCCTTTTGAAACGACGAAAGTGATTGTTCGTTTCTTTCACTTTTATTATCAAAATTTTCATTTTTTTTTTTCTGTTTTCGAATAGAAAATAGAAAAGATTTGAGATTTATAATCCTCAAATTTCAATTTTCGTCCGAAAGGAGACACGAAAGAATAGAAAAAAAGATATTAAACTTCATGAATTCTCCGTTCCATCATCACGATTTCTCCAAAACCTCTCATTTTCAGAAGTTTTGTTCATCTGGAATCTCAATAAAAATCAGATAAAATTCGATGAGATTACGGTTTCGGACACTATTTTCAAGTGTCCTTTTTCTTATTTTTCTTCTTCCAAACTCTTCGAATTCATATGAATTATCAATAAATCATGATGAAATCACTGATTCTGATCGACGAGTTCTTGTCGAAATAGCGAAAGCAGTGAAAAGAGTAAAGAGAAATCCATTCTCAAGAGATGAAATAACAAGTGGAAGATCATCATCTGATTCTGATTTAAGAGAAAAAGAAGATGATTCTGGAGATAATGGAGGAGACGAAGAGGTTTCTTTTGTCCCTTTTAATTCAATTTCTAATTGATTTTCAGAGCGAACGAAGTGAGAAAACGGAGCATTTCACTGGATCAACAAACGATTATTGTGATAAATTCGAACAACATTTCTCGTATTTTTGTGTCGGAGAAACGGATCAAACGGATAAAAATGCATATGTAATCAAGAAGTTTTGTCCCAGTTACAAGTCCGCATGCAAACATAAAGCAGTCACGTCAGTCATTTCTCTTCTTCATCTCATCCCAATTCATTCGATTTCAGAAGTTCCGTTTCACTTACTTCATGGCCAACAGATCCATTCGCAAAAGAAATTACTGTAACAAGTCGTCCAGTGCCGTCAAGAACTTCATCTAGAAGACGTCAAAGTGATGAAGATTCTGATTCTGCCGAAGACGAAGAAATTTATTATGCTGAATTAAGAGTAAGTTTTATTTGTTAACAGATAAAAATATTCAGAGATTTCAGAAAAGATATCCGTGTAAACCAGATTGTGATCGAAGGATTTTTGCTCATTGTACAGAAGAATGCAAGTGTGATTACATATATCCAGTCGTCCAAAGATTCTGTAATCCACCTCCAATGCCTCTTTTCTTAAACACTTGCAGGTAGTTTATATTTCAGATATGATTATCATCTTATTTTAGATTATGGTATCATGGATGTCCGAAGTACGAAAGATATCATTATTCATCTCAATTCGTTTATTCGAAGGCAGAAAAAGGAAAAGTATTACGTAAGTTTTCTCCTCTTTTCTCTCTTTTATATGTTGCTGATTAAAGCGGGAACCCCTGAACAAAGTGCTGTCAATCCATATGGACTCCCTCAACCAGCTCCTCTTCGTCGGAATCGAGCTCTCGCTTTAGCTCCAATTCGTCGTCAAAAAAGAGAAACTGATGATTCTGTGTAATTGAATTTCTAGTTTTTCTACATTTGTTTTTTCATTTAATTTTTCAGAAATAATGAAGAATTAGTGGTTCCTCCACCTGTCCCTGAAACCGCTTCTATCCGTGTTGCAAAATCGTCTCCATTGGAGACAGAAAGGTATCAATTCCTTTCATTAACTGCTGCTTTTATTAACATTTCGTTTAGAGAAATATCACTGACGGCTCCACAATCAAGAGCAATTCTTCAGAATTATCAGGAAACAATGAAGAGTAAAGAGAAGAAAAGAAGATCGAGAAGAAAGAAACTTCGAAGAAAACGTCGTCATCGACAGAGATTTAGTTTCGATAAAGACTTTGAAATGAAATCGACGACTCCACGGCCGCCGACTCCGAGAGAATTATGGAGAGCTTTGAAGTATGTTTTATCTTTTTAGGGAAATTATTTATGAGAGAAAATAGAAATCAAATGATTGATTGGAAATTGATATTCGTTTCTCTACCTTTTGTGTTTCATTTTTAGAGTTCTTTGAAACTCAGAAAAAAGAAATTTGCAGACAGCTGAATGGACTGACATCTGGTCCTGGAGCTCTTGGAATAAAAAGTTCTCCGGCTACTCTAAAAGGAGGAAATGAAGCTCAAGGGGGTCTAGACGGTCTTTTGGCTTCAGTGACTCAACCACAAAGAGAAAGAGAACAAACTGCAAGAGAATGGAGTTCAGTTGGTGAGTATTATGGATAATTCGTTTCTCTTGTCTGTCGAAATAACTTTTTATTTGTTCTTTTTCCACTAATATTAATAAAATGTTTTCTATACTCTAAAATTGTTCACACCTTCTAATATCTTGTTTTTGTCGCTTTTTAACTCCGTAACTTCAATTTTATTAACAAAAGAAGAAAAGCAAAGGTTTCTATTTCAAAAATTAAGCAACGGATCCAAAACAATTGACAGAAGATATTGTACATGCAGTAGTCACAGGAAATGAGGAAACAAAGAAAAAAGAACAAGAGGAACCTGATTTCAATAGTTCGTTTTTAGAAGAAAAAAGACATCAGACTTGAGAAATTTCAGAAATAAAACCAAGAACATTCTCGTCATCGGCTGCCACCACAGCCATTGTTGAAGAGGAATCAAATGGAACAAATAGAGAAAAAAAGGCTTCAAGTGGAAGAGCAAAGTGAATATTTGATATCATTCTCTTCCTCTAAATTCATTTTTTTCAGAGCTCATCAAGGAAATATTCCAATTCTTCCATCGGATGCAGCATTTGCAGCACAAGGAGGAGGAGATGATACATTCCGTGCATTCGATGGACTTTCCGATAGTCGGGGTCTTGTTCATACTCCTCGGAGTAGATCTCCTTTCACTAAACCTGGTCTCTGGGAACCGAATCCAGCAGATCCTCATTCTCGTGATCCGGCGAATAAATACTGGTATCATCCGGAATCAGTTGGAGTTGATTGGTTGAATGGACAATTACAATGGGGAGGACATTGGGCAGTTCCAGCTGCCGGAGCAGGAGGTACTGCTGGAATGAGTGCTGTTCATTTCCCAACGATTGGATCATTCTTGAATATTCCGGATGATTACGATTAAAAAAGAATGAAATCGAAGAGAAAAGGATCTAGGAACTGATGCAAAAAACTCAAATCAGGGATTAAAATTATTTATTTTTGTTGTTTTATTTCTTCTTTTTTTCTGTCTGATCATTGTTATTTTCTTTAATATATTGTGTTTGTACATAAACGAAATCTCTCCGAAAGCAATAAAAACTTCTCAGAATGATATTGTTTTGATTTCGATTTCATGATATCAGATGTGTATTGTTGATTTCATTCCAACGAAAAAGAAGAAGACGATTTATAATTATTTAGATTTATTGAAAGAATTCATATGCATATTTACATATAAAGAAGAACTCGTAATGTGAATAAAGTCATAAGAAAATAATAAATTACAGATAAAAAAGAGAAAAAGAGAATAATTAATCGACCTCTTCAACAGTTGGTCCCTGTGGATAATTGTTTGAATTGAATCCAGAAGATCGAGCATTTCCACATCCAGAAGACTGTTGTTGTTGTTGTTCCGATTGATGCATTTTAGTGAGAATTGACTGACAGATTGATTTCAATTCCTTGTCTTTCGATTCAATTTCATCCTTTTCGGCCAAAGTGTTGGAATCCAACCAACGAAGAGTGTCTTCAACAGCTTCTTTTGCACGTGTTGCATCTTCTGATGGTAGTTTGGATGAATGTTCATCGAGAGCTTGTTTCACTTGGAATGCATATGCCTCCAATTGATTACGAGCCATGACACGTTCCCGTTGTTCACCATCTTCCTTCTCGAATTGTTTCGCTTCATTCACCATTCGATCAATATCCGATTGTGATAATCGTCCCTTTTCATTCCGAATTGTGATTCGATTCGTTTTCAGTTGATTTATCCTCAGCTGACACATTCAGAATTCCATTTGCATCGATATCAAAAGTGACGTCAATCTGTGGAACACCACGTGGAGCTGGTGGAATACCAGTCAATTCGAATGTTCCGAGACGATGATTATCACGAGTCATGGCACGTTCTCCTTCGTAAACTTGGATTGAGACTCCCGGTTGATTGTCGGCATATGTTGTGAATGTTTTCGATGCTTTTGTTGGAATTCGAGTGTTTCGATCAATCAGATTGGTCATCACACCACCGGCAGTTTCAATTCCAAGACTCAATGGAGCAACATCAACCAGCAATACATCTTTGATTGTTTGATCCTTGACTCCAGAGAGTACAGCAGCTTGAACTGCAGCACCAAAAGCAACAGCTTCATCCGGATTAATTGAACAGTTCAATTCCTTTCCGTTGAAAAAGTCTTTGAGAAGTTTTTGAATTTTGGGAACACGAGTTGATCCTCCGACCAAAACCACTTCATCGATCTTCGATTTATCGAGTTTCGCATCCCGAAGAGCCTTTTCGACTGGTTCCAGAGTCTTTCGGAATAAATCAGCACACAATTCTTCGAATCGAGCACGAGTTATTTTGGAACACAAATCGATTCCTTCGAAAAGAGAATCAACTTCAACACATGCTTCCGATGAACTTGAAAGAGTTCTCTTTGCACGTTCACATGCAGTTCGTAGACGTCTGATGGCACGTGGATTCGGTGAAATATCCTTTCCTGTCTTCCGTTTGAACTCATTCATAAAAGTGTTGAAGCATTCGTTGATCAAAGTCTTCTCCACCAAGATGAGTATCTCCAGCTGTTGATTTCACTTCGAATATTGATCCTTCAGCAATTGAGAGAATTGAAACATCGAATGTACCTCCTCCAAGATCGAAGATCAATACATTCTTCTCCTCACTTATTCCTTTATCAATCCATAAGCAAGAGCAGCTGCAGTTGGTTCATTGATGATTCGAATTGCATTCAATCCAGCAATTGTAGCTGCATCCTTTGTCGCTTGTCTCTGACTATCATTGAAGTATGCAGGTACAGTAATCACTGCATCCTTCACTGAATGTCAAGATACGTCTCTGCGGTCTCCTTCATCTTCTGAAGTACCATTGCTGAGATTTCTTCCGGATTGAATTGTTTCCTTTCTCCTTTCAATTCAACTTCAATCACTGGCTTCCCTTGTTTTCCTTTCACACTGAATGGCCAATGTTTGCAGTCGGATTGAACTGTTTCTTCATCAAAACGTCTTCCAATCAATCTCTTTGCATCGAATACTGTATTCTCTGGATTACGAGCTGCCTGATCTTTTGCCGCATCTCCAACCAATCGTTCTGTATCAGTGAATGCAACATATGATGGAGTTGTCTTGTTTCCTTCACTATTCGCAAGAATTTCGACCTGAAATAGGGAAAATAGTTAGATGAGAATGAATGATTGAAGATTAAAAGAAACTTACCTTTCCGTTTTGATAGACTCCAACACATGAATATGTTGTTCCGAGGTCGATTCCAATTGCTTTGCATGAAGACATTGTCGTTTGAGTTGTTTGTAGATTTGAGAGCAGTAGAACTTTTAATTTCTTCTGAGGTTGACATCTCTTTCGAATCGCCCTCCTTATATACTTTTTCTTTGACTTCTTCTAGAATCTTCTGGAATATTCTGTATCTAAACCTCTCGTTCCTCTATTCTCTCTCACCCTCTCAGCTGTGTTTGTTGGAGAACAATCTAGAACATTCGGGAAAGAAGAGAGGGAAAAGAAACGAGACACAACTGCCGACTGCGGAGACGCAGACAGAAAAGACAACAAGAGGGCGGTTCATGCGGAGAGTCTTTCTTTCTCCTCTCTTCTCGAATGTTTCGAATATTCCAGAAGATTCTAGAAGAAGTCAAGGAAAAAGTATATAAGGAGGGCGATTCGAAAGAGATATCAACCTCAGAAGAAATTAAAAGTTCTACTGCTCTCAAATCTACAAACAACTCAAACGACAATGTCTTCATGCAAAGCAATTGGAATCGACCTCGGAACAACATATTCATGTGTTGGAGTCTATCAAAACGGAAAGGTAAGTTTCTTTTAATCTTCAATCATTCATTCTCATCTAACTATTTTCCCTATTTCAGGTCGAAATTCTTGCGAATAGTGAAGGAAACAAGACAACTCCATCATATGTTGCATTCACTGATACAGAACGATTGGTTGGAGATGCGGCAAAAGATCAGGCAGCTCGTAATCCAGAGAATACAGTATTCGATGCAAAGAGATTGATTGGAAGACGTTTTGATGAAGAAACAGTTCAATCCGACTGCAAACATTGGCCATTCAGTGTGAAAGGAAAACAAGGGAAGCCAGTGATTGAAGTTGAATTGAAAGGAGAAAGGAAACAATTCAATCCGGAAGAAATCTCAGCAATGGTACTTCAGAAGATGAAGGAGACCGCAGAGACGTATCTTGACATTCAGTGAAGGATGCAGTGATTACTGTACCTGCATACTTCAATGATAGTCAGAGACAAGCGACAAAGGATGCAGCTACAATTGCTGGATTGAATGCAATTCGAATCATCAATGAACCAACTGCAGCTGCTCTTGCTTATGGATTGGATAAAGGAATAAGTGAGGAGAAGAATGTATTGATCTTCGATCTTGGAGGAGGTACATTCGATGTTTCAATTCTCTCAATTGCTGAAGGATCAATATTCGAAGTGAAATCAACAGCTGGAGATACTCATCTTGGTGGAGAAGACTTTGATCAACGAATGCTTCAACACTTTATGAATGAGTTCAAACGGAAGACAGGAAAGGATATTTCACCGAATCCACGTGCCATCAGACGTCTTCGAACTGCATGTGAACGTGCAAAGAGAACTCTTTCAAGTTCATCGGAAGCATGTGTTGAAGTTGATTCTCTTTTCGAAGGAATCGATTTGTGTTCCAAAATAACTCGTGCTCGATTTGAAGAATTGTGTGCTGATTTATTCCGAAAGACTCTGGAACCAGTCGAAAAGGCTCTTCGGGATGCGAAACTCGATAAATCGAAGATCGATGAAGTGGTTTTGGTCGGAGGATCAACTCGTGTTCCCAAAATTCAAAAACTTCTCAAAGACTTTTTCAACGGAAAGGAATTGAACTGTTCAATTAATCCGGATGAAGCTGTTGCTTTTGGTGCTGCAGTTCAAGCTGCTGTACTCTCTGGAGTCAAGGATCAAACAATCAAAGATGTATTGCTGGTTGATGTTGCTCCATTGAGTCTTGGAATTGAAACTGCCGGTGGTGTGATGACCAATCTGATTGATCGAAACACTCGAATTCCAACAAAAGCATCGAAAACATTCACAACATATGCCGACAATCAACCGGGAGTCTCAATCCAAGTTTACGAAGGAGAACGTGCCATGACTCGTGATAATCATCGTCTCGGAACATTCGAATTGACTGGTATTCCACCAGCTCCACGTGGTGTTCCACAGATTGACGTCACTTTTGATATCGATGCAAATGGAATTCTGAATGTGTCAGCTGAGGATAAATCAACTGGAAAAACGAATCGAATCACAATTCGGAATGAAAAGGGACGATTATCACAATCGGATATTGATCGAATGGTGAATGAAGCGAAACAATTCGAGAAGGAAGATGGTGAACAACGGGAACGTGTCATGGCTCGTAATCAATTGGAGGCATATGCATTCCAAGTGAAACAAGCTCTCGATGAACATTCATCCAAACTACCATCAGAAGATGCAACACGTGCAAAAGAAGCTGTTGAAGACACTCTTCGTTGGTTGGATTCCAACACTTTGGCCGAAAAGGATGAAATTGAATCGAAAGACAAGGAATTGAAATCAATCTGTCAGTCAATTCTCACTAAAATGCATCAATCGGAACAACAACAACAACAGTCTTCTGGATGTGGAAATGCTCGATCTTCTGGATTCAATTCAAACAATTATCCACAGGGACCAACTGTTGAAGAGGTCGATTAATTATTCTCTTTTTCTCTTTTTTATCTGTAATTTATTATTTTCTTATGACTTTATTATTATTACGAGTTCTTCTTTGTATGTAAATATGTATATGAATTCTTTCAATAAATCTAAATAATTATAAATCGTCTTCTTCTTTTTCTTTGGAATGAAAACTGAACAAGTAGAACATCGAAGTCGTCGAAGTAAGCATCTGAAGAATCTTCACAAAAGTTACTCTCCTATTCGTCTTAAGTTGAAGCTGATTTTTCTTTTCCATTTCTCTTTTTCTCTTTTATTTGTAATTTTTTTCTTCTCCGTTTTCCTGTTTTCTCTCTTCTCTCCTCCTCTCTTTGTTCCAAAAGATTCCCGTTTGCATACACATTTTCTCTGTTTTTCTCTCTTCTTTCTCTTCATTCTGTGCAACTATTTCTTCTTTTTTCAACTCTCTTTCCTCTTTTTCTTTTTCCATTTCATAGTGTTTTCCTCCCTTTTTTCTGTTTCTATATACATTTTTCTACAGAAAAAAGAATGAATTCCGACTCAAAACCTCTGTCTTTATTGTCAATTGAAGCTATTTTGGGACAAATGCCAATTGAAAAGTTATGGAAATTTAGAAGAGAAAATCAGGAAATAAGATATATTTCTGATGGAATTCCATATAGAGAAACACAGTAATTTTCCATGATTCTTCTCGGTTTTATATCGAAAATTATTTCAGAAAATGGAATGTTCTATCATTTGAAATTAAAGGGAATGCATTCAATTCTCTCACTCCTGATTCTCCGAAAAAGGTTTTTCTTTTTTATTTATCTTTTGAAATCTCTTGTTTGCAGATAAAACTAGAAGGAATAAAACAAACAAAATGGATTTCTCCACGGATAATTTCTCTAAAAAACTCAAATTCTGATGTGATTTCTAAATCAATTCTTCCAGTTTCAGACACTTTTTGCAGAAATATTGAACGAGTGAGTTGGAAATTTGAGAGATTTAAGAGTTCGAAATGGTTTTCAGATGGAAATTCGATCAAAGAAAATTCAATCCGAAGAATATATTCAATCGATTTTGAAATTGATTTCGAGATGTTCGAAGATCAATTTATTGAGGTGAGTTATTCGAATATTTATAATATTTATTCACATTTTAAACTTTTATTTCGGATTTTTTCAGTTTCCATATCCCAAATATCACTGAAAATCAGTTACTTGAAACATTGAATAATTTGAATTTGATGCAAAACCCGAAGAAAAAAATACGAATCAGGTATCAGATTTCCTGTTTTTTGTTTGGTTTATCAATAGATATTTCAGTTTGAATTCAAGCAGTGAAGTCACTCCAAAATTTATAAAAGAGTTCTGTTCGAGTCAAGGAATTCTAGAAGATCGACTTATTTTTGTTAAGAAAGCGGAAAGAAATGAAAGAGAAACGCCCTTAAGAGCAGCTATTCTTCAGTTTTTTATTGTAAGAAAATTATGAAAAATGAAATTCGAAAATCTGATTTTTCTTCTAGGATTATCAAAAGGATGATGGAACAAGTAGAAGAAGGGCAATTATAATAGAGGAAATGGATAAAGTGATTGCTGATTCGATATTCGAAGATCTTCAGAGATTGTATGGAGACGAGGCAATTGTTTTTTATCAGAATGGAGCAAAGGCTTTTTATCTCGGAAGACCCGCCAGTTGCTGTCAATTTGAAGTTCGAACTCTTGTAAATAACCAATAAATCAAATAAAAATACTCGAATCTTCTCCATTTTTCTCTCTAAACTTGTTGAAAATCAATGAAAATCTAACACTTTTCCCTTCAGAATTTCTTCATTTTTCTTTTATTCTTTCATCATAATCTGAAATTTGTCTCCACCAACACGAGAAAAAAAAGAAAAAGGGTGTGAACATTTTATTTATCAAAAATGAAAAATATGAAATGAAATTCTCAGTGAAAAGAGAAAGGGAGAGACCTAAAATATTTTTACAATGCGTCATATCAGAAGAAAATTTTCATCTTTTTGTCAATTTTTATCTTTTTTTAGTTTGAAATTCACCACTTTCTTCAATGAAATTCCATCGTTTCTTATATTCAAAATAGTAAAAAATCGGTAGTCTTTGAATGGAAATTAGCTTAATTTTCTGATTTTTTCTTGAAGTAAAAACCAGTTGAAAAGGAGTTTTTAAAAACTTTCCACACGAAAAGAAGAGAATCAGCACTGAAAAAGCTCAGTTTAATCTAGAATTTTGAGAGATTCCTAGATAGAAGATTACTGTAGTTCTACCATTTCTTTCAACTAAAACTTCATAATTTTGAAGAACTTTGAACGTTGTTTTGTGTTTAAAAAAAGAAGAAAAGTTGACCAATTGGCGTGTTGAAAAGTCGTTTTCTTCTCCCAAATCATCTTTTTCTTTACCTATCCCTCCTCCAAACAAAGTTCAGAGAGAGTATTGAAATCAGAGAGACGCAGATACAACCAGACAGTTACACATCGTTTTGTGTCTCTTAGGGCGAACTTGCATTGATTTTCTTCCCTTCTTTCCGATTTCTTAGATAGTTTTCTTATAATTTTGTGATGAATCAATGAAAAATCAAAGTTAAAGGGTACATTCTACCAAAAAAACAGACGAAAAACCAAATGAAAAATGGGTGGATTCTCGATTTTCTCACGGAATTCGAAGCCAATTTATGCAAAAGTGAGTACGATGGATGCAGATTTGGAGAAGATTGTAATAGAGAAAACATGGACTGGAAGGCATTTATTTGAAGCTGTCTGTCGAATAATTGGACTCAGAGAAACATGGTATTTTGGATTACAGTATACGAATAAAAAGAATATTCCATGTTGGTTACAAAATGATAAAACTGTGAGTTCTTTTTCTCTTTTTTCATCTGAAAATTGATTCGATTCATCTTCAAATCATTGAAAACAGATTAATTTTTTGCTCGTTTTTGGAAAAAGGATTTTAGTTCTAGTTTTTGATTTCTGTTTCAATCCACGTGGATTACTGTAATTCATTTTCAATGTACTCTCAATTTGAGTTTCACTCTAATTCTTTGAGAGTGTTTTCAGAAGTTTCACAAACAAATCGCAGTTTCTAAAACGCCGTTATTTCATTTTTCTCAATAGATTACTCTAAATAAAAACTGAAGTTCCTTTTCATCTCTATTAGAAGAGAACTCTGAAATAAACATTTTAAAATTATTCGAAAGATAACAAAACTATTATATTAAAAATGTCAAATTGACAAGTGTCTCTAAATTAATTTCCAATCGTTCGATCATTTATTCATTTTCCAAAATCTCAAAATATTCTTTTAGATATGTGGTCAAGACGTTCAAAAAGATCCATCAGATGCGAGTTTTCATTTCCTTTTTCTCGTGAAATTCTATCCAGAAGACGTCGAACCAGAAATCATTTTGGATGTGACACGTCATCTGTTTTTCCTCCAAATACGGGAAGCAATTCTCTCAATGAATCTATATTGTTCTCCAGAAGCAAGTGTTTTACTTGCTAGTTTTGCAGTTCAAGCAATGGTCAGTTGATCTCTTTCTGAGACCCCTTCTCAAGTTCATTTGATCTTTCAGCACGGTGATTGTTCGGATGAAGTGGGACCAATTGATTTGGATAAACATCTTCCAAAAAGTGTAATAGATCAATATGATATGAGTGCAGATATGTGGAGAGATCGAATAAAACGATGGTGGTCAAGGAATTCAGGACAATCGAGAGAAGAAGCTGAATTAGAATATTTGAGAGTTGCTCAGGATTTAGAAATGTATGGAATACTGTATTATCCGATATGTGTAAGTATTTGAATCAAAGAAGACTACAAACTACAGAACTATTTTAGAATAACAAAGAAACTGATCTTCATTTGGGTATTTCTGCACAGGGATTGGGCATTTATAAAGGAGTCAATCGAATTACGCCCCGCCCCTTTTTCAGTTGGAGTGAAATAAAAAATATTCAGTTTAAGAATAAGAAGGTACAGTAATCATCAGTCATGAAAATACAGTAATCCGTATTCAGTTCCATATGAAAACAGTTGATAAATCGACGATTTCATTTCGATCTCGAGAGACATCGATTGATTCTTCGATTCTCGATTTATGTATTGGAACACATAATTTATATTTGAGAAGAAGGCAACCGGACACTTTGGAGGTACAGTAATCTAGACTACAAACTACAAAGTACAGTATCTTTATATTTGAGGTACAACAAATGCGTTCTCAAGCAAAAGAGGATAAACAAAGGAGATCAGCTGAACAAGCGAAGATTGCTTTGGAGAGGAAAGAAAGGCAACAAATGGAAAAAGAATGTAAAGAATTGAAACAACAAGTGGAATTAATGGCAATGGAATTGATGAAAGCACAAGAAAGTATTCGAAAAGCAGAAGAAGCGAACGATCAATTGACGGAAAAGGCGAAACATTCGGAACAAGAAACACTGATGTTATACAAACAGAAGAGTGAAGTTGAAGCAGAATGTAATCGATTGAGTATGAATAATATGAAAGTAAGAGGATTTGAAAGAGAGAGAGAGAGAGAGAGAGAGAGAGAGAGAGAGAGAGAGAGAGAAAGAGAGAGAGAGAGAGAGAGAGAGAGAGAGAAACAAACAATGTGTTTTCAGTCGGAAGAAGCCCTCCTTCGAATGGAACGAAAAGCTCGAGAAGCTGAAATTCTGGCGAAGCAAATGTCGATGTCACTGGCCGATGTGAGTCTGGATGCCAATAGAAAACTTCCACAGTATTCGAGTCAGAATGCATTGATTATTGATCCAGTGAGTGTTCATTCAGAAACTTTTCGATGACTGAATCTATTCAGAATTGGCATCATCAAACCCCAATGACACAATCAGGACCTTCTTCCGGTCATCCTGGAATGACTACAACTGGATCATATCATCAACTACAATCTCTTGAAAATGCTCATCCTTCATCTCAAGTAATGTCTCGAAGTCTGAATATGCCTCCATCGTCATCTTCCGCCAACTTTTCCTCTCCAATTCCTTCAAATCCACCTCCACAACAACATCAAAATGGACATCCTCTTCCATCAACTTCTTCGAATTCTCATCCACTTCAACAACATAATCAGAATATTCCACAAGGAAATCATCCTCCTCCACATCATCCACCATATTATGGATCTGGAATGATTGTTCCTCCACCGGATCCATCGATTCAAATATTTGAACAACAGACTATTCTAATGGAATTGGAGAAATCAAGGTATAGGATTACTGTAGATTTCAAGAATATTTTTGAATTTCAGAAATGAATATGAGAAACGTGCTCGTATATTCAAAGAGCATTTAGAAGAACTTCGAGGAGATATCGATGGTCTCAAAAGGGATGAAAATGTTCAAAATGGTCAACAGAATATGCAACATCGAGAGCATGACGCGATTCATGCACAGAATGTTGCTCATGGTTTTGATAAATTCACGACGATGAGAATGGTTAGTAGGGAAGAGAGAGAGAGAGAGAGAGAGAGAGAGAGAAAGATAGACTATCTACCGTAATCTATACAGAAAAAATCAAAAAGTGCCAGTTCGATTGGCTCAAGTTCTTCCTCTCAAGAGCTTCCATCACCTACCGTAGTCGTTCATCGACACGTAGCAGGTCGTCGAAGAATGCCACGTGTATCTACAGTATCCACAGAGAGTTCCAATTCGAGTATTCTGAGCCACGTCATGATGTTGCATCGACAACAATCATATGACGTGGCAAGAACTGAAAGATGGTTAGAAGCGGATATATAAGGGAATATGGAGAGACGCAGAGAAAGTGAGAAAATAGTGTGTTGTGTGAAGAGAGTGCAAAGAAAATAGAAGAGTGATTAATACTAATAGTTTTCTTTATCTTTCAACTAAAATCTTTTGATTGGTTTCCGGTAAAACGGTAGTAGTGATCTCATTGATTCGATAACATTAATCGTGTTTTTTCATGGTTTGTAGTCTCTCAAATCATCATTTTCTCTTTGCCGATTGATTACAGAGTATGAGAGGAACTCCAAGACAACGAGCACAGGCATTCGATGGAATGTAGACCACTGATAACACGATTCTCTTCTTCTTCTTTTATATGAAACGATTTTCTGTTTTTTTTTTTTAGTTTTCTGGGTATGATTAGATTAAGCAGCTTCCGATGTAAATGCTGCTTAGACATTTAATTTCTTTCAGTTTTTCCTTCAGTTCCAAAATCCCCGATACGAGATAATTTCCCCCTTTTCTGTGCTCAAATTTCTCCGTTTTCTCCTTGATGAATTATCGATTTTTCTTCGATTTGCCATTCTGCTTTTTTCGTGGCAAGACCCCTCATAAAACGCGTATTTTCTTTTTCTTTTTTCATTGGCATATTCATGTATTCATACATATCGAATCGAATTCTAATAAAACAGATTTCTATTCTTCTTAAATCTATTCTGAATCTTCCAATTTATTTTGTAAAATATGAATTTGTTTACCTTTTCTTCCAGTAAACTACAGTAATCCAAAAACAAAATTTCAGAAAGGAAGAATGGAGAAAGTTTTCGTTTATGGAACATTGAAAACTGGAGAACCGAATCATCACGTTCTTTCGGAAACAGATGGAGAATATCGGTGAGAACTTGATTTAATTCCACGTCTTCTGAATATATAATCATCAGATTCATTTCGAATGGAACAACTCAAGAGAAATTTCCTCTTGTCGTCGGAACCAAATACAACATTCCATTTCTTCTCGATGATTCTGGAAACGGAAATGTAAGTTCAACACTTTTTATACAACCAGAATATTCATTTGGAAACCAGAAAAAAAGAATGAGAGGGCACGAAAATAGGTAATTGAGGGTTTTTGGGGATTAAAGAACAAGAATAGGACTGAAATGATTAAAAACATCAAAAATGGATATATTCGCCGGCGTTTTAATCAGGAGAAATATGAACAGGAAGTGGCCAAAAATTGTGAAAAATTATTCTTTTTTTGGATTTTATGAGAATTTTCGGGTTACTGTAACATGTTTTTTCTTGACAAATGGAAATCCGGGGTACTGTGTGAAATAATAATGCAATGAAAAAGGGAAGGAATTCTAAAAATAACTCTGCATAATAGGGGAAAACTAAATATCTAAAAAGAGAAAACAAAAATATACAACACAGAGTTTAGTTCTGCTTACTGTAGGTGGGGAACTGATACAATACGGAGTAGTTTCCGGAAAAAGAGAATATTACGGAGAGATTGAGGAAGAATAATTACATGATTCAGGGTTTTTTGACAGCAAAGTTTAGATACAAACGATTGTGAGAGCAGATTGAATGATGAACATTCCTCATCAATTCGATTCTATTCCCCACACATTTCAGCTTTTTCGTAGTATTTATTTGCCAATTTTCCATTCATAGCCTCCATTGCTGCTTCGGCGGCTTCATTGAATAAGCAATATGCTCTTTCGAAATCTTGAGTCAATCCGTATCCTCCTTCTTTATACATTTCTGCCATTTTGGCTAAAATTTCATGACGAGAGAGCGGTGAGAATGAAGAAAATGCAGTTTTTCCACTTCCTTCGGAGTCTTCTGAACTTTCGTCATCTTGAAACCCGACGACGCGTTGATACCTGAGATCGATTTATAGTTATAGACTCTTTCGTTCCTTTGGTCATCTGACTTACCAATCAATCGATTTCTTATAATCAGTACTTCTGTTTGGCCCAAGTTGTCGTCCAGTTTCATAGGCATGAGCCATGTAGAGCATTGCTCCTTTATCACCCATTTCTGCGGCGATTTCCATCAGATCGGAACCAAATTCTTCAATATCTGAAGTATGAAAAATAATCGCATGCACATTAAAAAACTAATTTTGTTGTACCTCTGATTCCACTTTCTTCTTCCTCCAAACCGTTCGGAAACAAGTCTTTCACCGTAACTTCTTTTAATAATTCATGTGGAAGACCCAAAACAATATGAGCAGAAGTCAAAACGGCCTCTAGGATTCCACATTTTCTTGCAATATCCAAATGGAAAATGGCTGATTGTTTATCATATTTAATAGGAGCCCGTGCATCGTTTTCAGATCCATCTAGCATTTCTTTTTGGTCTGAATCCATTTCTATGAATCTTCCCAATTCATGATAACGACATAAATCGATATGAATTTGTCCGAGAACTGAGAATTGATGTCCAGTCACTTTCACATTCTCATCTTGTTCATTCAAATTCGCTGCCATTTGTTGTAATTGAAGTGATAGAATGTTAGCGGGAACTGATTGTTTCCGAAGAACTTTCCAAAACTCATCTTTCTCAGTTTCTCTTGTCTGACGACTACTATTCATCGAGTACGTTCCACAGGAACTTCTGAAGCTGTCATGTCTTTGACGGAGAGAATTCAAATCCACAAATCCGCATTTTCTCGGGCGAGATGTGGATTTTTCGGATCCAGAAGATCGCGTTGAATGAGACATTCGGGAACGACGACTTTTTGAACTGTTTCCTGATTTCTCACTTCTCGGATAGTCTTCTTCTTCGTCTTCCTCGTCATCTGAACATGGTTCACATAATTGTTCAACAACTGGAATACATTCAGCACAAACGCAATCTTCGTTGTGAGTCTGAAAAGTAAAGAATCACTGACTTCAAATGTTTCTCATACTTACCTTGATAGAAATATCAGTACTGGAACAGTTCAAAGTCTTCCTTTTTCTCAATTGATCCATCGAGATTCCATGTTCAACGACATGTTCACTTGAAATCCGATTCCGTCTGGATTCAAATACGGTAGGGGCGGCGACACACGACTTTTTTTGTTTCGCAGCCACTTTCATTGCCATTTCTGTCGCTTCGATCTCCGGGGGAGATAATTCAAAATTTGATAGATCCATTGTCTCACAGATATCGTTACATCGATGAGAATGGAAGAAGAGAGCCATTCCACGTGTGCCAAGGTTCCCATCGCCGTAATCTGTTCCAACTACAGTATGAATCTGTGGATCTGTGTAAAGATCTCCAACTCCTTGAATATCTACAACCATCATTTGATGTCCAGATCTTTCAAATGTAAAATGAGAAAATGCTTGAGGAGTAAGACGAGCGGCATTAGATACGAATCCAGAATTCGAGTTGTATTTTATATATTTTCCCTCAATAAAATGTTCCAAATGATATAATGGAGAGTCCTTGACATCAATTAATTCAATTACGCACATCTGAACAATATCAATCTTCTTCGGTGGATTATATCGATTGTATTCTTCTGCCCATAACTTCGCATCCATTTGTAGTCTAACATCATCGAAAAGAACTCGCCGATCAACTTGACATATATATCTTTTCGCCACATAGTTACTAGACCAATCCTTCGTAATTGAACACTTTTTCAATCGATAACATTCTCTCATTGCTCCTCTGGCAAATGAATCCGGATGAATTCTGACATCAACTAAATCTTCTGTCCATTGTTTTCGAATCGCAGAGTATCGATAACGTTTTGCTCGTTGAACTGGATACTCGTGAATATTGAATTCATCCCATGGATCCACGTAGTTACTTCTGGCTCTTCGTGCTGCCTTCCGCCATGTTTCCATTAACTTTCTAACATGTAATGGATCCATTCGGGGCTTTTCGGGAAGGATTTCGCCTTCTTCGATGAATACATCTTCTATGTAATCGTCTGTTATCGGAACCATTTTGGAAGCACTCAGAGAGAATGAACGAGCTGACGTCTGCAACTGTTTTGAAATTATGGAGATTTAAAAAAGAATTACTCTGCTAACAATGAAAAACCACATACCTGAAATCCGGGAGAATTATCCGGACTATTGTCAGTCTCATTTGTGGTATCGATCGTCATGTTTGCCCAGTTCGATTACTGTAATAAGAATTCACTGTAATGATACTATTTTTCAGAATATCGAAGGAGAGCTTTACGAAGTTTGTCCGAAGAAGTTGGAAGTTTTGGACGAATTGGAAGCCTACCCAACACTTTATGATCGAAAGAAAATTGAGGTGAGTTGTTAGAGAGTCAGAATTAGATAACAAGGGGAACTCTAGTACAATTAAAAAAGAATGAATAAAAAACAATGGACTGAGAACCGAAACCACTATGAACACTAAAATATCAGAATGCCGTTTTCCGATCTATACGAAAATCCATAAAACATTACTGAGCATTTTCCAAAAAACCACATGACGTTTGCCAATTTCATTTTTTCATTTCTCTCTAAGCCAAAGGTCATTCTGTGCCTCTCTCATTCTCTTTTCACATCCAATAAATCCATGTCAGTTTTCAATTTCTCTCTGCTTTTCTTTCTTTTCTCATCAACTCCAGACTCAAAGAGAATGAGTGATAGAAATTGAAAAATGGGGAAGAGAAGACGGAGGAGAACGTGTAGAATGAAAGAAAACTGGAAGGGAGGCAGAAGGTAGATAGCAAACAAATACATAAACAGTTTGATTTCTGTTCTCCATCATCAAACACAATGTGGAAGACACGTGGAGATCAGCTGTTCAGCTATATATGTTAATGTTCTCGGCTTTTGTTTTTTTGGTCGTAGGAGAGAATCGAAACATTGTGTCGAGAGATTAGCAAGGGGTCTTGGAGGCAGAAACTCAATCAGCTTTCTAACAATAAGTGAGCTCATTTTTTCTAGATGAAAAAACCGTGTTGCAGAGTGAGCTTTGAAGCTAGCTTTTCATAATTTGAAACGAATAAAAAACAATTGTTTCCGATAAGAGTCGCCAAATAGATTTAGACCGAAAATAAACAGAAAATAACTAGTCCTTTCTGACGATATTATCGGTAATGCACTCTTAGTGATGGCATAAAGAACAATCGGAGTGACCAGTTTTTTTCTGTAGTGGAAATATTTATATTATCTGGTGCTTCGCAAGGAGTAACCAAAGTTCAAAAGATCAATTAATTAGAGATGGATTTTTGCTCTAGTTGCTGAGATATATGAAGATGAACAGACAGTGTTAAAAAAACAAACTGATTAAGACAGAAGATGCAGTGATTCGAAGTTGATCACTGAGCTTTTTGACTGTAAACTTGTACTTCTGATTCGATGATCTTTATAAATAGAAAGAGACGAGACGGGTCAAGAAGAGTGGGAGAAATGACCAACTTATCTCTTTTAAACAGAAATCAACCAGAGAAGTTAAAAAAAAAAGAAGAAGACGGAAGAAGAAATACGTGAAGAATTGGAAAAGAGATGCTGCAGTGCCGAGTCTCTCTCTCTCTCTAGAAGAATGGAGAAAAATGGAGAACAGACAATGATAGAGAGTGAAGAGACAGTAGAGAAATAGACAGTGTGTAAACCGTAGAGATGAAAAGAACAGAGAGAGATAGGGAGAGAGAGAGAGAGAATTTGACTTGGGAAGAAGTAGAAGCCAAGAGGGTCCCTCTGGACAAAGAGGAATACTACTGAAAAGACTCCATAATCATAAAGTGTTCATTTCGTGAGCCATGGGCGTGACAGAGAGATACGCTTAAAGACGCTCAGGAGCTCTCACAGGAATACGGTCGCTATAGTAACACTTAACGAAAACAAAATAATAGAAGTTCGCTGCTGTTTGTTCAAAGATTTGAGAGACTTCTAGTTGTTTTCGAGTGTATATGTATACTTCTTCGAAATGACTATGAATATTGTATGTGGCACTCTTCAATTTTCTTGGAAAACATAGCAGGATCTAAAACTCTTTTCTTTACAGATTAAACTGTCTTCGGATGGTTCTATTCAACATGCCTTCATCTATCTTCTGAAGAGTTGGCGCTCAGATCTTCTCAGAACTTCATCAGATATGATGTCCAATTATTCGAGTCAAGGATCTCATGGGAGACCATATGTCGACAGGTGAGAGTTTACATCAATAACTTTTGAATCAACTCCTGATATTATAATTATTAATAAGATTAATTCTAAGCCGCTCTCTGAAATGTTTCCAGATACACGCGCGCCAAAGAGATGCTTGATGATCTGGAAGGTGCTAACATCTACCATGAAATTCTGGGGTCGGAGCATCCGATTTACATCGAATTAGCTCAGCGAAAAGCTGAGAATGATTTGAAATCTCGTCAATAGAAATATGAAATATACTGAAGCGTGCGACATGATATATGGTTTTAGATAATTTTTTTCAGCGAACACGTGAGCAACGAGGAGGATCTATATCAATCTATGTGATGTTTCTAGATGAAATTTAAATAAATGTGAATATATAAAATGGGATTCCATCACACTGGGAAAAAGCAAAATGAGAGTGGAAATGGAATGCATAAAACTTTATGAAAAAAAAAAAACAAAAACGAAACGAATACGAAAGAGGGGGGCGGGGCCGAAACGAACCATAAAATGAGCAAAGGGCTCAAAGGGGAAAGAAAGAATCTTTTTCTCGTTGAAACCGTAATCGACGACAACACGTGGCACACACAAAAGGACGGGGTCAAATCGAGAAAATGCGAATAACGTCCTTCAAAACTCCGAAAACTAAAGAGATTTCGAGGGGCGATACAAAAATCACATGATTCTCAGTTCCCACATCACGGCAGCTAGAGGTTTGTCTTGAAGGTACCCTAGAAGAGGTTTTCACTGGGTATTGGTGGGAATCTAGGAGGTCGAAAAGAGGGTATACATAGAGCATGGAAATGATAACAAGTTGATCGAAAGAAAGGGACACAGTGATGAGCTACTAACCAGAAAAGGCTAACACAGTGGAAAAATTTGAAAAAAAGAAACAATTTGCAGAATAGAAAAAAGAATACTTGGAAGATTATTATTTATTCCTCAAATGTGGTGGTACATAAGAGCCGGCCTTCGGAGTGGCAGATATGGTAGGCGCTGGAGCAGTAGCAGCAGGCTGGGCTGGTGGAAGCTCAGAACGTGTTGGAGCTGGATTAGAGGAGCTGCTTAGCATGATCTGAAAATAACTACTTTATAATGTTTTTACGACAGCACGAAACGAAGCTAACTAGACATCTTCTTTTTAAAATTTACAAACTATTCTGTCTTACCTTAGCAGCGGCAAGTGCACTTTCACGTCCACTTCCAGAAATTGTAGTGTATGCTCTTGGTGGGCCTCCACTTGAAGATGGACCTGAACTACCAGTCCCACTTCCAGCTTTAACCCATCCACCGGGTGACTTGCTCTCCTCCTTCTTCACTTTTTCAATTTTGCTAGCATCAGCGAGTGATGGGAAAGCAGCATCACTGCTCATATCCAAATTCACAGCGGGGCCACGTGGCTTATATGTTCCACCTCCTGTACCTCTTCTGAGCGCTGGTGGTTTGTAGGCGGCAGCCAAAGCCTTATCACTGATAGTGACTGCTTGTTCAGTCTCTTCTGAAGCCTTCTTCTCATTGGATACTTGTCCCCATGTTTTCGTCTCATGCACTTCCCGATCCTCTGGCTCCTCATTATTCACCTGATCTTGTTCACTTTCCAGACCCATATCCTTGATTTTTAATCCTTCAAGTCTGCAATAAGGAACTTCTTGAACCAATATATGCTGAGTAAATCATCAGATTAAGTACACTTCTTGGTCTACTAAAGTAAACTAGAAAGAAAAATACCTACCGTCCTTGGCTCTCTCCGTACTCAATCCATTCACTTTCTTCAGATGGGTTTGTTGACTTCTCTTCGTCAACGCCACCAACGACTCGTTTGTCAGCAATATCCTCATGCTCTTGTTCGTATTCCTCTTGTCTTTTTGCTCGTCTTTCGAGAGCTTGACCGACTTCTTCAATTTTCACAGCGGCCTTCTTCTTTTTGTCCTTCTTTTTAGCAAAGAAAGCACTCAAATCGTCACTCATTCTCGAAATGAAAACTGAAAAGTAAGAATATTGAAAAGGAGAGGGCAGAATGTGGTTAGGCCTAAAATCTCGCGGAAAAAGGATTATTTACGCTAAGAATGGGCAGTCTATTAGAAGAAAAACACGTGAACAAGAAGAAGAACGAGAAAATAATCGAATGGTTGTGCGGTATTGTCTGGAACACGCTGAAAATGGTTCAGAAACGCGACGCGACACGCACCGCGCCTTGCTGGCACCCTGCTGCAAATAACAGGTTTCTGAGAGAAGATAATGTTAGAATTGACCGTAACCTATTACGTTACACGTAAAATGAGTTGTAGAACATACTAAAATGACGCTCGAAGCTTCATAATAATGAAAAAATGCCTGGATTTTCTGAAAATCCTCGTTGCGTAACACGAATTTCGACCCAAGACTTGCGTCAGGTAGGAAGGTTTGCGCATTTCATGATTTTGCCTGGCGTAATTCTCGTTTTTTTTACTTTTTTTCATGAATTCTGATTTCCTCAATAAACATCCTTCTTAAGACTTGAATTGCAAAGAAAAAATATTTTCTAGATGAACACGTTTGAAAATTTTGTGCTCATCGCGTACTCTTATATCAAACACAGAATATACATTCGTTTTTAGGAGGACTCTAGGTGTATGCTAGAAGAATCACGCTTGGTGGACGAGCTAACAGCTTCCTTCATCTCCGATCAGACTTATTATCTTCTTTTGATTCCAAGTCTCATTCCGGTTTTTATCGTTTTTCATTTCTTCATCTGGCTGGGTGAGTATTTAATACCAGCGTTGTAACGAAAATACTAGTGTAAAATCCACGTTTTGGATAAGAATATTATTTAGAACGTTCTGGAAAAGTGTAATGCTTGTTTAATATTGAAAGAATTCGACCGAAAAAGGTTATGGAAAGAAGTAGTGAATAACCTGCGAACATTGAGTGGACTTCCTGATTTTCTATTTGCAGGCAACGAATTCTTCGTGAACAACTAGAAAATGGCGAACGTGGACGCGATTCCCGGCTATCTAACAGCGACCTTTCCAACACTTCCAATTGAAATCAAGGATTATGTCTGTGGAATTCTGAGAGAAAACTCAGATGAGATAGTATCCTTAGAGGAAGTCATGGACGCTGTTGGTGAACATCTTCAAGCATCTGTTGAAAACTTGTGCGAAGTTGGAGCACAGAATGCATGCCAGCAACTTTTGAAACTGCTTCATGGAGATAATCTTCCCAAAGTCGTTAAGCAGCAAGAAGCAACAACGAAACGTCTGGAACAAACTGTTGACATGGCGGCAGTTGATCAGAACTTCGATGCTCTCCAAAGCATTTGGAAAGTTCAAACACGAGAAACACCAACTATTGTCGATAAGAAAAAATTAGCGAAAGCGGAAGATCGAGCTGCTGCGAAGGCTGAAGCAAGAGCAGACGCTCCAGTTGAACGGAAGAAGAAGAAAAATGAACCATCGGCTACTGCTTCTCAGGCACCTATCAGAGACACAGGAGCTCGTGGAGCAAATGCTAAAGATATTAAAGTACGTTTGAACATATAATTTTAAGTAGCGGATTAAGTTATTTCTTGTTGAGAAAGCCGTTAACAGTGAAAAAATGTAATGATTACAGCTGGAAAGTGTGGATATCTCAATCGGAACAAAACAACTTCTCTCGTGTGCTGACGTAACCATGGCTTATGGTAGAAGGTACGGATTGGTCGGAAGAAACGGAATCGGAAAAACGACACTTTTGAAAATGATTTCAAGTAAACAACTGAAAATTCCGTCCGGCATTTCAATGCTTTCTGTTGAGCAGGAAGTGGAGGGAGATGATACTCTTGTGCTGGATGCCGTTTTGATCTCTGATACGAAGAGACAAAATCTTATTGACCGGGAGAAAACTCTTCAGGTTTGAAAGAAATCTTCCTCTTTAATAGTTTCGCAACTTTATTACTCTTCAGAGTCGTCTGAATAAGGACAACATCAGCGACGCTGAGAAAACAAAATGGAATGATGAACTGTCCAAACTGTACGTTGAAATGGAAGCTCTACAATTGGACAAAGCTCCTGCACGTGCCTCTTCTCTCCTTTATGGTCTCGGTTTTACTCCAGATGAGCAGAAAAAACCAACAAAGGAGTTTTCTGGAGGATGGAGAATGCGTGTCGCTTTGGCTAGAGCTCTCTTTGTTAAGCCAGATCTGTTATTGTTGGACGAACCGACTAACATGTTAGACATGAGAGCTGTTTATTGGTTGGAAGGACATCTTCAAGGATGGGAAGGAACAATTCTCACTGTATCTCACGACCGTAAATTCTTGAATGAGATTTGCACGGATATCGTTCATTTACATACCCGTCGTCTTGATCATTACAAAGGAAACTATGATCAATTTGAGAAGACAATGAAAGAGAAACTGACACAACAGCAAAGAGAATACGAATCACAACAACAATTGAGACAACATACTCAAGAATTCATTGATAAGTTCAGATATAACGCAAAGAGAGCTCCAATGGTTCAGTCCAGAATCAAAATGTTGGAAAAGCTGTATGTTTCTTTATTTGGAATTATCAATTCATTATTAATGTAATTTTTTCAGGCCAGTACTTCTGCCTGTGGAACTCGAATCAGATATTCATTTCAAGTTTCCCGAGTGTGAGATCCTCAATAATCCAGTTCTTCAACTGGATGATGTATCGTTCCGTTATAATGCTGATTCTCCATACTTGTTCCGTAAACTGAACCTGGGAACTCATGCAAACTCTCGTATCTGTATCGTCGGAGAGAACGGTGCCGGTAAAACAACTCTTCTCAAACTTCTTCTGGATGATCTCCAACCATCTTCCGGTCTGCGAAATGTGAATCGCCGTATCAGAATTGCATATTTCACTCAACATCACGTTGATCAATTAGATATGGAGACATCTGCTATCGAAGTTCTGATGAAAAATCATCCAGGAAAGACTCAAGAAGACTATCGAGCAGCTCTTGGAAGATTCGGATTGGCTGGTGATATGGCATTGCAATCAGTGGAAACACTCTCTGGAGGACAAAAGTCTAGATTGGCTTTCGCCAATTTGGCTCTTATGCAGTACGTAGATAGTAGAAATCGTAAAAGAAATTCCCAACACTGCTGAAGTGTGAAATGAAAATAATCTTCAATTTTTCAGACCCAACTACCTTATTCTTGACGAACCGACTAATCACTTGGATGTCGAAACAGTTGAGGCGCTCGGAAAAGCTCTAAATACTTTCAATGGAGGAGTTGTACTCGTTTCCCACGACGAACAACTCATCGAATTGGTGTGCAAAGAGCTTTGGGTTGTGAAGGATCGTATGGTGACTACATTGGAAGGAGGACTCGAGGAATACCGTAAACAAGTCTACAAGCAGCTCCAATTGACTGCTTAATTCTCATTGTTTTCTCTAATTTTTTCGGTTGTTTGCTAATTTTATTTTCCTGTTTATCCAGTTTCGATGGTTTTCCACGTGTTATAAAGAGTTAAGTTTCATAAAATATGTCGTTTTGGTATTCATTCACGATTTTTAAGTTAAGAAAGAAGTCCAAAAGCATAAAAAATCTTGCATTTTCATTAAGTTTCTTCGTAGAGAATAATTATTTAGTAAGAGCTCTTGCTTGGAAAATGATACAGAGGTCTTCATTGGTGACGTCATCATGAAGCATATACTCCAATTGATATGGTTTATCGTTCTGAAATTTCTCTCTTTTAATGGAATTCCGCTCCATTGAACTCACGTGAAGAAGATTAATAATAGCCGGAGTATCGGAGAAATCCAATTCCAAATTGATTATTTGATTATTTCCTGGACGAATTGGACATGGAACTCCGTTGGTACAAGCATCGATATTGTTACTGTAAAGAGTACTGTAGGTATGAAAACGAGTACTGTATTTACAGTAATCCGAAAGTTGGAACACCTGTCCACGAACAAGAATTCATATTCCAACTCCAAACTTTGATTGTTTGTTTGAGTCCTGGAGACGAATAAGTCGACGATGGATCATTGACAGTTGTCGCAATCAGAAGAGGTTCAGTCAAACGAATCGGATACTCGTAGACACCTGAAATCATTTATGAATTCTTTTTCTTTTTCTCTTTATTCTCACCTTTTTTATCAGTTGGATTCACATTTGTTACCATAACTGGACCACTGGAACATTGCCACCAAGTCACTTTTGTTTCAGTACTATTCGGCCATGTGGTATCACAGGCAGCCGACGAGAGAGCAACAAAAGCGAAGAGACACAGACAACGATAAAGCATCTGAAAGGATTTGATATTCGTTTTAATTCAATTGGGGATCCGGAATGGATGGAAGAATATAGGGAAATTGGGAGAATCAAGAGGAGAAAAAGAGAATTTGTGCAAATGGTTTGTCGGGTAATCAAATAGATAAGAAAAGGAAATGAAGCACATGGAATTGTTAAAAGAATCGAAAACCACGTTTCATTTGTCATAAAAAACTAGGTTAGAACGAACTAATTGGAAGTGATTTTAGGTAGAATTCGGATAGTTTTTAGGGGTTTCCAGATTTTGAAATAAGGAAGATTTGTCTATGTTTGAAAAACTCCTGATGGGAATCTTGATTTCTGATACATCGATTGTGAACATTCTGAATTTCCGTCTTGCTTAAACTTCTTTCAGATTTCATTCAGATTACGAATCCGAGAACCACAATTAGAAATAAATAAACTTCTGCGGTGAGCTGTCCAACTGGTTTCCAGTTCACCGAAACTTTCATTTGTATTCAAAAGTTCCTGATTTTCTTATCTTTGTTCCTGATTCTGTAGTTCACATGTAACTCTGTTTTGATCATTCAACAAGACAAAGAATATGTACAAGATGTTTTATGAGTTACCCCGTGTTAAAATGCAAATACAAATAATCAAAGAAGAAAAACAAAAGATTAAAGCGATTGAGATGTGCTTTTATTGAAGGTAAGCCCATGCTTGAACCATCATACATGAATCATCTCCAGATTGATTGTCATGAAGCATGTATTCCAATTGATATGGTTGATTGTCTTTCAGAAGACTAATGATTTGTTCGAATTGAGTGAAGTCGATTGTCACATCCAATTCTTGATTTCCTGGGACAACTGGGCATGGAACTCCGTGATCACAGGCGGAGAGATCTTTCCTGAAATCAGAAGAGTTAGAAGAGTGAGATTCTAGTTAATCACTTACAAAAGACCGAGAGTTGGGATTGATGACCAGGTGCATCCAGACCATCCTCCGTATTTCCACAAGTTGACAGTGTTTCTGAGATTTGGTTTCACATAAGTATTGGTTGGATTGATGATTTGAGTTTTGACAACAATTGGTTTACTCAAATGAATTGGATATTCATATTTGGTTCCAGTCGAGTCATAAGGAGTTGCATTCAAGAATTGAACTGGTCCATTTGAACATTGCCACCAATGCATTTGAGAATCAGTTCCATTTGGAGGAGCACAGTTATCCAATTGAGATGGAAGAACGAATGTAGAGATTGAGACAAAGAGAACGGAGAGAAGAAGGCACCGAAGGAGCATTGCGAGGAGCTGAAATGACGAATCGTTTGAAGGAGGATTGAGTAATTGAAGATACAAAAAAAGAAATGGAGAAGAATCAAGTAGAGCTCTTCGTTTTTTAAACATCAAGAACTCATATCGTTTGGGAGGGGTTACGCTTTTGAGGTTTTCTGATAACGAATCTATTTTTGATGATAACGAGAGAAGGGCAATGATTGAAACGAAATCAAGAAAGTGTCAATTTTCAGAAAAATGTTAAAGTTTAGAATTTGATAGCGATATGGGAAACGAGAACTCAAGTTATTGAATCTTTTGAAACTTTTCTGAAATTGAAGTGTTTTACAAAATTTGAACAGACGATGTCATGCAAATACGTTTTTGCTTGGAGAGCAGAAAGAAAGACTTCGTTTTAGTCTGTTACAAAGGGTCATGCTGATTAGAATGAAGTTGATTGAATAACCAAGAGAATGTATATTTCCTTCGTTGACCTGATTTTAATTTATACTCTTTCTCTTTCCTTTTTTCCATTGAATCTCCTCCCCTTTAATTCATTTCAGAAATGCTCTTTCCCTCCTCCACAATGTCCGTTTTCTTATCAATTGACGTCGAAAAAAGAGTAGAGAGAATTGAACAAACACGTGTTGATTGAAGAGAAAAAGACCAAGAACGAGATGAACTTGACTCTTATTTTATGGACAGAGAAAAGAGTCTCGTTTGGTTTTCGGAAACAAAAATTTCAGAGAGAAGAATTCGAGTCTCCGGTTACGATAAGAGACAACATTCTGAAGGGATTTAAATTGTTCCGAAGGGGTTTTTCCGTCAATCGTTTCAACGAAAAGAAACAGGAGTTCCGTTATCACGAAAACCTGATCACTGATCGAAAACTTTTCCTGTTTTAACAGAAATTTCCAGTTTGAATGAGTCTGAAGAGTCATTTTGAATTTGAGGGTGAAGAAATTGTTCAAAGAGACTTCTAAATCATCGTAGAATTCTGAAACTCAATTTCTCTTCTATCGAATTGAACCATATTCCATTTCAAGAACTGTGTTACTGTAATTATTATCCTTCTTTTACTATTGTTTCTCTTTTTCTTGTAAATTATCTATTCTCTCTTCTGGTTTATGAGTTCTTGAAGTACTGATCATGATTTCTGCTGAAATTAATCAGTTCACCACGAACTGTCAACAAAATTTTATTTGTAACTTTTTCATGATAAATGAAATTTCTTTTTTCGAGAGAAAGAGAAAACGAAATCATGAAGAGAAAAGTGGAAAGACGTGGAAGGACTAATTGAATACAGAAAAAAAGAAGTAAATGTTCTTTTTCATTTTTCTCCATTCTTGTATCGAATAGATATTGACCATTGTTCCATAGTCCTGTTGCCAGCGGTCCCAAATGTGAATTCCTCCATTCGAAGGATCATTTGTTCTACAAACTATATTCTTCGTACCCACGTGTTTATTTGGTTATTTCACTGATAAATCCTCGAACTTTTTCTACTTTGTTCTCAGTTTTCTTCACAAACAATCAAGAATTTCGAAGATAACAGAACGAAGTACACGCGGTTTCCGTATTCGATGCCGCTGAATTATTCCGTTTGTTTATCTGTTTCTAAACTTCTTTGAAACTATTTTCTGATATTTGAAAGTTGTTTGAAACTTGAAATTTGTCAGTATTCTTTCTCTCTTTCTTCCGAAAGTTTCTGTCGCCCAACAGATTCAGAATTCGATGAAAAGAACAAAGTACATGACCTACTATCAAACGAAAGTGCCATAGGACTAAACTAATATCGATGACATTACAATTTTAGTTTATTTCAATTTAATTGCATTTTAATCAGTAGTCTTTTTCCGAAATAAATGACAATTGTCGAGCAGACATCAAAAAATGAAGAACAGAATACAGAAGGAAACTCCTTCGATTCGAAATATTTCCTGTTCAAAAACTAGTACCGGATTCCATTTGAATATTTTATTGATAATGAAAGACCAAATGACCCAGAAAAATGATAAATCAATTCCCAATGATCCCCATATATTCATTTCATCTTGATACACACACTGGCGATGTTGCAGTTCCTTGAGTCGGAACAGAACGATATTGGATACTGTAGTTGAGTTGATTGTATCGAATGATTCCACGAAGAGCAATTGTATTCTGTTCCGAAGTGAATACTTGATTCAAGAATGTATCACAACACGTTCTGAAGAAGAAACATTATCGAACTCTTTTTTTCAATTTCAACTCACATCATTCCATATAAATCGAATCTTCCCAAGTTAATCTCAATCGATTGCCATGGACATTCTTGCATACAAATAGCTGACATTGGAGCTGTTGTCATTTTGAATTCCACTTTCTGTCCAACCGGAGCCTTTATATGCCAGAAACAGTTTGTGGAGTTATCAGAAGACGAAGTGTAACTATTCGGATCACCAGCTTTTGCATTGAATGTTTGCCACGTGGATGTAGCCTCAATTGAAATACTTTGAAACGAAACTATGGACTGAGTACCTGGAGTATAGCTCCATTACAATTAGGAGCAGTTCCAGTCGGAAGAGAATCACAAGTTGAACCAGAGAAATAGTTTGGACATTTACATTGATTACAGTTTCTGGAGTCAGTGAATCCGCAATTCGAACATGTCATTTGTTTTTGACATTGACCTTAATTTCGTCAGTTCTCAGTCTTTAAGGATGTATCTTTTCACTCACTGCTACAATTATACAGTTTGTTTACTCCAATAAGATCAGAGAAAGCGGGGGCTTCACGTTGTCCCATACTATTCTGGAATCCATTTTGTTTCGCCAGAATTGTATATTTCGAAGAATCCAAAGCAAATGCGTCTAGAATGAAGGAATTACAAAGAGATAAATATACAAGTGGACATACATGGATAATACTGCATAACACTTCCGTAATCATATGGTAAATTCAGAAGTTGTGCTTGATCCAGGGGCATTTTTTGAAAGTTGTATGCTTGACTCGGAATGATATTACTGAAGTCAACATACACATAATCATCTCGATCCGATCGAGACTGTTGATGCCAGAAACCAATTGCATGCATCAATTCATGAGTCGCCGTTCCCAACTGAAATCAGAATGAATAATTGATTCCCTTTTCTCTCTGTTACCGTATCACAACTTGGTCCAACAGAAACCATTTGATATGGCATGTCGACCTGCTTTCCAACGTATGACCAACATCCTCCAGCCGAAGACATGAACAATCTGTTTTTGGCATTACTGTCTTCCTGAATAACTCTTTTCTTCACTCTCTTTCTCAACCTGACTAACTTTGAAATTCAAACAACTGTTATCATTCCAAAATTTGATCGCTTTTCGAACATTCGCAATGTTTGTCGCCGCTTAAAAAGATTATCGAATACTGATGAAAGTAAGAAGGAAAACTCACAAAGTTTTGAATCGAATTGATAGTAAATGGGAACGCTGGTGTTCCAAAAAAGAGTTGTATCGACGATTGCCTGCCTCTTTGCCCGATAATTTCCATTTTCTATCGATTTCGCCAAATTGTTCGCTTGATTCTCATTCAGCATTATATCCGATTCGAAGGTGTATTCTGAAGTTTTAATGAGTTGTAAAGGCGGGTTGAAGGTCAGAATACCATTGATTTCCGAATTGAGTTCTTCGAATTTCCGAGTTTGATTGTTTTTTGGACCATAATTGAGAACAGCCTGAAACTTATGAAAACAAGTTTGTTTTCTACTTTTTCCATAGTTTTTATTCACTCCAATATCTCAAAAACCAACCAATTTGAGAGGAGGAGCAACTCCTTGTCGTCCCTGAACTCTTGGAATACGATTCTCAAATGCCGTATCAATAATCTTTCGAATCTTTTTTCTTTTCTCTGGGGTTTCTGGATTCTCTTCCACAAGAATCTTATTCAAAGCTTTCGGATTTGTAGGTGCTCCAAGCAGAGCGAATGGAAGAAAAAATAGAATAAGTAACATGATTTCGGATGGAATATCTATCTTTCAATCGGAATTTCTTTTATATTCTACATTTCTTGTTGTTGTTTTCACCATTTTCTGGCTGAAATTCATCTGGAATTATGAATAAAAATCACAAAGACTCAGCTGGATGTTTTTTTATTATTTATTTCGAAAAGGGTCAACAAATTGAATTTTCATTGGTCAAAACTCAGCAGGTGACACTATTTTATAATATTGATGTTCCAATCGGATCATTTTTTGTTAAAAAACATTTTCAATTGAAGAACATTGTGTGCGAAGTGAATCCTACAGTAAACTAGAATCAATTTTTATTCTTTTCCGAATATCTGAAAAGTGAGAGAAAGATTCAATATTCTTAATCATTTATTTATCAATACTTGTTTTTTCATGCATCAATTGTACATGTCGCCTACAAACGGATCGAGAAGCGAATTGTTTGAAGCAGTAACTACATCCAAATGGTTTTAAATTATCATGTTTTCGAAGATGAATTTTGAATGGATCACTCAAATCGAACGATGAAAAACAGATTGGACATGTGAATCTGAAAAAAAATACGAATGAGCTTTTTATTTTTTCTCTGAGAAAACGAGCCTTTTTGTTGATTCATGTGTTCTTTTATGCTTCGAAAGAGCTCCATTTGAACTGTATTGTTTTCCACATAAATCACAATTTATCGATTTTCTGAAACAGAAGAAGATTAGAAGAAAAGGAAGAATGTTTTATTGAGAATTTCCATTCTCATGTCAAGTTTCATCGCAAAGCGGTCACTTACTTTGGAACTCGATGTACAATTTGATGTTTTCGAAGCAGTTCTTTCGTGTGAAATCGTTTTTGACACGTGGCACATTCAAGTTTTCTGAGAATTATAATTTTTTAATTACTTAAATGTAGATGTTTAAGTATATTTATATATTTAAATACATATAAATGTTTTTTCATGTAATAACAACAGTTTTCAAAGCTCATAAAAATTCACCTTTCGGCCTCATCGTGTGTTTTTTCATGTTTCTTCAAATGATCTTCCGACTTCAAAAATCTTCCACAAACATCGCATTGTGTCTTTTCTTTTCCTTCATTACTCGTAGTTAGACCCGTTTCTGTACTCATTTCGACTGGATAAATTAAAAAAGAAGAGGTGGCCTAGGATTCCGTGGCCGCGTTCTTTCATGAAATAAGAGGAAAACTGAAAGAAAAAGAACGTTTGAATGTGCAATTGAGAGAAAAGACATTTCTATTATAGTTATCGAAAAGGGAAAATTCACTTTTCGTCAAATATTTATTTCGAATGATGTTATTCAAGATGTTAGAAATAAAAGATAAGTGGATAGAGAAAAGAGAACCGAGAGCATGAAAACATGGAGACGGAGAAATTCAATAATTTCAGGAATTGAGAGAAAACAAAGGGAAAGTTTATTTGAATCTTGATTCCTGTCCTTCTATTCACCATTTGCCCAAATGTTGTTGTTCTGAAAATAAAAATGATTGGAAGAACCAGACAAACAAAATTACAAAATATCCAGAACAGACAATGAATGGTTGACTATTGACTTGTCGAGTCATTATGTAAAAGAATGGTTTCATAACAACCAATTGTTCGGCTGAAATGGAAGATGGATATTTAATTGAACTCATATATTTCATTTACATGCTGTGGGGGCAAACTGATATCCGTCTTGAATTGTCAGAAACTGTTGTTTGTTCTTATCTAGATGATTTTCAAAATAGGTGAACATAAAATCTTCGACTCCATCTGAAAATAGTTAAGAATCACTCTTCTAATCATTTCAAAATGTATTTCCAATCGGTAACTCACCATCTTTAACTTGAAACTTCCCAAAATGTTTTGCAAGTGAATCGTCAACTGACTGATGCGCTTTCTCCGGTGAAAACTCATCAAATTTCCGTTTTTCGTCAGAAGGAGGATTTTCTGCACGAATCTCGAACGAAGTTTTATGATAATGATCGAAAAGAGTGATGAATTGAGGAGATTGTCCCTCATCGAATTCAGTCGATTTCAGTTCTCTCAATTCCGATTTCTCACTACTGTAAATTCTTCTGAGGCCCGAATGTTTCGAGTGATTATAAAGAGAAATAGGATGAGAAGTAGTCGCTTTCGGAATGAGCATATTCTTATTCTTCAATTCTTCCCATTTTTCCGATGAATATATATCGTTCAATATTGACTTGTCGATTGTTTTTTTTGCTTGAGGTTTATCTTCTTTTTCACTGAAAATTGAAAAACATTCATGACAAATCCTAATAGGATTAGAACACATTGATATCAAATATAATTTCTCTCGTTGCTTTCACCAGAAACTTACGGAATAATGAAAAGATAAACTCCCTCTTGAAGACTTTCCAGTCGAACCATATCACCCTTTTTCCGAACATCTGCTATTGCTGATATTCCTGTGCACATTGAAAAATCTCCATTTTCACCGACAAATTTGAAATTCGAAGTCTCAGTTGGTCGCTGAACTGTTTTCCAATAGAAAATACAAGCCATTGCAGAGACTAAACACATCGATGAACGCCAGTTCGGAGCCGCGTTCTCTGGAACAACGTATCGAATGGAACCACGAGTTGAAATCTGAAAATAGACATAAACGAAAGGTTTTGCAGTTTTTTGGTCTACCGAAACTTCTTCATTAATTCGATGACACGAGTATAATCCATCGGAATCCGTTGCAAAACAATGATGTTGAATGGCAGCTCGTTTACTTTTTCCTCCATAAAACAGATTTACTCCTCTCCGAATATCATCATTATGTCGAAGATGATGAGGTAATTCAGTAAATAAACGAACACATCCATCGAAAAAATCTTCAGCTTCAATATGAAGAGCAAGTAGTTGAGCATTAAAATCTTCTTTTGTCTTCAGAATATCACTCGAATCTTTATAATAAGGTATTCCTTGATTGAATCAAACTTGGAAACTCACGTTTACAAATGAAATTCGACAATTCATCAAGTGTCTTATTTCGTGCAATATTAATGAGAAGTGACCATCCTCTGAGTATTTGAAGTGGACTGATACATATATTAACATTCTGAGAAGTGGTCCGAAAGGATTCACAATGAAGTAAAACTCCCGGTAGTTGATGCGGAGTGGGTGGAACGTAACCACTCACGAGGGCATTTGCATATTCGAGAAGTTTTTCTGATACACCAGCCACTGAAAATACAAAATTCAAGATTAAAAACTACAAACACGTACCATCAACCTTCAATTCTTGAAGTTCTGCAGTATAAAGACACGGATAACACTTCGACTGATACTCTTCGAAGAAAATCGGTCTCTCCTGTGCATCGGCATACTGTAGCATGTAATCCTCTCGATCCACTTTGAACTTTTGAATCAATTTCTGAGCCAATTTCAATTTAGTCTTCTCTGATTTTTTATCCGGCTCTTCTTCTTTTTCCGATACTTGTTCTCCTGATTTCTCGTCGGTTTCCATTAAATCGAGCATTTTTTCGAAATCACCCAATTCCATATTGTCTATATTTCCACCATTTTGCTGAAATTGGTAAATGAAAAAGTTTTTTTAAAAGTGTTTGAATATTGCGGTGTCAAAGTGAGCAGTTCCCAAGAATTTCAGCCAAATTTCATTTGTAGTCTCCCTTTACTTACTTCAAGCTTTTTTTGCAACAAAATGCGTTCGTTGTTCTTTCTATTTTCCTCTGCTGTCTGTGCTCTTTCTTGAGATCTCGTTCTTCCATTTATCTTTTTTCCAGCTGGAGTCGGTGGAAGAGCCTTCTTTACTTGAGATATTTTTCCATTTGATGTCGCTTCTTTTTGCCTTTTCCGCGCATTTTGTGCGACTGCTCCGTAGGATCCTGCTTTCGGATGAACCATGTTTTTGATTTGCGATAATGTTTAAAATTGAGAATACAATCGATTTTGAAATCGGTTTGAAAAGTTTTCCAAAGAGAAAAATAACACGTGGAATTCATAATTGGAAACGAAACAGAAGAGTCACGTTAAGTTAATTGGCTAAAATAAGACTTTTTATGATAACAGAATAAGTGATTTTTTTTCGGATGCTTCATTTATCCTAAATCAAAATTTTATAGAATTCAGTTGTCTCCTTTTTTCTGAAAAAACGAAAAAGTCTTCCAGATGTTTTAATCATTCGATCTGTGGGAAAAAAGAAAAAATTCATTTGGAACTTCCAAAACACTCATTTTTTTTATTTCTTCATGGATACATCTTTCCCATACTACTTTTTACAATTGAACGACATTCAAAGAATAATGTTTCAGTTGTCTCCTTTCTTTTCGTTTCATCTGATTTCATCTTCTCGATTCAGTATTATTTCCGTTCTGCTCTCGTTGTTTTGACCGCTGGTTTCATTCGTTTTTTTCTATTTTCAATCAATTCACTTTTCCCTCTCAAAAACCATTGCATTCTACTCTTTTCTCCTTTCTTTTCTCCTCCTCCTTTTCCGTATTCTCTCTTCTTCCTCTTTTTCTCTTTCATTTCTTTTCTTCTCTTCTCTTTTCCAACTCTTTTCTCTCGCTTCTTCTTCACCCATTCGATGTTCCTCTCACTTGCTTCTCTCTCCTCCGTATTCTGAATCTTTTTGAGATATTTTTTGTTTCAGAAATGGCCGATTCGGAAGCTGTCAACGGCTTCTTATTCTGTCTTTTCAAACAAGGGAAAAGTGAAGATGAAGCATTTTCGTTTTTGAAATCAGTCACTACAGCAGATTACGATATTCACCAAGTCGCTGATTTCTATAGCCGTGCTCGTATCAATGAATACCCTTTCGTAGGTGCGAGTGAAGTCGCAGTTCCAGAACAATCCAAGTGAGTAATTGTAGAAGAAACAGAAAGAAACAAATGAATTTTATAGAAAGCCAGATGAAGAACAAATGGAAGAGAAGAAAGAGAAGCCAAAGACATTGCTCAGTTTACCGGATCATATCAAAAGAGATGTAATGAAAGGATTGGATTTGAGAGGAAGGTTCGTGTTTATTTCTTTCTTTTCTCTCTAAATGGAACCGTAATTGGGGGTAATTAATAATTATTTTTTTCAGATTTGCGTTCCGACAGACGTGTCGTTACATGCGTTACTTCGTCGACGATACGAACTTCAGAATGGACAAATTGTGTATTCATATCTCCGGTCAAAGCTTGAGAATAACGAACGACACACGAGAATTAGATTTGAATTATGAGAGAATTCGAAACGGTGTTGTACTTCATAAAGGATCTGAAAATGCAGTAATTAAAAGAGGACGTTATGATGATCTGGTTGTAGAAGAACTCAAACAAATTCTGATAACTCCTAGACTTATCATTGGGAAATTGGTAATCAAAGAAGCGGAATTCGACGAATTGGAAACAGATCACTATCGGAATATGTTCCATTTGATAATCCACGTTTTGATGAATATCGAGAATAGAATCAGAGTAGAGAAACTATTTTTCAATATCAATTCACTCGGAGACGCCGAATCGCTTCTTCCACATTTCGAACCGAAATATCTCAAAGAATTGATGATTGGAGATGAAGAATTGGATACTATTTTCAGAAATTTACATTCAATTCATGAATTTGATCAATGGAAAAATGCGAAATCCTTCAGAAGTCGATTGAGATTTGGATATCATAATTTCGTTCGAAACTTCTCTCATTTCGATTTGGCTGAATTGAGACTTGAAGAAGATGACTTTCCAACAGATATTTTAATGGAATTGAAAGATGTAAGATAGAAATAGAATTTGATGAAAAAGAGATCCTCTTTCAGATATATCTCACTCGTAAATCATTCAATCAATTGAAAGTCGATTTATGGAATTTCAACAATGAACATTTGGATAACTATTTGATGACAATACCTGGAGCAGCTAGATATAGAATGAATTCATGGTATTTCCAGTATCCAGAATCGGGTTCCAAATTGATTTTGGAATTCACAAGTGATCGTTTTTGGTTCAAAGGACCAGAGTTTCAACCAATGGAAGAAGATGATGATTTTGGGGAAGAACTTCATCCAATAGATTTAAATGAAGAAGAAGGTCATGGGAATGCAGTTCAAGTATTACCACCAAATCAGAATAACAGAATAGATCCAGATGATCTAGAAGGTCTCGCAGGTGTTCCACCGATGGAAAGAAATAGAAACAGACAATTCGATGGATTAGTCGGTCAAATGTTAGCAGGAATCAGAAGACGTTGGTGAACAAAAATGGGATCTTATCTATGGAAATCTCTTCTCATTTTGTATAATTTTTCTTTGTTGAAAAGGGTAGTTTCAATTGAATTTATTTTGCCATTTCGTTTGATTTTCTTGTTCTCTTGATTCCCGGAATTCCTTCAGATTATCAATTCTCTCTTTTTTGTATTCATGCTTTTTTCTTTTTTTTCATTCTTAATAAGTAAAAACTTTCAATTGCTTTTTCTCATATAAAAGAACCACTAAGTCAGAAACAAAAGAGTTTAGAAGATCATATCGATGACAAGAGAAAGAATTCAGATGAACACTAGTGGTTCACCATCTTTTACGAGACAAAACTTGAAACAATTTTTTCAAAAAATTTTCATAGCTCAACGATTTATGGGACAGATTAAAACTAATCGAACATGCAAAAAAATTTTAAAAAGAGAACAGTGGACAGAAAATTGTCGGGAAAACAAGAGAACAATCAATAGAAATCTGTATATAAAAGTAATTGAAGAACAGAAAAAGATATGGAAACAGTAAGAAAAATAACAAACGACATCGGGGAAAAAACCTCTAATCATATTATAACAACAGCGGATAACTCCGAATTCTGAATGAAAACAGGCAATAAATGTACAAACATTTGAAAAATGATATCGAACTAATGCTGAAATTGACATTTCTCTGGTCCAAGAGGACATCCATCTGGATGATAAAGCGCCATCCAACACGGACTTTTTCTCGGCGGATTGTTTGGTTTCCCATCTTTGTTTGCTTTCTTCTTCCAGTCTGGCCGTGAACGAGACACTTTTGGTTGACGGAAATCTCGAATACGGGCAGTGGCTTTGAATACCTGAAAATTTGAGAAATCGAAAAGTTAAACCGAATGGTTTTGATCAAACAAAATCTACTCAGACAAGAGAACTTCTTTTTATAGTTTCATTGAAGTTCCCATAAAAATGCACCGAGATTTGAAGATAACAAATTCGCAGTGAAAAACTAATCTTATCATCATCTTCATTTTCTTTCTTTTTTCCCTTCGTTAGGACGCTCACATGGAAAATTTGATGATGGTTTCTGAGGAAAGTCTGTAATCCGCCGTCTTGATCTTTCATCAATTTCTTATCTTCTTCTGTTAATACTGTCGCCAATTCTCTCAATGGAACTTCACCTCCGCAACGCCAGCCACTGAAAGAATTAATTTGAACGATGTGAGAGTCAGCAGATAGTTTGAAACATGAAACAACGTTTTACTGTGACTCACTCTCTAGTTTCATTTGAAGAACTCAAAATGTAATCGAAAAGAAGCTTGGCCATTCGATCTCTTTCGTTAACTGGTATAGTGGTACAATTGTTCATTTTAATCTCTTTGGGTCTCGCAACAAATTTCTGTCCTCTTGTCATTTGGTTGATAGTTTCATCCAAATCTGTACAGAGACCTTTCTCTGGAACACGTCCAATAATACATAGCTAAAACAATATGAGAGGCTGAATCTATTATTGAAGTTTTCACAACATACTCTTTTAGTACTTGGAATGGCGAGACGATCCAGATCAACTTTGAATCCAAGCCTTTCAGCTACTGTAACTGTCCATTCAAAAAATGATTCGTATTGAGAAACCAATCTTTTCGGTCCTATATGACTTCCGTCGTTTACATATTTACCGAAAAAGTTGAACGGGCAGCAAGGAATCAAGAAGAAATTGCAGTTCAGTCTGAACAGAAATTGAAATTGCTGATACAGTTCATTGAGAGAATAAAAATGAAACCTACTTCGCGGCCATAACCGGAATCCAAGGTGTCAGTTCATCACTATGATTTCCAACGAGTAAATCGACATCCGAATCAAAGTGTGGCTCGTTTTCAACTACAACTTGTGGTTCAACAACCGACTCACGGAGATCCACATGTTTCAGTGTCGTGTTCCAGATTTGACGACTGCGCACATCGACTCCGTAGCCTTTCATCTGAAAATAAAAATCTCCACTCTTCAACCTCAGCAAGCCAAGTCGCTTACGCCAGTGAGATTCAAAAGATGAACCAATACTCCATTTCCACATCCAATATCAACAAATTTCTTAGGTTTTGGTAGAATATCCATGCGAACAATTTCCTGTAAATTTTCTTTCTATATATTTTTTCGAAACGCGGGCAGATCACATTTATATAAGCAGTAATTCCGCAATCTTCGAAAACGGTCTTCTGTGGATTTGAATTCTCTGTCCATTGTTCGACCAATGCCCTTCCATAATCTTCGCGGATATGACGATAAGTTCGGAAATATGATTCTTTATCCAAGAGAGAATTTGTTTTCCGTGACGTTCTGCAAAATTTTCTTCACGTGAAATTTCGGCAAATAATTTTTCTAGATATATGAGAATGTATTGAGATTACGTAAAACCTATAAAATTGATTACTTTGACAGATCGATTCCTTTCAGCCAAGTGAATATAGTTTTGAATCCTTGTGTTTTTAAATATTCGTAGTATTCATCTGCCAAATCAATTGGTTTGAAGAATTGTAGGTGTATCGATGATTCAGACGAGGAACGGCATCCAATTTGATACGGTTCTTCGAAGTGTGGATGTGTGTGGCCATCCAATACAATCGGGTAGAAACGGACAAGTAGTTCTTCTGCAATATCAATATGAAACTTTGAAAAACTAACATAATAGCTTATGTATACGGTATGACTCACTAAATTTTTCGTGGACCTCTTTTTTAATAATTTACCACAAACCTTGATAGAAAGAAACTTCGAATGCATTTTCAGAGAACTTTCGAGCTTTTGTTGGATCGGTATAACGGCAGATGAACTTGTTAACACTGATTTCGCTGCAATCTCTCGGGGAAAAACGATGTTTTTGTTCGAAACATGATATCACTTCATTCCAAAGATGAGAACCTTCATCAACTGGGATTGATGCTGTAACTCGGCTACTGATTGCTTTTGGGTACTCTTTCCATAAGCTGATAATCTGAAGAATTATGTCAGAAAATCAAATTTTTTTTTGTAAACCTTATCAAAGTAGGCTTTGACATCAACAGTCTCTTCATATTCGGCAGTTTCTTCGACTATTATCCGCCATATTGTTGCCCCTTGAGACATTCGTGTCTGCAAAATGATTCACTTATTGAAAATAAAACTCACGTGAAAATTTGAGCAATAAGAAATAGAGCAGTCTTTTTTTCTTTCATTTCAGATCTTGTCGGTGATAAACTCGAGTTTGACGAACACTTGGTGCTTTTAAAAAGTGTGAGTTTTGCATCATTTCAAAGATTTTCAAAAATATCGAAATCAAACAGTAAAGTAATAGACAGTTGCAGTTGAAAAAGTTCTAGAAAATATTTTGTGAAAATTACTGTAGGCGTGCCGAATTTTCATTTCAACATCTTCAGCTGCGCCTTCATTACAGTAATCTAACATAGAAAAATCATTCTCGAAGGAGAACCCGAGACCGTACAGATCGGGAAGAACGCAATATCGGGAAGACGCGAATTGGGAAGACGCAAATCGGGAAGACGCAAATCGGGAAGACGCAAATCGGGAAGACAGTAAACCGCGCCGCGCGCTTGCAAAAAGCGCGTGCCCCGGTTGCAATTCGACGAGAAGCACCACTACAATGCTGAAATAAAACATTAATTGATTAAATGAGTTAAAATTGATAGATTTGTCTTTTAGAAAGATGTCTTTAGTATTTCTATATAGTTTTCTTCAGATTTTCTAGTGTTTTTTCATCTGATTTCTTTATTGAAGGAAATAACAGGAAATTAAAAATTAAAAACAACGAATAATAAGAACATGGAAAAGCGTCATGTTTCAAAGTTAGAAAAAGAACGTTTCAAAAAAAAAAAAAACAATAAGAAAGGAACAACTGACTAGGGAATGGTCAAAATCGGGTATGGAGTTTGAGCATGAAAAGTATATCGTTGGAAAGCTGGGGTGATGCTGATTTCAGATCTGCATTCAGTTTTTGCATAATGCTTCATATGTCGAAAAATGTGGGTCTGAACTATTAGTACTGAAACCAGTGGTTTATTTTCCCCATTTCACAGTTTTTTTGTTGATTTTCTTTTTGTGTGAGCTCAAAAAGTTAGTTTCGATGGTTTTCTGAATATTTGTTGTTCCCAAATCACAACTATCTGAAAAACTTTCAAAAAAAATCTTTTTTTCTTGAAAAATCCAGCATATTTCTATGACTGAAAATTCACTGTTTTGACCTTGTTTTTCGAGGGTTTAGGGGCTGAAGCTGACCCGAATTGGAGTCAAATGAAAAGTAAAGTCCCTTTCCATACTTCCAGTAACTGTTCCCGCAAAAAACATGAGAGATTTTCAAAAATTCTCGGGAAATAGTGTTTTTGCTGAAAATTTTCTAAGGACTTGGTCAGGAAAAAATCAAAATTTTTTGAAAATTTTTTTTTGCTCCAAACTTACAGAAAATGTTTGCATGGAGTCCAAAAGTACCCTCATGAAGTTTGAGCGCTCAAAAATGGGTTTAACGGGAGTTATGAAAGTCCAAAATTTAAGAAATTAGCACTGAAATCCCACAAAACTGGAATTTCTCGAATATGAGGAGCATTATGCAAAAACTACAACTCGATCTGAAATCAGCATTACCTCAGCTTTCCAACGATATACTACTCATACCGAAACTCCATACCCGATTTTGCCATTCCCTAGTGAGAAGAAGAGAGTAAATATAACAAATAAATGGAGACTTTTGAAGAAGAAAAACTCGTTGAACAGAACAGGAACCCGGTTTGCAGTTAAGAAATACCATCGGAGAGAGGGGAATACCGGTGTAAAAGAGATGAAAGGTTGAAAATGAATAAAAATGCAAGAAACAATTAAAAGTAGTGAATAATGTAGGGAATAATGAATAGTAGGGAATAATGAATAGTAGGGAATAAAGTAGAGAATATTCAGAGATACCAGGGGAACAACTGAAAGATGGAAAAACTAATAGGAAACATGGAGTAACAAAGGTGCTAATGATACAATTTAGGATCGTTCATCCATGGATGAATAGCACCAATGAAGTCTCCGAATCTTGCATAGTCTTCTTCGACAATCTTCAGGAAGTCCGTATTACGGTACATCGGTGGGCGATCATTTCTTGGATTATTCAATATGTTCCTTCCGGATTGAATATCACGGAAAATCGCTTGTGACCATGTAATCGATGTTTCGACCGCCAAACTGAGAACTTTGTAGTTTGTATGATTGAAGAATCTCTGAAACAATAATATTCACGAGGTCTGGAAGCATGCCCGTTATACTTGATATTTCGAGAACAGTTGCTCGCTTGCATTGTTCGTGTAGTCGTGTTGGAGATGAGCTCTGTGGAGACAATGCCAAAGACTGGAGTCGAATCTTGCATTGATGCCAAAGTAGGTGTTTTTCAGATAATCGAAGAATTCTATAAGTCGAAGAATTCTATAATCGAAGAATTCTATAAGTCGAATTGCAACCGGGGCACGCGCTTTTTGCAAGCGCGCGGCGCGGTTTACTGTCTTCCCGATTTGCGTCTTCCCGATTTGCGTCTTCCCGATTTGCGTCTTCCCAATTCGCGTCTTCCCGATATTGCGTTCTTCCCGATCTGTACGGTCTCGGGTTCTCCTTCGAGAATGATTTTTCTATGTTAGATTACTGTAATGAAGGCGCAGCTGAAGATGTTGAAATGAAAATTCGGCACGCCTACAGTAATTTTCACAAAATATTTTCTAGAACTTTTTCAACTGCAACTGTCTATTACTTTACTGTTTGATTTCGATATTTTCGAAAATCTTTGAAATGATGCAAAACTCACACTTTTTTAAAAGCACCAAGTGTTCGTCAAACTCGAGTTTATCACCGACAAGATCTGAAATGAAAGAAAAAAAGACTGCTCTATTTCTTATTGCTCAAATTTTCACGTGAGTTTTATTTTCAATAAGTGAATCATTTTGCAGACACGAATGTCTCAAGGGGCAACAATATGGCGGATAATAGTCGAAGAAACTGCCGAATATGAAGAGACTGTTGATGTCAAAGCCTACTTTGATAAGGTTTACAAAAAAAAATTTGATTTTCTGACATAATTCTTCAGATTATCAGCTTATGGAAAGAGTACCCAAAAGCAATCAGTAGCCGAGTTACAGCATCAATCCCAGTTGATGAAGGTTCTCATCTTTGGAATGAAGTGATATCATGTTTCGAACAAAAACATCGTTTTTCCCCGAGAGATTGCAGCGAAATCAGTGTTAACAAGTTCATCTGCCGTTATACCGATCCAACAAAAGCTCGAAAGTTCTCTGAAAATGCATTCGAAGTTTCTTTCTATCAAGGTTTGTGGTAAATTATTAAAAAAGAGGTCCACGAAAAATTTAGTGAGTCATACCGTATACGGTTCTCCTAATACAGCCTCTGATTAAATGGCATGTTAATACTTAATGCTGAGAGATAATCAGTGAAACTCCTCTATTAGAACGGCACTCTAATGATTAATTCGAAGAATAACTAGTCAACCTCTAATTGAATGGCACGTTTCTAAATAATTAATTCTGAGAGATAATCAGTGAAATTCCTTTATTAGAACGGCACTCTAATGATTAATTCGAAGAATAACCAGTCAACCTCTAATTAAATGGCATGTTAATACATAATTCTGAGAGATAATCAGTGAAACTCCTCTATTAGAACGGCACTCTAATGATTAATTCGAAGAATAACCAGTCAACCTCTAATTAAATGGCATGTTAATACTTAATTCTGAGAGATAATCAGTGAAACTCCTCTATTAGAACGGCACTCTAATGATTAACTATAACGGCACTCTCTGATCAGCTCTGCAGCACATGCCGGTCAATCGAAATCAAGTTCGTATGTTGATTAGTCAGAATTCTATTCTTCATGTTGTTCTTCACTGTATTGTTCCTTCGAACTTATTTCCGGCTGTCGAAAAACGTGTGATCACTTCCTTGCTCTGTTCCCACTCTTCCTGTCCGCTTCTTCTCTCTTCATAAAATTAATTTTTCATCTCTCTAAACGTAAAAATCTCCTGTTTTCCTCTAAACAATCCCTAATTCTTTTCTTCTAAAGCCTCCATTTATTCGTTATAATTCTTCTCTTCTTCTCAGTTGTTCCTTTCTTATTGTTTTCTTTTTTTTTGAAATGTTCTTTTTTCCAACATTGAAACATGAGTCTCTTCCATGTTCTTATTATTCGTTGTTTTTAATTCTTAATTTCCTGTTATTTCCTTCAATAAAGAAATCAGATGAAAAAACACTAGAAAATTTGAAGACAACTATATATAAATACTAAAGACATCTTTCTAAAAGACAAATATCAATTTTAACTCATTTAATCAATTAATGTTTTATTTCAGCATTGTAGTGGAGCTTCTCGTCGAATTGCAACCGGGGCACGCGCTTTTTGCAAGCGCGCGGCGCGGTTTACTGTCTTCCCGATTTGCGTCTTCCCGATTTGCGTCTTCCCGATTTGCGTCTTCCCAATTCGCGTCTTCCCGATATTGCGTTCTTCCCGATCTGTACGGTCTCGAGAACCCATAATATTCATTCCCAGTTTTTTTCATCAACTAATATCAATTTAGATTTTCTTACTTTTTATTTTACAACTGCTCAGATATTAGGCTACGTATCGCGCTTAAGCATACGAACGACACTCCGCAGCACACACGTTATTGACACATCTTTTGATGCGTTGACGCTCATTTTGGAGGATGACAATTGAACGCTGACCAATCTATGCATATAGACTATAGATTTACCTTCTTTTCATTTTTCCTAATTTTCTCGGCCTCATTCGAGTTAGTTATGTAATCTCCAAACATATAAAAGGATTGTCACGTGAAGTCAACTAAACAGAAAATATGGTTCCCTCACGCATTGAGAATTATCTTTTTTTCTATAAGAGTCCCCATTTCAGTCGAAGAGCCCAGAATTAAGTTTTGTAAAGTTTTAAATTCGCTACTTCGATATCTTTAAAAAGACGTTTACCATTCAATTTTCAATAAAAAATAGCTAACTTTTCTGTTTAGAAATTTCAGTCGAATCACGATTTATATCAAAAAGCAATTTTCACTTTTCCCATATCCATCCTCCGTCGAATAAATTTTTTTTCAGTTCTAAATGCTCCCACTTTTGAATAGATGGCGTTTGCAACCAGGAGGTGCCACCAATGCATCCGCTTTTATTCGTGTTCTCGAGTCTCCAAGAACCTCAGCCACGGATAAGGTACATGTTCTGAAGGCATTCAATGATTGGAATGTACTTGTGAACACATGGTTCGAGGTTGCTGATGCCCTTCCATCTATCGAAAGTCTTTTGGATATTTCATCTTTCCCTGATCATGCATCAGCTGCTCTTCTCATCTCAAAAGTATATTTCTGTCTTGAACAATACGATCGGGCTTTGGAGTTTGCTCTTCGTGGTGACTTCAACGTAGTTCCAGCTGCTAAAACTGGCCTTGGAGACGATGGAGAATATGTTAATAAGGTCATCGAGACTGCTATCGATACGTACCAAAAGATGAGCCAACAAAATATAAATCCCCCACAACAACTTCGTGACCTGATTGACAAAATCGTTGCACGAAACTTGGATAAAAAAGAAATTTGGTATGTCATCTCACTTGGTTTCGAAACTCGCAACTTGGAAATGATCAACAAGGCGATTGGAGCAATGCCAGATGATTTGACTGTCAAAAATCAAAGTTAGTTGAGACATTTATTATTACTCTGTTAGGAAGAGTTTTTAATTGTGTTATGATAACTTTCACAATTTGTTAATTTTCAGCCACTCTTGTCGAAACTCTCAATCGCGTTGTCAATGGTGCATTTGACCGCACATTCCGGTTCAAAGTCATTGATACAGTTATCAAAACATACTTGAAGTGTCCATCTCCGGATATGTCCAAAATTTGTGAGGTAAGCTATCTTCAAAACTATTGTAGGTTCAGCAGTATAACATAGTTTTCAGTGTTACGTGCTCACTGACAATGCTGACTCAGCAGCCGACACCATTACATCTCTGATTTCAAAAGGACTCATCACACGTGCATATCAAATTGCTTTTGATTTATATGAAACTGCAAGCCAAGGATTTTTGGATCGAGTCCTGAAGAGATTCCAACAAAAGGAAAAGCCGGATGAGAAGTATATGGAAAAGGTTGACTCCATTCTGAAAGGCCACGAGACTGTGAAGGCTTATCTTGACTTCTATGTTCGTCACAATCACACCGATTCAGTTTTAATGGAAGAGATCAAGGAGAATATCCGGACTGCGTCCGCTCACAATGCTCTTTTAATCTCGAATGGACTCATGCAGTATGGAACTACTTGCGATGATTTTCTCCGTAACAACTTGAATTGGGTATCCAAAGCAACTAACTGGAATAAGTTCAATGCTGTTGCATCTCTTGGACTTATTCATCACGGCCAGGAAGCGTCAGCTATGAAGGTACTCGATCCATATCTTCCTAAAGAATCAGTAGAAGGATTTGGATTCAAAGAGGGAGGAGCTATGCTTGCCTATGGATTGATTCATGCTAAACATGGCGATGCTGCCGCTCTGAGCACACTAAGCCAATGGCTGAAAACAGCCGAAAATGAACCGATTCGCCATGGTGCATGTCTTGGATTTGGAGTAGCTGATCTAGGATCTGGCTCTACTGCTAGTTACGAAAAAGTTCGTGAGGTTCTCCAGCGTGATGAGGCGGTTTCTGGAGAAGCTGCTGGAATTGCTATGGGTCTCATTATGGCTGGAAATCTTAACCAAGAAGTTTTCAATGAGTTGAGACAATACACCGTGGACACCAATCACGATAAGACACAACGTGGAATTCGTACAGGATTGTCTTGTGCTGCTTTTGGACTCCAAGGAGATGCGGAGCCATACATTCAAGAGGCTTTGAGCGCAAAGAGTAATCCAATGCTCCGTTCAACTGGAATTTGTATGCTGTCGATGGCATATGCTGGATCAGGATCCCCGGATGTTGTTCGTCGTCTTTTGGAGAAGGTCGCCACTGATCCAAACCTCGATGTCAAAAGATATGCTACAATTGGAATAGGATTCGTTCTTTCAAAAGATCCAGCAACTTGCTTATCGTATGTATCGATGCTTACTGAGCATTTCAATGGTCACGTTAGATATGGAGCTGCAATGGCATTGGGAATCGCTTGCGCTGGAACTGGAAATATGGTAAGTCTTTAAATTATGAAGTTTTTTAATCAAACTAAATGTTTTCAGGAAGCAATAGCTTTGATCGAGCCTATGATTTCTGACAAGGAAGGCTTTGTCCGTAAGGGAGCTCTTCTCTCATTAGCTCTTATAATGTGCCAACAAACTGACTACACTTGTCCAAAAGTCAACGGGTTCCGAAAGCAATTGCTGAAGAAGGTAAGAATATGTTGACTTTTAATTCCAGATTGAAAGTATTTCTCTTTTCTACAAACTCATCGATTCTGTTTCTAGAAATAGGGTCGAGGAAGTTTTAATAATAATTGTGGTGATTCAGGTTGGAGAGAAGAACGAGGACTCACTTGTCAAGTTTGGAGCTATTATTGCTCAGGGACTCTTGGATATCGGAGGACAAAATGCTGCTGTTACAATGCATAACTCGGATGGACAACCAGATATGGGATCGATGGTTGGAATGATGTGCTTCTTGCATGGATGGTTCTGGCATTCTATGCACTTCTTCATCGCCCTAGCAGCAAAGCCATCATGTCTTGTGGTTGTTAACGAGAATCTTAGAATTCCAGTTCTTGAATACGTGTGCCATGCTAATAGCCAGAAGTTTGCCTATCCACCGCGTGCTGAATCGAAAAAAGATAAAGATGTGAAGAAGATTGAGACTGTTGTTTTATCAATTACTGGAAAGAAGAATGCAGTGAAGAAAGGAGAAGAGAAAAAGAGACGCGAAGCAGCTCTCGCTGCTCTCTCTGCAGTTTCACAATCATCTTCTACTGGAACATCAACTCAAACTGAGCCAGAGAAGATGGAAGTGGATCAAAAGTTAGTTTGTTTTTCTACTCGCCCTTTTTCCGAACACAGCTTTTCTCAAAGTTTTAACGACATTCTAGTAATTGAATTTTTAGGAAAGACAAGGCTCCCGAGAAAGACACAAAGCCATCGCATCGTCTCCAAAATCCAGCTCGGGTGATCCCGCCTCAACGACAATTGCTCTCGATCAGTGATGCCCGTTCATACAATCCAATGAAGCCCATTTACAAGGGTGGAATCATTGTCGCGGATCGCGTCGATAAAGAAAAAGAAGAGAAACTAGTAAATGACGTTGTCTCCCAAGTCACTGCACCAGTTGGAACATCTGGAACATCGAATACTGAAGCCAAGGCACATGCAACATTCTCGATTAACATTACTGATTACTGATTTTCAACATCGATCCGCCCTCTTCCGCATCCCTTCATTAATTTATTTATTTGTCCATCTTTCCCGCTCTGTCTACTCTCTACATCCCTCTTCATGACTTCTAAAATCATCAATTTTTCGTCTGTGTACATTCAAATGAAGAGGGTTTCTAGTTTTATTCTCATTCAGTTTATCTAATAAGACAATAAGACAAATCAACTTGAAAAACGCTCAGAAAAAACGAACGAAATGAATTTGAAAGATTACTGTAGTATGGTGCGGTGAAAAGAAACAAAAAACTTTATTATTTGAATCATTGAGTCATCTCTGCAGCAGTTGTTTCGGCCGTCATTTTCCTCTCTTCAACTTTCAAATCTTCTGGTTTTAATACTTCAAATGATACTTCTAATCCAGCTGATACTTTACACATTGCAGCTGAATTTGTAAATGTTCCCATATAATGTGGAGCTGAGAATATCGTCTGAATAAAGATGAATAGATTCAGAGAAAGAGAGAATTCAGAAGAAGAAAAAGACAAACCACAAGTTTCTTTCCGGCAAAGAATTCATAACCGTCTTGAACGACTTGATGTCCACGGACAATCAAATCAATATCGAGTAGTTTACACATATCTTTGACTTCTGTTTCTCCGAAAACAACACTCGCACCACGTGGATTCGGTTGCCATCCACTCACTTTTGCAGGATCAGACCACAGAATATCATTCTCAAGGCAATCATCTTCTGTGTTGAATGGACTGAATGATCAGATGAATCAAAGATGAAATATCAGACTACAAACTACAAACCATTTCAATTTCCTTAGATCATCTAACGATTTTATATGTTGTGAAAGACCTCCATGCATACAAAGAATTCGTCCTCCGACTAACGCGACCAATGGCATTACATCCATCATTTTCTGAAAGAATACAGTAGATGCCCTTATATTAGGATTCTGAATGTCTTAAGACAAAACAAATGTTTTCTGAAAGAAGATCATACCGAAAACTCTTCCCAAATAATAATTGCAAAATCTCCTCTCCTTGTCATTATTTCCTCTTTGAATCCATATTTTTCATTGATATGTGCCATTTCATGATTTCCACGTAACATAATGAAATTATTCGGATATCTTGCTTTGAATGAAAGACAAAGAAGTATCACTTCTAAATTATATTGTCCACGATCTACATAATCACCAAGAAACAAGTAATTGGAATCCGGTGGAAAACCACCCTGAAATTCATTAATCTAACATCTTCCGACTACAAACTATCGAACTCAAACCTGTGCAAACAGTCGAATTAAATCTGGAAATTGTCCATGAACATCTCCACAAATTCTCACCGGACCGTCTATTTCAACCAATCGATTTTGCGATTCGAAAATTTTTTTACAAATGTCTAAAAGTCGAATATTCTCCCTAGAGCTCATTGGAATTCTTACACGTCAGTCTAAGAATATCCATTGTTTTCACTTCTTTTGAAACTCCTTTACAGCTAAGTAACGTTTTTATGAACGTTTCTGCGAATCTTTCTGTAATCATTTCAAAATGGTCAAAAGACCTTTTTTTTCAAAAAACCTACGATTTGATTCATCGGTTCTCTTCTCAAAACTTTCTCTTCTCTTTGCCTCATCCATCATAACATCACTGTCAGAGACAGCCGCACTCACCTGAAATATATCTTAAAGGTTCGGATTTTCTAATCCAGACCGCTTTCTTCCCAATCATTTTCAGATTTCCCCAGAAAACAGACCTCCGGAACATTGGCACTCGGAATACTTTTTCCCGTTGGTTTCTTCGACATTTCTCCAATGGACTTCAGACACTTTCAATATTCACAAACAAGCACGACGCTTTCAAGTAGAAATGAAAAATATCAAAAATGTAAAGAAAACCGAAAAACATTGAGAACAGTGCTTCCACGCTTAAATAAATTACATTTTTCGACAAATTTAACAAGCGAACTGGAGAAAAACTTCTGAAGGTGAGTTTATTTTTGAAGAACTTTGAGTTCTTGCCCAGCTTGGTAACTAAAGGTAATCGAGATTGTCGATTGATTAGAGGAAAAAATAAAATGCCATCTCCCAGAATGTCGAGAGCAAAAAAAAGTTTGTCTTCAGCAGAATTGCCAGTAGAATAAGCATTTATTGACTACAAACTCATAAATATGAAAACTTGTTTTAAACATCCTCGATTTCTCCAGCAATAGCGACCGCTTCGATTTCGACGAGTCCTCCTTTTGGAAGAGCAGCAACTTGATAGGCGGCACGTGCTGGATATGGTGCTTTGAAGTATTGTCCGTAAACTTCGTTGACCGTCGTAAAATCAGAAATATTTTGAAGGAGAACCGTCGTTTTCACAACTGAAAATGGACAGTTTAATATAATTTGAATGAAAAATAATTATTTATTTCAAAGGTATCTGAATATCTCAAAATAAAGCGGAGTTTTTGTTTTTTTTTTTCGAAATTTCATTAGTTCCATTGAACTGCTCAAGGAGTTCACCTCACCGTTTCCGTAATCAGCTCCAGCCGCCTTCAAAACTTCTCCGATATTTTTCAAACTTTGATGAGTTTGTTCGACGATTCCCTCTTTCAAATCACCAGTCTTTGGATCCAAACCCAATGATCCCGATAGGTAAATGGTGTTTCCAGCCCGAACAGCTTGGCTGCAAACTATATTTTCTTCGAAAATAGTAATAAAATGTACCTGTATGGTCCGATGGCTCCAGGGGCATTGGCTGAACTTATAATCTGGCGAGTCACTTTTTGAGCCATATCGATCACTTTGGTTCTCCTGAATATCATTTTAGAGTCGTTTAAGGGCACACCGTTTAAAGGGAAAACGCTAACTTTGCCGATGCATCCGTGCTTTCGCCAGTCTCAGAAGTATCTGCTCTTTTAAGCGCATTTGCTGGTGGAAGCATTGGCATTATTAGTAGGGAGAGAAGGAGAACCGAAAAAGAAAAGACATACATGTTTGAAAATAGAGGAGAAATGAGAAATGAAAACCGATGAGAAACGATGAAACACTACTTTCCGAGGTCACCCGTTATCAGGTGTATACGCGTTTATGAATGGGGGTTCTGCAACGAAATAGTTTCGGCGTGGTTAGACGCTCCGCCCACTGTTTTATGAAAGTACTTTCGATCTTTCTACTCTTTTTTCGTATTTTGAAACGAAAATAACAATTAACCAACAATTTATTTGGAAAGTAACAACAGTTTATTGAACTGGAGCAACTGGTTGAGCCGGTGGGACGACTTCCTTCTTCTCCTCCTTGTGCTGGCTGTGGGGCTCCTTTGGGATGACCTCCTCTTGTGGTTCCAAAATTTGGACGTGATCTGGGAGGGCGTTTCTTGGTCCATTTTGGCCGCGTGGGTCATATGGAAGCATGATCTTGACCTTGATTCCAATCACTCCTACAATGAAAACTTAATTTCAAAAAAGCTGTTTTAAAAAGTGTTTACCTTGACGCAGTTGAACGTGTCGGACGGCTTGTTGGATGTAGTCGTTGACTGGATGTCCTGAGTGGATCATGAGTCCGTCGACGAACTTCATGGCCTTAGCACGCTGTCCACGAAGCTTTCCAGAGACGATGACCTGAAAGTTGGTTTGTAAAATTAAAAAATTTCCAAATAAGACATTTATAAAATTGAACCAGGTCAGAACGAACTATTTACCTCAACTCCTTGAGCTCCCGACTCCATAATGAAGCGAAGAACTCCGTAGCATGCACGACGGACGGCGAGTCCTCCAACGAGCTTGTATCTGAGAGACTCGCACTGGGCAACAGCGCAGAGTCCTCTGTTGGAGACCTTCTCGGCGTAGAGCTAAAAATAGAGATTGATAATTATTAAGAAGGTTAACGTTTACCTCAACAGATCCCTCCTCGAATCCGAATCTCTTCTGGACGACGGAGGTAAGCTCCTTAATTCTGCGTCCACGCTCTCCCAAAACGTTTTGGGTGCGGGTAGCCATGATGATGACCTCAGCTCTGGCTGGGGTGCTGCGAACCTCAACTCCGGAGTATCCGTCCTCAGCGAGCTCCTTCATCAAGAAGTTGTTGAGTTCAGCCTTGAAGATTCCGCCGATGACGGCCTTCTTCTTCTTAGTCACGTTTTGATTGGCAGCCATGTTGCCCAGCGTTTGACGAAAGCTGAAAGATAACTAATTTGTTCTGTATGTTTTTGGCTGAAAAAAACAGAAAAACGAAAAAGTTTAGTAGAGAAAAAACAAAAAACAGGCGATAAAAATTCTCTGGCCGTCCAAAATAATGTTTTACAAATACAAACACGTCATTTTTCAAGGGCTGTCGGGATTTTCGACGGGAAAAACAAAAATCTTCATTTTTCAGCGTAAAATTTGAAAAATTAGTCAAAAAAAATCAAAAAGAAGTTTAGCCTACGGGAACGTGCAATGGTTAAACATTTGATACTCAGTCAACGAAGGCAAAATTTCGCTGCGTACGTCGTTGTAAGACCTCAATGCGAGAAAAGTGCATGTGCCTTTAAAATGCCTGGTTGCCTCTTCACACAATCTCTTGCCGCTAAATATATTTTTTTGAATTGAAACATTCAATTCTGTTCATTTTTTGATTTATAGAAATATTGTCAGCAAAATTAACGTTTCTATAAAAAAAAATTTCGTAAATTTTTAATTCGTAAATATTTTTTCAGGTAAAGTAAATGGAGGAAGATAAGATTGTATTGGTGGGTAACGAATCCGATCTTCTTCACAATGGATATAATTTTGCGATTAAGCATGCAGGAAAAAGGTATTTTAATTTTTTAAAAATCAAAGAAAACAATCAAAATCTCTTGCAGATACCCGAGTGCTGTCCATTTCACACATTACCAGATTTTGTTTTCGTTGAAACTACCAGAATCGATCACAGAGGAGCTTTTTTGTACAAACAGTTGTGATGTTCATCATAAGGCGGTGACACTTCTAAAAGAAAATATGCCCGATGGACACGATATGAATACTTTGAATCCCTACCTTACTACAAGCCTTCATTCATATTCTCTCCAAGGACTACGTTTGAGAGCTGATCATGATAAAGGTGAATCGTTTGAATTTGATACCCACTCTTTTTAACACAATATTTGGAAAAAAAATTCTGGGCTCAAACTTTTTTTTCGATAAATAAAAACTTTTTTATATTCCCAAAAATAATTTCTCAGAATTCGAGAGAACCCTATTGAAAACAGAAGATGCCCTACTGATAGTATGCGATGACAAAAATTCTAAAATGGGAATCGGTATGGATGAGAAGACGTTCATGGAGTGGATGGCAAAAGAGAAAGCAGATGCAAGGCAAATATCATATTGGATGAGGCATTATGAAACAAGACCGCGCGATTTGGGGGAAAACTGTTTAGGGTACGGTGATTCTCATGAGCTCTTGAAAAAGAGATTCAAAGTTTTTGCTTTGCAGGCGTTATTTGATGTGGCTGAGGTACGAAATTCAGGAAAAGAGGAAGCAGCAATTTCTAAGTCGGCCTATGATTGGAGTTACTGGATATTCAACAGATAAAGAAGATAAACCGTGTACTCTACAAATCAATGATCTCGTCATAAGTTTCGAGGTAAATTTTGATTTTAAAAAGTTTTCCAAATAGTAAAAAGTTTTTATTTTCTTGAAGCTCTTGGCAAAATCCTAAAACGGGAATATATTTATCGACAGAAAGAAAGTTAAGATTATTTAGATTTTCCATAAACTATGCAAAAAATGTATAGAGGAAAGCAACTGATTTTTTTTCCAAGCTGGTTGTTTTCAGCTAATTCTCATATACAAATCATTATTGCATTTTGCAGGGAATCTTCCGTCCTCTTTCGAATTATTATGCGTTTCCTTTTGAAATGAAGGGCGAAAGATATCGTTCTGTTGAACACTACGCCTATGAGAAACTATTTATTTCGCTGAAGCTCGATGATAAGGCAATAGAAAAAATTCAAACGACACCAGTACCTTTGAACGTTCCTACTGTAGCTCATAAAGTTCTCCGAAATTTGAATATAAGTCCAGAGACGGTAGCAGAGAAATCGGCGAAAATGGATAGATGGAGACAATCAGCAATGAAACATAAAGTATATCATAATGAATATCTTCAACAACTTCTTCTTTCAACTGGAAACTCTATTCTCCTTGATTCATCTATTGGTGATCCGTTATGGACATGCGGAGCAACAGAAGTCGAATTACAACATTTATTGACAAAACCATACGTAACACCATCAAAAATTATTCAATGGATGTTAGATGGAGATGAAAACAGTAGCACACCGAAAAGTGTGCGACATCTATACGGTAATAAGAACGGATTACTTTTGATGGAATTGAGACAAAAGTTGGCAACGAATACGACAAGTCGGATACCTTTGGTGAGTTTTATTTTCAATTCAAAAAATAATCAAGCTGATAGAAAAAAACAATTTGGAGATAGTCTAGTTCATGCCGGCTGAAAATCAACAAAGATTATTCAGTTTTGAATCTATTTTGAAACGTTTTCAGCTCTCAGCCTTCAACGTTGGCTCTTTAAAAGCGATAGTATCATCAAATGTGATTTGTTTTACACCGGAATCCGTTTTCCATCCGTTGTATCCAGCGGAAATTCGAATATCTGCTGATGGTTCACCACTTACGTCTCCTGCACATTATGTTGCTACACAGGCTTCAAAGTATGTACATATTGTAGAGAAAAGACGAACAAAAATAGACGTTCTTCCATCAAAAGATGATTTCTAAGAACGTTCGCTCATATTTTGTATAATTTAGACTCTTGGGCTTCAACAGCGAGGAGTGTGAGTATATTCTGAATGAAACTTCTTCAATTGATTGTTGGCAACGCCTTCATGAAGTTATCGAAGAACGCGGAAGAGGATTAGAATTAGAACAAACGTGGTGGATGGATAAACGTCAACAATTCATCAAGGAATCTCTTCAATTACTGTTCGATCAACATCCGGCTCTCTTGAGAGCTCTTCTGGATACAGGGGATGCGCTTCTCGTTTATTGTTCGAGATGGTCATCAATGGATCAAGAACTCAGTAGTGGAATGAGAGAAATGGATTTTAGATGGTGGATTCAGGAAATTGGAATAACAACAAAACAGGTTAATTCATACAGATAAAGGAATATACAAACTGATATATAAAATTCCAGCTCATTGATCATTTCACTCATCCGATGTGTTTCCGTCCTACATATTTGGGTGGTAACCGTCTTGGCTTGATTCTGATGGAACTTCGAAGAGAATTCGTTCTTCAGGGAGTGTTTCCTCAGCAACTCCCAGAATTACAATTGTCAGCAGACTCTATTCTGGGAACGAATTCCCCAACAGAGAATTTTATGACTTCAGAACATTTTGATATTTTGCAACCATGGAATTATTCAGCCTTGTGGATCAGTGAGTTTAAACGCTTCTAGGATTCTTGTCAAATATTTCTTCCAGATCCTCTATTTTTATTAGCCAAAGACAATCGGCCAGATGCAATGGCACAGTGTACACGAATAAAGACAGCTCCTCGTATGGTGACGATCGACGACGAAAAAGTAACAGATGTATTGAGTACACTCACAAAAGATCAAGAAATCATAAGCGACGAGGCATTGAAAAGTGTAGCCGCTGAGGATTTGAGAGCTGTTTTCATGAAATTGTGTACACGATTACGGTCGAGAATAGAAGATATGGAGAGGCAGTCGATGGATTTGGCTATGACTGCCATGGAGGTAAATCAAGAAAAATGATTAGTTCGGTATAAGGGCAAAATTATTAAAAATTGAAAAACGTTTATGAAAAGGTGAAAATAATCGACAAGAAAAATTAGTATTTTACAGACACATCGACTTCAGTCGATCCGTCGATCTCTGGCAGATACACATGATCGGAATGATTCAGAAGAACCAGGAGCAGGTCCTTCTCCATCCAGTCCTTCTTTCTCAGCGCCGCCAGTTCCACCATCTGGAACGTCTTCATCTCATAAAGGACATCCTACTCCATATCGAATGGCAGCAGGGAGAGAAAGAGAAAGAGATGATGAGAGAGATAAAGAAAGAACAGACAAAGAAGTTAAAAGCTCAGTTACTCCATCGACATCATCAAGAAAAGAAAGAATGGAATACAAAATACCGACAGCAAGAAGGAAATTCGGAAAAGATCGAGATAAGACTTCAGATCGAGGACGAGAGGTGAGTCTAGCTTGAAATTATCAAAAACCCTGAAATTTCTCCAAAAGTATTGTTTGAAAAATTTCTGAAATGATCAGAAACTCAATAGCTCACTGTTATTTTTAAATGTTTCAGAAAGACAGTATATCAGGCAAAAAGCGTGTTCATTCTTCACCACCATCCAGAAAATCAATGCCATCACCGAAACGGGCGGCCCCACCTCCGGTTACTGTACCTACACCTACTCCAGTTGCTGCAACTCCAAAGCCAAAGCGAAATCCGGATGAAGAACTGTCAGATGGAGAGATTCTGTCAACTGATGAGGAGGATAATAATTAATATATTTATATGTTGTGTTCAATCTGTTTCATACGAAGTTTCAAAGCCCATAAATCTCATTAAAAATATAGTAAAACCTTCAAGAAGGAAATTTAAGATTCTCGGAATCGGAAAATAAAATTTGAGGAAAAAGGTTCATAAAACTCGTGTGAACAGTATAAAAATAAAATATTTCACGTGAAAAATTGAGAAATCGAAATACTATTTTTCACGTGACCTTCCTCTATTCCACGTCATCATACGTTTCGTTCGCCAATCAATGTGGATTGAATTTATTCTGAAAATTTTCCCGAAACGAATTGGTTTCTTTTTCAAGAACTGTCGAATCGATTGAAGGTGAGTAAGCGTTTTTCTACTAGAATTGAGTTTCATTGTGAGGAAAAACTAGTTCTAAAAGTAGGACTAAAACTGTCTATTTTGAAACGTGAAATGGAATTAGTAAATCGACATACGTTTTCAACTTTTCGAGCAGATTTTAGAGACTACACATTTCCTTCACTTACATGCTTTATCTATCATTCCAGATATTAAATTTCGTGTGCAACGAATGAAAACTCGATCGACTGGACTCTCCTGAATTCGGACAACATTCACTTCACACCCGTCGGTGAGCAAGGTCTCACTTTCCTCTTTCCTTTCATGTATTCTATAGTCTATGAGTTCATCTTCCGTAGTGTGGTGCTACTCTGTAGAGGTTTCTTCTATGCTGCTGCTGCTTCTTCTCCTTCTCCTTCCTTCAATCTCTATAGAGGATGATACGCCGATACCTTACACCCAGAAGTTCGTCTTCCGTAGTAGGTAGTCTCGCGTCGTGCTACTCTGTAAAGGTTTCTGCTATGCTGCTTCTCCTTCTCCTTCCCTCAATCTCTATAGAGGATGATACGCCGATACCCTACACCCAGAAGTTCATCTTCCGTAGTAGGTAGTCTCGCGTCGTGCTACTCTGTAAAGGTTTCTGATATGCTGCTTCTCCTTCTCCTTCCTTCAATCTCTACTCTGTAGTTGAGTCCTATCCTTCTTTTCGCGCGTTTCTTTACTTTTCCTGAAAGTGAGACCTGGCTTGGTAAAAGAAGAAGAAAAGAGAGTATATGTAATAACACAACGAAATCACAACAAAAAGGTGAGCTTTAATTTATACAGCTAAGCGTTTCTAATCACTTTTCATGATTTCCTGCTAGTTGACCGCGATAAACACACTGGTCGAAAGTACATAAATGTGAAATTCCGTGATAACCTTTGTGGTCGATTGAAATTTTAGTGGCTTTTTCTTTAAGATGTTTTTCTTCCGATCGATTTCACGTGTAATTCTTTTTATAATCTTTTTGGGATAACAGAAGGCCATGGGAGACAAAATTTTGCATCTTCTGTCTTTTCAGAGGCAAAATTCAGAATGCAGTTGTTTCGAACTTTCGCTTCCAGTAAAATTTTCTTTTTCACATTGTCGCATTTTCCAAAATTCAACGAAAAGTACTTCAGTGTGATATTTGAAATTTTCCATTTATTTATAATAAATTAAAAATAAAACTTTCGCACGCAGAGTCTCTATAACAGATTCAAATTTTTCAGAGTACCACAAGAAGAAAACAATAGGACGTCAGAAAATCGTCTGAAATTGGATCTTTACGACGAGTTTGTATGGACGAAGATGGAATTTGAACAGAAAGATAACTTTGTATATTTAACCTATAAACCGTTTTAATAGGGGGAGGGGCGCGGCGAAGGAACGATGCGTTCGGAGCCAATTCAATACTTGAAAAATACTATTGCCCCTGAAAAACAGCTCAAAAGATCGAAACCAAAGTTAGAAGCAGTGTTTCGGTTTGAAAAGATATATCAGTGTGTCAGTTTAAACAAATCTACCCATTTAATGTTCGATTCGGAGATATTAGTACTGATTAGCTTAGTATGCGCTTCCACTCTCTAGAGCGATCTCGTCTGCTTCGTCAGTTGTTGACTTCTCCATGTGTATCACTCTTTGTTGGCATCGGAAATCATCGTCATATTCAGCAACTAGATACTTTGACATTGCCTGTTGATACGTCCTACAACGTTTGAAAGTGCTAGTAAGCAAAAGAGTCGAGTCGAAGTTCACTTTAAACGTCATTGTGGAAGATGCTCTCTAGATTGAGAAACGGGCGTACTGATTTAGAAAAATGTTGGCTCTGTGATTCTCTGTTGAGTTCTGGATATGGGAAATTTGACTATTAACAAAGCCTTGAAAACCTAAAAACGAGCACACAGAAGTTGCATTCGAAAATCTGACTGGAAAATCCAAAATCTGACTTCTCTCAAAAAATCCATGGAATGTACACATCTCATTTAAACGTTTCCAATCACTTGAAACTATTTGTTAGTTAAAATATTCTAGACTTTATCAAATGTTTCTTCCAACTTTTATTTAGAGAACTCCGAACCCTTTATAGAACGCTGAGCAACGTTCAGAACGGAAGCATCTTTTGATATAAAAAAAGGTATGAGAACCTCAAAAACAACCTGCTATGTAATTTTCGCATGTCATGTCTCCCTCATTTTCTACCTAAAACGCTGCTTAGCAACGTCTCACGTATTGGAAGAAAAAAGAATGGGGAGGTATCAGAAGACGTTGTTAACTAACTTTCTCTCTCCCTCTCTCTCTCTCTCCTCTTTTTCACCTCCCTGCACCTGATTATTTTTCTTGTTTTCTTCTTTTTCACTATACATATTCATAATGGTTCTGACCTCAACACTACCTCCTCCGTCTCTTTTTGGATTACGGTACAAAAATCTGTTTCTCTTGATTCAAATCACAAATGCAATTCGTTATTATACGTGTCCGGAGTATCTGAATATCCGAATTCCTCATTTCTCATCTATCACTTTTGTATTGGTATTGGTTCCACACGCATTGGCATTCCTTCATGCATTGGATGGGAATAAACGAAATTGGGATATGTGTCAGAATTTTATGGTGAGAAATCATTGAATTCTTGATAGAAATTTCAATGAAACAGAAAAGCCAAAAACGAGAGTTTTCTTTAGAAAATTCTAAAACATTTCATGAAAATTATCTGTTTGGAGATTTATACATCTATTTTCCACTTTCCTTGACTCAAATTTGAAGAAAATATGTATATTTCAGTAATCAAACATTATGTTTATAGAAGAATCTTGTGGACACAGAAATTTTCAAATTGTTATTTCAGTTACGTTTAAATTCCTTGGGGAGTTCGTTTTCATAAATGCATATTTGTTATTTTCAAAAACAATTTCTTCTTGAATTATATATTGATTTTGGAATTAAAGGAGAAACTTAGAGACACTTGTGAACAAAGAATATCTTTTTGACAGAAACCATAGTTTTCAAAATGATCGGAAACTCGAATGTAAAATCGTTAAAAAACTGATTCGAAATGTGATGCTCTAAACCGGAATTTCTAGGTTAAGAAGTATTTTGTTTTGTTCTCATCATCTCGAAAATCTTAAAGATGAACTTTTGTCTGGAACTCCAAATATTTTCTCTTGATTCGACACCTTTCCATTTACGTTTTTGCAGATAGTTGTAATGCTAACATATCTATTTAATATTGTAATTGCAATATTTCATTCTGTAAAAGCAAATCAAAAAAGTATGGAATGTTGGTATTATCTTCAGGATCAAGGAGTTTATTGGCATGAAGTATACTGTAAGTACAGTAATACTCCGAATACAGAATACAGTATTGCTTCTGTTACAGTAACCTTTGCACTATTCACTTTGGCTCGAGCAGAAGGAAAACATTTTGAAAGAATTGATTATTTGGAGAAAAGTACAGCAGAGTATGGATCGACGAAAAAGCCTCGAAAACTGAGAAGACGTCCGATAAAACAAGATGAAAAAAGTGAAGAAGTTGAAGGAAAAAACGGAAAAAATAGATATTATCATTGATGTTTTAATTGATGAAGTACAGTATTCTCTCAACTCTATGCTCTCTGATTTTCGATTTCAGAATTCAAAATACTCAAAAAGAAAAATGAAAAATGTATTCATTGTCAGAAAAGAATGAGATGATGTACAAAAAGCGAATCGATATGTTCATAAAGAGAAAAAAGAAGAGGATGCTCGTAGTGGTTTCCATTGAATATGTACAGTAGTCTTGTAATTACAGTAATCTTCGAATCACTTCAGAAATGTTTTCGGAGGAACCATTCGGAGACATGTGGCGGAAGGAGTTTCGAATAGGCAGTTTGCATTCCACCAGTGGTTTCTTGTCTCTTTTTGATGTTCTTAGTGAACATATCACGAAGAGTGCTCGATTCACATTCTGGAATTTATTCAATAATATTCCAAATTTATTGATTTCAGAAGTCTCACCAGAGAGAAGAATAACCAACAAAATCATCAGAATAGCGAAGATATTGCAGTTCATTTTTAAATTTATTTAAGACGCAAATTTCAATTTTTAACTTGAAATTGTCGTTTTTTCCACTACTATCGAATGCTTTTATACTTTTCTTCTTCTTGCATTCGGAATAGATTCAAATGTAAAAATAGAAGAAAAAAGGGAATAGGCTCCGCCCACTTCGATCGGAATGACCTCATGCGACCACATGCGATCATCGTGATTTTCTATTATCTTTCTCTCATTTTTCTAGGGAATGGACTAGTTTTTGGTCTGTTGTCGGGTGCAAGTTGTATGAGAAACGATTGGATGGAAGTAGTTGCTGCACTGAGTGCAATGTTCCAGCTGCTGTTCGCCCCTCGATCGGACATTTAGTGGATAACGTTCGTTCAATCAGAGGAAGAGTAGAGGGAATGGAGATGATTCGGAAGTAATTGTGGAGTTTTATAGAAAATAAATATCAAGCAGAGTTTTATTTCAGCATTGTTCTAGACTTTCAGCCGAACAGTCATTTCAGAGAATGAATATTCAAGAGTCAAGAAACTCCGTATAGTGTTCCGAAAAACACTATTCACATGTTTCTGAGCTTCCAAACTCTACAGTATCACAATTGTTTCCCTCCAAAAAGCGTCTAGACGTTCTCTGCATCTGAAGCCACATGATAGTATTCTCATGCAAGAATGTGATATATTGTGATGAGAGGGACACGTTGTCGACACATGGTCTACTTGATCCTTTAAAAGAGATGAGGAACACAAAGATCTATCATAGGAAACCTCTTTTTCAAATGGTTAGATGATCTGGTCTAGATGATCTTTCAAGAATCTGTTTTTAGAAGAAAAAAGAAGAGAAAGAAAGAGAAGAAAGAAGAAGAAGAGTACGGTAGAAGGGTTCATTCGGGTCTTTCTAAGTCTTTTGAAAGATTGAGAGTGAGAGAGAGAGAGAGAGAGAGAGAACTACATACTACAAAGCAACTTCTAAAACACTCTCTCTCTGCACCTATTCAGTTGTTTCTTAGCTTCCAAGAATTCATGGAATCTATTGGATATCAGAATATTGAACTCTTCCTCTGCAATCCGATTTCTCCATCACGTGATCTCTGTTTTCTCTCTTCTTTTCAGTTCAAACATTCATTCATCGTACCCAATCTGTTCCATTTTTTATCACAATTGACCATCGACAATCGACCATTTCTCTTCGATTATCTTTCAACTTTCGACGACATCGAAATGGTCTTTCGACAGGATATGACGTCTTCTTTCCATCCCTTTCTTCTCTCTTTTCATCTCCAAAAATAGAAATTAACAATAGAAAAGAGAGACCAATTTGTTACGGAATACTTCTCAGATTTATGTGAAACGACACACCTTCTCGACGGCACAACGTCAATCAGACACAGAGGAATAGAAGAGGGGCTCACGCTAAAGTGACACTTGATATATGGGGGGAGAAATGGTTTCCGGGGGTGATGGAGAAAAAAAGTACTTTTGAAAGAGGCCAGACGACGACGATTTATTTGGTTCTCATGGGATAAATTAGCTAAACAGCGATCAAAGTTTTCAGATTTTTTATGAATGGACGAATGGGATAAATGTAACAAATCAGTCAGTTTCGAGGACTCTTATCAGTTTTAAGAGATAAAAATGTATATAATTATGCTCTTCGATTGAATTGAAATGTAGTCTCTCTAATATTTGGGTAGAAAGTAATCTAAACGAGGGAGCTGCATTTGAAATCCTGTTATCAGAAAGAAAGAATTCAATTCACTTCTAACTTTCTGGAAATTTTCTAGCTCATTGTTTTTAGAATGTTCTTTAACTTGATGAACTTACAGTATTCCATCAGTTTATTTTGCTGCTATTCAGTGATGCTCTCTGCAGTTGAACAAATGTATTCGACAATCAGTTACTTTCAATGAATGAAAACTAAAAGTCCATCTCAAGAGAATTATAATTCTAAAATGAAACTTGAAATACGTATTTCTTATCTCTTTCCTTCTTTTCTCAAATCCAAATTTCCAATTTTTCTCTAACTTTTTTCCCATGGTCACCCATAGCAACCTAAACTCTTTTCCCTTCTTCTTCTTTCTCTTGACTCCAAAGCCCCCTTTCGGAAGTTGCCTCTTTCCTTTTCCTTTTTCTCATCGGATACATAATTATTTTCCTCTCCTCCTCCCTTATTCTACAGAAAAAAAGAACAAACTACCAAAAGATAATGTGTCCATTTTCTTTTCCTAAAAAGAGAATAGAAGTCTTTCTCTCTCCTGTTTCCTCCTATTCCTACATCTTCTTCTTCTATATTTTTTCAACTCCTCATCAACTATTCGTGTTTTTTTCTTTCAAAAAGAGACTTCCTCCCATCTCTCTCTCTCTCTCTCTCTCTCTCTCTCTCTCTCTCTCTCTCCCTGAGGAGGTCTTTTCAAGAGAGCATTCGAGTATATTTTCTCTCGGTTTCAATTTGTTGTTTTCTCAACGAAGAAGCAGTCATTTTTCTTCAGAAATATGTATATATTAGGTGTCAGAGGAGGTAAGCAGCTTTCAGTCTGAGCAACTTCAAGTCGGTGGGAGTAAGCAGCTTTCGGATCTGGAACCATCGGAGAGAATAGGGAGGAGCTTCTTTTAGTATGAGCAACGTCCAAAATGTTTGAATACTTTTGATATTACTGTATTAGTCTAGAGTCTCTACTCCAACTGTATTTGGCAAATAAGTTCAAAACACTGGATATCTAAATGAATTCATTCTGAGATTCACTCATTCGGCCTCGAGAGGTATACATCACAGTGAATTAGAATAAAAAACAAAAAATTGAAAACAAGAATGGAGATCTCGAAAATATTTTGTATTTCGTAGTCTGATCTAACAGCTAATCGTTGAAAGAACGCTTAGCACCTCCAGAATGTTGTAGTTTGTAGTTCAAAAGGCTCTTCCCAAATTTCCCGTTTTCTCTTGTTATCCAGAAACTAAAAAAGGTCAGGAATCTCAATACATTCTCTCTCTTCTTTTTTCTCGTTTTCCTTCCAATTCCATTTCTTTTTCTCTTGTTCCTAATCATTTGATATTCATGGTCTTTTTTCTTTTTTTCTCGCCTTTTTCTTCCTTTTTTCCACTCTTCGAATCTTTTTTATTTCGAAATTCAGACATCTTTTGTTTCTGTCAGAAACAATGAAATATGATGGAAATCTTTGACAACGGAAACAAGAATATGAATTGAAATTGAAAAGTACAAAAGATTTGAAAGACCATTTCTCTCTCTCTGGGAACAAGAAGACTGTCTCTGTCAGATATACATACTTTCTAAATCGTTGCTCAACTATCCCTTCATTTAAACTTCAGTTTCCATATTCTCTCTCATCCCGAAGTTGTTCTTCTTCTTCTTATTTTCCTTTCTTGATCCAATTTCTTTCCGTTGTTTCTTCTATTCTACCGAAGGAGAGGACCAATATAATAATAAGAACAAGAGTGAAAATGAGTAAGTAATAATAACCTCTCTCTCTCATTTTCTCTTTTCCTCCAATTCGTATTCTTACACAACCAACATCCTCTCTCTCTCTCTCTCCCTCTCTCTCTCTCTCTCTCTCTCTCTCTCTCTCTCTCTCTTTTCTAATAATAATTAGTATTTTCTTTCTTTTTTCCGCTGCTTTCGCTTACTCCAACCCACCAAAAATTGAATTATTTCAACGCTGCTCTATTCTAAACGATGCGTCTGGTTTCTACAGATGAACGCAAGTAATTCTTCAATTTCTCTTTTCAAATTTGAAAGATTTGAACGATTTCAATCAGATACTGCAGTTATTTTCTTCTAGGATTCTTTCTTCTCTAGAGTCTCAGAACTGATGAATCCACCAGAGCAAATCTGAGTATTTTCTGAAAATAAAACAAATTAGAGAAGCAGAGAGATCTCGAAAAGGGGCGGAGCCTATTGACCAGAAGAAGAAGAAGAGAGAAAAGAGAAAAGAGAAGACGTCGGGAGTCAGATGAGAAGAAGAATTTTTTGGAAGGAAAAGAGAGCACCTAAATGCCTATTCGTCACTTTTATTGCTGTTTATTGAACAGAAATAACGGGTGTCCTTCTATTGATCACTTTACAAAAATACGAGATTCTGAACACTTTTCTCAGAAAAATAATTGTTCTCTGTTACATTTTTTTAATTTTTAAAAAATCTGTTTCACCGTCAGAATTTCTTCGATCAAATGGTCACCAGAGAGAGAGAGAGAGAGAGAGAGAGAGAGAGAGAGAGAGAGAGAGAGAGAGAGAGAGAGAGAGAGAGAGAGAGAGAGAGAGAGAGAGAGAGCTGAGTGGCGTCTGGCCTCTTTCATTAATTTTTCTCTCAACGACCCAATTTGATTCCAATTTCTAATCTCACTGAATCTGAATTTAATTTTCCTTTCGTTTACACCTTCATGTCCTTTTGCTCTCATTCTCCATTTCTTTCTTGACTTCATTTATCAGATTGTCTTCCCCCCTCTCTCTCTCTCTCTCTCTCTCTCTCTCTCTCTCTCTTCGTTTCATAAACTCCGCCCTCTTTTTTTCGTTTGCCCATTTCTTTTTCCAATTACTCTCAATTTCTGACTCTTGTAAAAGTGTGACCGAATATGAATTTTATGTCAATGGATCACTGATTTTCTAAAGAAAATTGTACTTTTCTTCCAATGGATTATGACTAAAACTCTCTTTTTTAGTCGAAATGAATTTTGATTTTTCACCTGATTTTGGTGAAGTTAGTTCCTCTTCTATCATTTATCTTTTTCCTTCTCCTCTTTTTGTCTCATATTCAAACCATCGAAACTTCAGAATAATCTGTCTTCAAATGAATCAAATAATGTGAGATGAGGAATAGAAAAAGCTGGTTGACACTTGTTTTATGTACAGTATTCCATGCCACGTGGGCATTCTCAAATCACAATGATTTGGACGAAAGAACGAAAAATTCGATGATGGAAAGATCTCATTGTTTTAGGTATTCATTTGAATTTCATTCGGACGTTCCATTAAATCATTGATTTTCAGTTGCGCCTCATTCGTGTATCTTCCTCTTTGGTCTCAACTAATGCATCATTACTATCCTCCAAAAAACTTTACTGATAGATGTTGGCAACCAGATTCTGGAATTGGATTGGTCCCTTGTAATTCGGCTTGTTTCACTTTGGTCGAAAGGATCGACGGTGAGGACTGTGAGTGAATATTCTAATCCTTTTTTCATTGCGGTTTAACTAATTTAGAAAATTAAACTTCATTTTAGTATCTCTTTTGAAAACGATTGCTCAGAAAATAATCAATTTCTTGACTTTACATTCAAAAAATTGGCTCCGCCTATTATCGATTCATTCATACAGTACGGGGAATACTGTAATAATTCTTCTTCTAATACTTCAGTTGACCTACTTCTTCCCGTATCCAGTTTTCCTTCTTCAGATCCATTTCTCAAGTGTGTACATACACTAGATATCTCCCTTTTTTTCGACTTTTTCTATTTCTTTTTCCTTCTTTCTACTAATGAAAAATGCGCGTGCATATGGCCTTTTTCGGTCAAAGAAAGAGACCAAAAAAGTCGAATTTTGAAAGAAATAGTAGATGAATTTGAGAGAATTTCTAGTGAAATGAGGTGTATTTCACTCTCTTTTCTCTGATGAAAAAGCAGAAGGTGTGTACTTTTGACATGCGGCTCTCTCTCTCTCTCTCTCTCTCTCTCTCTCTCTCTCTCTTTTGATTAGACCTCCTTCTTCTTCTTCTTTTGGATATACATTTGGAGAAAGAGAAACATGAATTCAATGAATTCGTTAACGAATGAAAAAGGAATGAAAAGATGTAAAAATCGAAAGGATTTTTGGGAGAAATTTCAAAAAGAATGTTTATGGAAAGTGCGCTCTAATGAGAAGATAAGGAATTGAATAAAAGTTTTAGAACAATTGAAAAAGCAGGAATCCATTCCATTCTGCACCATATCCGGATCTTTATTCTCTTTTTTTGGGGCCAGCCATTCATCATTTCCTGTTCTTTCTTTTATTACTTTTTAGAAAAGGTTTTAGACGATACTTACTTTTGAACATGAGTCTATTTCATCACTTGAAGAGGGATCGAATGTTTCGAGTGAACACATACCAATTGGTTATCATTTCTCTTTCATCTTTTTTCGTTTTAATCACCGGCTATTTCTAAAAGAACCAATTGGTTCCATCTTTTCGAAGGAAAAATACTCGTAAATCAAATAGAAAATGAAGAAAATGAATTGATGGGAATGATGAGTTTGAAGAAGAGAAAGAAGATCCTAACACTAGATACGGAGAAATGAGTGAAAGAAAAAGAAAAAAGAGAGATTTGAAGAGATAAACAGTTGAGCATCATCTCATTCGAAAGACTGTTTGAATGGGGGACTATTCATTTTCTCAATAATTTCTTCATATTTCCCCATCTCTTTCTACTATTTTTGTACGAATATTTACTACTGGAAATTAATTTTTCATAATCATCATTCTCTCGATTCTTTCGGAGACTACGACAACATAATTTGCTGCTCATCCCTATTTTGTCTCTTCTGCCACCAACCTAATATGATATTCCGGAAAATGACCACCCGAATAATTAGTTATATCCCATTCCATCCTCATCCTCTTCTTCTTTTCCATATTAGTATCCTCCATAAAAAATGAATGTCCAAATGGAGAAAACAACAATTTCAGAGGAGGAAAGAGAGAGAGAGAGAGAGAGAGAGAGAGAGAGAGAGAGAGAGAGAGAGAGATAATCCATCAATGTCTTTTTGTAAATTGATGGAAATGGAAAGAAAACGGTGCTCTCCGAAGACTTTGAAAGAATCGAAATGATGACACTTGAAAAATGAAATGGAATAAATAATTGGGGAAGAAAAATGAAAGAAAATGGAAGAAGAAACTCATTTGAATTGCATTGTTTTCCATCCGATTTCACAAACAGAAACAGAGAATTTAGGGTTCTTTTCCCGTTCCTTTCCCTAATATTTCTAACATTTCCCTCCTCTTCCATTTCAAATATTCGAATTTTCAGATATATCTGAACAACACGGAGTAATACGTGGATGTGTGGATCGTCTACTATTATTTGGATTGGATGATGACGTCAGAAATGTTTTGAGTGACTATGAAAATAGAAGAATATGTCGAACGACGGATCGAAAACTTCTGAGGTTGTTCCCGTTATCCGCACAAACGGATGTGGTAAGAATTCAACTCATTCCGAATAAAAACCATTTGTTTTCTGTCATTTCAGGTCCAATTCTGTTCTTGTAATGGTGATTTCTGCAACGATCATGATATGCTCCGTGAGCTAAGCTCCTCCCATTCTCTTCAATTCCACGTGGTTCTTTTCCTCATTTCCACGTGGATTCTTGTTTTATTCTAATGATTTCTCTTCCCGAATATGTGTCTTTCATCTTCCAAAACAATCGTTTCTCATCATCAAAAAAACAAAACAAATGAAAAATCTACATAATTTCTTTCAGACGAGTGATTTTATATGTTTCAGTCTTGATCAGAATTGTATCTTTTTCGTTATGTAATTCAATGAAATCTAACAAATACGTCTTTTGTAGTTTGTAGTTTGTAGTTTCAAAAGAATTGAAAATTTCATTTGAATTTCATTGATCTACAACCCGTTTTCCGACATTTTGAGAAGAAAAAAGTCAACGAAAATAGAATTATTACATGTAAAAATAGGAAAAATATCACTGTCTTCTTGGCCATTTTTTGATTTTTTTGTGGATGATTCAGAAAAAGAAAAGAATTATTTTCTTTCAACAGATAATGGAATCCATCGTTGACTCAATTGACGATTCAAGAGACTATCCAGACGAATTTCCAACTGAAAATTATGAATTTTCTGATGTTTTATCACTTGAAGAAACAAAAAAACTCACACATCCTAGTACTGGTTTCGCAACAAAAGTACCGTAATTCGTGTCATCTTTCACGTTTACAACAACTTTATGATTCAACAAATCTGATGGATTGATATCGATTTCGACACTGAAAAAAGGATTACTGTAGTTCAGGATTACTGTAGTTATGAGAGACTCACTGATTATCGAAATGCGGATTTCGAGTGTTTTTTGCCGTCGGTGTTTTCTTTTTGAAAACCTCCTTATGCCCGTCTAATGCCACCAATTTCACCTGAATTCTCTTCTTTTTTGTAGTCTTTGTAGTCTTTACTTACCGAAACATATGGATTACATTGATCTTTTTTGTCAAAAGTCATCAAATCACGACATCGAATCACAGCGATTTTCAGCTGATTCACCAATTCGTCAAAGTCGATTTTGATTTCGATTTCTCCACGATTTTCATCGGCTCTGAAACTAGAAAAAGTTGGAAATCGAAGAGAAAAAGAGAGGATTTCTGACCTAGTTTCTCTTTTTTTCATTTCATGTTTCGATCGGAAAAGACGTCCCAAACGACTATTTGATCTTCCATGACTATTCAGAGAACTATTTGAATCGGATCGAAGAATCTGAAATAAAGATGGATTACTGTAGTTATAAGTAAGAGAGAGAAAGGAGGGAAACGTGACGACAGTGGGAGAGGAAAACAAAAAATTATTGTGTGGAAAATGCGGTTATCTTTTTTTTGAAAAAGCTTGATTTCATAATTTTCTGAAATTTAAAATGAACAAAAATGAACAGAAATTGTTGATTAAAGTGCTTAAAACTGACCAATTTTTGGAATTTTCCAAGTTTTTTTTCCTGAAAACTTTCATTTTCTTTTTCAATTCAGAATATGATTTTTCTAATTCTTTATCCTGAAATCTCTTCAAACGTCCTTTTTTCGTTCGAATCTATTGTAGTTTGTATTTCTTCTCACCTGATAATTATCAACATTCAATTTAATCTCAACATCGTCTTCAGCAGCGTCTAAATTCACTGTCTTTGCTGGTTCAACGGCAATTGCATCTCCATTCTGTTGACCTGCTTTTCCATTTGCTCTTTCGATATGAAAAGCTGAAAGAAAATGAATGTTTTCAGTTGAAAATCATGACAAACCGTTTCCATATTCTCCAAGAACATCGTGTCCCAATTCATTATTCTTCTCTTTTTTCGGTTTTCCTTGAATCAAAGCCTGAAATTTCAAAAATCAGAGTTTTATAAGTGGGAAAAGTGATGAATGAACTCTTAAAATTAATGAAATGTAACATTTTATAACTTTTCTTTCAATTTAAAATGTCTAAACTGAAGCAAATTAGAAGCGTTTTGTGGAACATTCTGCGAATTCTAGCACTTAAACTCACAAAATAATACATTTTTGAAAGAAATGCGCTCTATCGAACACCCCAAAGATTCGGCGGAAACTCAAATAGTTGTCCTAATCTAAGCAGCGATCAATCAAATCAAAAAGCGCCTCAAAATGAAAAATTGAGAGAAAAATCAAATGTCTACATTATTTTTCAGCTTCTCGTCTTCCTTTTCTCGTTGAATTTCTTGCATCTTGTCCGAATCTCCATCTGATTTTTGGAGAACCTATAATGATGGGTTACGGTACATTTAATTGTTTTTTGAAGAAACGATTAGAAAATGTAAGAAAATGGACAAAAAGTAAGTACCACCAATCACCAAAATATGGAAAAAATGTCAAAATTGAAATCACGACACGAAGATGAAAACACACGAACAGCCGAAAGAGAAAGAGTAAAATAAGCGACGAATGACAGTCGGATTGAAGCAAGTGCGCTTCATTGATAATTTGAAGGTTTAGGTATTAGAGCAGCGTTTATGAAGAAAAGCAACGGGTGAAGTTAGGAAATGGAACACACTTTCCTCGTTTTTCATCGGAAAACACAAAGAAAAAAACGAATTGAAAATTGAAAACACGAGAAACTGCAAATGTTGAAAACTCACCCGAATCCTGGTTGTGATGACAATTGGACTCTGATGAACACCTAAAGTGAGCATATGCATCTGTTGATTCTGTTCAAGATTTGGTTCTTTGAGAAGAGTTGTCAAAGGAATACTGAGATTTCCGAGAGATCGACGAGTTCCATCGTCGATTGCCTTCAAAGAATAAGATTAGAACTGAATTCTTCTGAAAATCTCACCTCAAACTTCAATTCCTGACCTTCCAAATGACGAACAAAAAACAAGAATTTCGATTGGAATAATGGATTCACAGTTTTCACTTTGACCGGTGTTCTCTGAATTTGTTTCCCTAGACCAACTTCTACGAAAGGAGACGGCTCCAATTTTGATTTCGGATACTGTAAAAAAAATGAAATCTCTAATAGAAGGGCATCGAGGAACTCACTGGTAAATCAGCGACAGAATCGATATAAACCATCAAAAGAGCTGAATGAATCGGTTTATCAGCTTGTCCCCATTCGGCTTCCCATTCTTGTTTTTCCAAATGTTTGAGATCTGTCGAGAGATTCATCCACGTGGATTTGATATGAAGATCTCCGTGTTTACATCCTTCCAATGGATACCACTGAAAGAAAAACAAGAATTCAAGAGAGATTCAAAAAGAAATTAAAACTGACTTTATCAATAGTTCCTTTGGCTTGAACCAATTTCAAATCAACTGAAAGTCTTCCCAATTCTTCATCTTTTCCCTGATCTTCATCAAATAATTCAATTCGAAGTTTCTGTCCATCTGCTTGATCGACAACTGCTTCAAAATATTCATTCCATATTGGATTCAAATCATCATCAATTGTTCTCGTTTTAAAGAATTGTGATCCCACTTGAATCTCGGCGTATGGATCTGATTTTCCTTTTTTAATGAATGAAATGTCTCGGTTTTCAAGATTTCTTGCTTCGATTACTTTCAGTCGAACGACTCCCTGAAAGAAGGAAAAAGAGGAAGAAGATAATGTTAAAAGAGAAATGAAAATACTCACATCTGGTTCCGGGAAATACAATTTAGTGACATCGACGTCCGGAGCCAATGGAACAACAATTTCATTTGGAAGGACACATAACGCTGCGATCTGTAATCTCTTCATTATAAGGGCATGACTCTTTTGGATTACTGTACCTGACTATTGATAACACTTCGAATGGCGTCAATTAATCCAGGTAATTCAACCATTTCTCCCATTCCAGTCAAATTAAAATCCATTTTTGGCATTTCAAGGAATGTTCCTGAAACTCCGCCCACCATTGGAGGATACGGTAGAAGAGGTTTAAGAATTGCTCGAAGTTTACCGGAGAACTGGAATAAAAGGAATTGATCTTCTTCTGAATTTCCATTTTCTCACTTGGATATTATTCATTCCACCCTGAAATCCACAACAAGAAACAGTGAAATCAGCGTCTCCCGCATAGGCGACATCCATATCGACAATGATTCGATCTCTTCCAACATTCGTTGTATATACTTTTATTCCTCCGACTCGACACGGTATATCACCCATATCCATTTTTGTGAATTTGAAGTTTTTAAACATTCCAGGCATTTGGGCCTAAGAGAGAAAAAGAGAATTGAAATCTTTCATCTGAAGGAAAAAATTGCTCACTTTAACCTGTGGAATAATGAAATCATTCATGAATGTTTTCGTGTATTCTCCAACATAAGGCCACAATTGATGAATCACTTTATTCATCCATTCGACTCTTTCCGTATCTGGAAACTGAACCCAAGCAGGCAAATCTTGTAATTGAGCCATAATAACTTCTCTTTCCCGAAGAGCAGTCGCTCGAAGAGATATTAATCTGAATGGATTTTATATTCAAAGTCCAGAATACAAATACTACAAACTACAATTACCTTCTTTCTCTTTTCCTCCATAAATAGCTTTTCGTTACACTGGCAATGACAATAATCAGAACCCATACAACTGAATAATCCCATTTTCCTGGAAATAAATTGATATTTTCGAGTGATTTTCTTTGAATAAATACCTAAAAAGAATGTAAATGTAGAGAGAAGAGCACTACCGATTAGAGGGACCACGTAGGATTGCCACGTCATTGGGTCCGGTGTAGGTGGTTCTGAAAATGGAAATTAAATTGGGATACCGATGAAGAAGTTTAGAACAATCAGTAATCTTCGGAGATTTATCTTGAAGCTACTTAGACTACAAACTACAAAGAAACTCTGATTTCTCTAGAAACCCTTCATTCAGAAAACGCCAAAAAAGGAGGTTTTTGTTTACTTTTCTACTCGGTTTCACCTAAATAAACACGCCTTTTCAAGTCAAAAAACGACAGAAAAACGAAGAAATTCTGGAAATTCGAATCTCAAAATTCCAAAAAAAGATGTGTTGTTTTTTCTCATTTTCACGCGAAAAAAACAAGAACAAAAGCAGAAAAATGAGAGATACAAATAGTTGAGAGACGCAGAGAAACAGAAAAAACTTTTTTGCGTGGAGGAGAAGATGAAGAAGAGCAAGAGCAACTAGAAGAAGAAGAAGAAGAAGATGGAAAAGAAGAAGAAAAAAAAGGGAGTGAAGCCATGGAGAAATGAGGGAAAACGGGGGTGAAAGAAGCACAAAAATGGAAAGAATCGACAGAGCAGTGTTCAAAAGAGATCTAAAAAGATCAGAAGAGAGAGTACTTTCATTCTGAACTCAGATTTTTCTGCTCAGCTAATCATTTGAATTACTACACATCTATCTCTCTCTCTCTCTCTCTCTCTCTCTCTCTCTCTCTCTCTCTCTCTCTCTCTCTCTCTCTCTCTCTCTCTCTCTCTCTTTCTCTCTCATTTCTCTCTCATTTCTCTCTTCAATTAAACTCAATGGACGTGTCAGTAAACACAAAAAAGAAATGAATTGAAACCAGATGAGACTCAAGTCTAGACAAAAAAATCGAGAATTCGTTGGGAAAGTTTTCAAATTCTTCGAAAAACTTTCAGAAAGAAAACCGATTTCGGAGACTTTTATTCCTATCTTTTTGTGTTTAATTGATAAGAAAAAAGAAAGGTTGAAAGTGATTAGTAACAGGGAAAAAGAAATAAACAGAGTCGACTTTTGACCTTTTAAACCCTCCAAAACCTCCCAGTCTTAAAATCAAAAAAAAAAAAGAAATCTGCCATGTCATTTTGAGTTTTATGTCTTTTTTCCTTTGGTTTCCACAATACATTTTTGAAATTTCCCCCGAGAGTCTCACTGAGAAAATCAAAGAATTATGAAGTAAACTTCTGGAAGTACAGATGAGAGGATATCTAGACAGACGTTTCGTTTTCTGATCAAAATCCTCTAAGCCAATGAATTGTATTTCCTTTTCTCCGAGCCAATTAGCTTCTTCCCTGTTGAACGAAAGGAGAACTCATTAACTTACTTTTCTTTTCTTCTTCCATTTTTTCCGTTGTTTCTTGAACCTTTTGGTAGTTTTCGGACGAGGTTCTAGTTCAATTTCCTGAAAAAACTGAGAGTAAAAAGGGAAAAAAAGGCCTTTTTTAGAAGAAAGGAAAAGGAAAAATGAAGAAAAAAGGTGAGAATAGTAGGTGTGACAAATGGAAAATTGGTGGTTCTGAATTGAGATTTTAGTGGTTCGACTATCAAAAAACAATGAGGAAATATATGAAGATGAAAAGTTGAGAGGTTGGTTGCTAAGAAACATTTTCATTCTTTTGTATTCTTAGACTTCGAACGATTAGAACACAATTTCATGATTGAGAATCAAGAGATCACAAGGAGAGAAAAGGGAAATTGATGAACTGAGAGAGAGAGAGAGAGAGAGAGAGAGAGAGAGAGAGGGGGGGAAATTAGAAATTAGAAAAAGAGTGACGGAGGGTCTGTCAGATTGTGTTCTTCAATTTCTTTTGTAATTCAAAGTGTCATCCTTTTTTCCCAAATCAAACAGAACTTTCCATAGATGAGCCCTCTGATTTCTGGTGGTTCGAGGCCTTCGAAGAGGTGAAAAAACTAACAAAAGAATAGAATGGGGAGAGGAAAACTTGGATATTCATGACTGAAGAGAACCTTCTTGTTTTTCTTTTTTTTCGTTTTTTGGGGTCTCTTCAGTAAGGTTTCCGCCTACTCAAAGTGGAAACTGTCTTTACCCCTGATTAGTATAGAAACTGGAGGATTGAACTCTGATTACCTACTTCAATTCTCTACAAAGAAGGAAGTTATGAAAATAATGCGATCATCTTCTGTCCACAAATAATAACGATTCCTTTCTATTCCTATCACCTCTTCCTCTCTCTCTCTCTCTCTCTCTCTCTCTCTCTCTCTCTCTCTCTTCCCATCTCTCTTATCATTTTCTTATCAATTCTACAATTCTACACATCCTTTTACACTCTATATATTGATATATAATTGTAACAAACAAAAAAAAAGAATCAGAAAAAGATGAACACAGAAGAATCGGAAAACAGAAGGTATTTAGCAACAGATTCCATTTCTCTCTGCGTTTCTTCAAAACAAAACGCTCTCTCACTGATTTTTCTCTGCGTCTCTTCATCTCTACATTCGATTGTTATCGTTTTCTATTATTCAGAGGTGTCCAGAAAGTGAAATAAATGTTTTGTAAATCTATTTGATTCACGATAAAAATGGTCTGAAGTTTAGCAGCGTTCAGAGGAAAATCAGTTGAGAAGTGTTCACTTTCCTACGGATTTCTGAACACTGCTCATCTTAAAAGAGATAAATGAAATCTTTGTAAAAATGAAAAAGGATTGTGAATTGGAAACATATTTATTCAATTTTGTCTGATCGATGGCGGAGCAGATCACAAACAAAAGAATAGAGGAAAAGAGTTCTTTTGTTGACACTTTTTCTCACTTTTTCTACAAAAAATGTTTGGTTTTGTATTGGTTTTTGTCGTTCAGTAGCCATCAAGTGTCACTGAGTCAGAGGATGAATCAGATGATCCGAGCAAAAATGGAATCTCGAACACTGCTATTTGAGTGGGTAAAAGTTAGCTAAACTTCGTTCAAATCTGCAACCCACTTCTGCAACCCACTTCCTTAAATATGGAAAGTATAGCGCAATACATTTTGTCGACGTGGCCTATGTCCCCAAAATTGTGTCCAACAAAATTTCGACACAAACGTGTCCGCAGCGGTTTCTCAGCTTCTGTTCGACAGTTTTTTTTCGTTTTTTCACCATTCGATAGGAAATTTATTCTATATGATGCACCTATTTTTAGATTTTTGATTAGAGAATTTTGAGCCGAGTTGTGTGCATTCTTCGAAAGCATACCTCATTTTTCGGTGTTTTTGGAGGGGGAGAGACGCGCGCCGAAATAGGCCCTCTTTCGGCGCTTGTTACTCGGCTCCTACCTGACCGATTTTGATAATTCTTTTTTTATCCATTAGATAAATTGCCCATAAGTCATATTATATACTTTTTACCCATGATTTATGTGAAAATAATTTTTATATTTGTGGTGGGGAAAAGTGTCTTTTTTTATTTTTCAAAAGTTTTTCGCCTTTGTGGTGGCTCTAATTTTGTCAAATCTATGGATATGAGAATAAAATCCGATAGAGACAAAAATTCTGCGTCGACTGATATAAGATTTAGCCGAACTTTAGTTCAAAAATTTTTCAGGAAACGGGAAAAACGTGATTTTTTGGGGTTTCTTAGGTCTCCTGAAAAATTTTTGAACTGAAATTTTTTTGATTTGACACTCAAATTACTTCATGTTTGAAAACAAAGAGGGAAAAAAAATTTCAGCTTGATCGGAAAAGTTTGAACCAAGTTATGACAAAAAGTTCATTTTTAGGCAAAATTAAATAAACGAAATTTTTTGGTTCGCATTGTTTTGCAGATTTCTTTATATGAATCGATAGAGTTTTGTTCGCTGATTACAATGATATATAATTTGATATAGTTTTGTGGCGAAATACGGGCGAAAATTGGGGGCAAAGTTTCAGAGCAGGCTCCGCCCCCTTTTATTACTGCGTGCGCGAAGCGCACCTCTGTCACGAGGTCTATTCGGCCCGAACGAGCGGAGCGAGTGAGGGACGGATAGACCGGCACACCTGGAAACCCCCTAACACCCCCCGGAAGCTATCCTCTGATCTCGGGCCGAAGGCCCGATTAGGAGCTCATTGAAGCTTAACACATAGGAGCAGAGCCTCTTTTACGAGGTCTATTCGCCCCGAACGAGCGGAGCGAGTGAGGGGCGGATAGACCGGCACACCTGGAGACCCACTAACATCCTCCAGAAGCAAACCTCGGGCCGAAGGCCGGGTGAGAATCTCATTGAAGCTTAACATATAGAAGCAGAGCACAACGCGTGGCATAGCCACGCCTAGCTTTTGAGCCCGTTAGGGCTCAAAAGCTAGTCCTTAAATATGGAAAGTATAGCGCAATACATTTTGTCGACGTGGCCTATGTCCCCAAAATTGTGTCCAACAAAATTTCGACACAAACGTGTCCGCAGCGGTTTCTCAGCTTCTGTTCGACAGTTTTTTTTCGTTTTTTTACCATTCGATTATTTTTCAGAAGTTTTTCGCCTCTGTCGTGGTTCTAATTTTGTCAAATCTATGGATATGAGGATAAAATCCGATAGAGAAAAAAATTCTGCGTCGACTGATATAAGATTTAGCCAAACTTTAGTTCAAAAATTTTTCAGGAAACGGGAAAAACGTGATTTTTTGAGGTTTCTTGCGTCTCCTGAAAAATTTTTGAACTGAAATTTTTTTGATTTGATACTCAAATTACTTCATTTTTGAAAACAAAAAGGGAAACAAAATTTCAGCTTGATCGGAAAAGTTTGAACCGAGTTATGACAAAAAGTTCATTTTTAGGCAAAAGTAAATAAACTAAATTTTTTGTTTCGCATTGTTTTGCAGATTTCTTTATATCAATGGATAGAGTTCTTTTCGCTGATTACAATGATATAAAATACTTGATAGTTTTATCGCGAAAGAGGGGCGAAAAAGGGGGGCGAAGTTTCAGAGCAGGCTCCGCCCCCTTTTATTACTGTGTGCGCGCAGCGCACCTCTGTCACGAGGTCTATTCGGCCCGAACGAGCGGAGCGAGTGAGGGGCGGATAGACCGGCACACCTGGAAACCCACTAACGTCCCTCAGAAGCTATCCTCTGATCTCGGGCCGAAGGCCCGATTAGGAGCTCATTGAAGCTTAACCTATAGAAGCAGAGCTTAATTCTAAATACGAGGCCTGTTCGACCCGAACGAGCGAAGCGAGTGAGGGGCGGACAGGCCGGCACGCCTACTCCCATTAACAAGGCCGCAGGCCGTACTCCCATCCCGCGCCGCAGGCGCGGGTTACTCTTCAGGATCTCATAGAAGCTTAACCCATAGAAGCAGAGCTTAACGCTGGATACGAGCTGACCGATTTTCATAATTTTTTCCCCCTGACCGATTTTCATAATTTTTTGACCAGAAGATAGGAAATGTTTGCAGTCTTATGCCCCTTCTTTCAGATTTCAAAAATGTGAATTTCTAAATTTTCTACAGTCATTTTACTGCTTTTTCAGCACTAAATTTTCACCTTCCCAGGGGGAAAGTGGTCGTCTCTACACGTAAACAATAGTGGCCAACGCGAGCCCGTTTCGATGTCGGGCGCTGCATTTCTATACCTCCCTGCCTCTGCTCGCGCGCGCGAGGCGATATGAAAATAAAAAACGGGTTTTGTGGGATATTGAAAACAGTAAGAAACGGTTTTTTGGGAGAATGATTCATGATTAAAGTGATTTGAATACTAAAAGCTCAACACGCGGAACGCGTCTGGCCTGGCCGCCGGAACGAGCGGAGCGAGTGATGGCGGTCAGGCTAGTCGTAACAGAAAATAATGAAATGAGCAGTAAAACACAAGTGATTTTTGAACGCCGATTCTCCTGATTCTTCTCCAACAAAAAGCCAAAATCATCAAAAATTATTAGTTCTCCTCTCGGAAGAAAATACTAAATTTTATGATTTTCTTCTCCGATATTTTTGATTCGAGAGTTAGAGAAATACAGTAATCTTATTCTCAAAGTCCTCCGGATTTCCTGAATTCGAATCAACCGGAAACTCGTAATAATCGAAAAACGGTGAATTCGGAAATCAGAATTTCCGGAGATTCAGACTCTTTGAATTAGTCGGAAGTAATGGAATACGGATGGGTACGTAGGTATCCGGAAACTATTTCTCTGTTAGAGACTGCAGGGATTACTGTAGTAGAAAAAGATGAGTACCGTATCCTTTCAGGAAACTACAATAATCCGATCTTTGCCGAATTCAGTCCGCTGTCAAAAAAAGCTCTCGCTGATCTGAATAAACTTCGGAATCTTCGAGTTCTTGAGTTCTATGAAGCACTCGATGAATTATATTTGACAGGAGGATTTGATAAGAAAGGAACTATCAATAGTATCATTTTATCTCAAAAGGAAATCCCAAATCCCACTTTTAATCTGTTGATTCGAACTCTGAAAATCACAAGAAAAGAATTGAAAAACGGAGATTCATCGTTGAATGAATTGAATTCTGTGTCAGAGCGATGATTCGATCGCTTCGAAGCTAATGACAGAACGATTTGAAGTTGAAATCTCTGAAGATCAAGTTCCAATCTATCGATCAATTATTGAATATCTTACTGCTCTTTCTGTTGACAGTGCCTATTTTCTTCGATATCTTCGTAGTTTAAAAGACATTGCTGATACGGGAAATTATGAGAATTTCATGAAATGGCTGGTTAGATTTTCTCAATTATCCCGTGATAACAAGTGGAGAGATGTTTGGAATTCGATCAAAGAAGCATCTGATATTGTTTCTTCTTATGAAGATGAACTCATTGCTCCGTTTAAAGGATTGAAAGAAATTGTCACTGGAAGTTACGAAGAGATCTTTTTGTCTATGAAATTACTTTTGGAGGGCGGAAATGTGGAATCGAAGTGCAAGTTCATTAAAGAATTTTTCACTGGATTGAAGGATAGAGATACTGTTCTTGAAGTGAGTTTTCGATTGTTTTAGATCATTTTTTCATTTGATTTCTATCAGGAAATTGGAATTCAAGTATCAGAAATGCATGATTGGATTGATTCAACTGAATACGTGGATGCTCTTGTGGATGTTCTGAATGCAGCTGACACTTATCCAAATCTGAATCGTCTACTTGAATTCCATGGAAAATATACAACTGTTGACAAGAAACCATTGGAATCGATGGATTTAATTGACAATTTCATTCGATATTTGGAACAATCGGGAAGATGGAATAAGAAGGTATGAATGTTCTTTTAGGGATACTGTAGGTCCATGTTAAATATTGTTTTTGTGAATTGTGATTGTTTTAGAATTCTCACAGTGTCTTATATATATATATATAACTTTTATGATCTCGCTGAATTCTTAGAAAACTTCATGCTTATTTTCTGAATTTTTCAATTTAATGGCTGATCGAATACGAACATCTCTCTTAGATTCTCTTCGATATTCAGTCATCTGAGCCATCTTTTTCTGTTCAATTCGCCGTTTTCTGAAATCAGTAGACCGTATTCTTTTGCAAAAATCTCTGAAAACATAAAGTTCAAAAGTCTAAAATTTGAATTTTTCAGTAGAAAGAACAGATTATTTCGATGTTTTTTCAGAGGGAAAAGCACGTTTGTTTTTGTATTTTGTTGATTTCTTTCTTGTTGTTTTAATGTTTTGTAGTCTTTGTAGTCTTTGTAGTCTTTGTAGTCTTTGTAGTCTTTGTAGTCTAAAATTCAATCAATTCCAGAATCTCCTTTCTATTAATTTCGAAGAATCGAACATTTGGGCTGACTGAAAGCCTTTCTATCCTTCTAAAAATGGGCTTTTGACATATCATTTCATGGTACGGACATCCGGATAAACAGAATTTCGACTGCTTTTCATTCATTTATTTTCTGTTTTCAGAGATTCCACGTCAACTGAAAATCCACATTTTCTATTTGGAAATATTAGGTCAAGCCAAAAGTTTTGCATCAAACAGAACACATTGTTTGAATATAATTTTATTCATTTATTTTCAATACCAGTTAACATAATATGCACCATCATGATCAACAGTCTACTGCCAACGGATAGGTAGCTGTTCGATTCCCTTTTCGGTAGAACTCCCGCAGCTTACTATCGAAAATAGCTTAATGCTCGATTTTGAGATGGTCTTCGTCTTGAAACTCCTTTCTGTCTAGGAAGTGAGTGAGAGAAAAAACGACTAATAATCAGGAAGTATCATGTCCGGAGAGTACGGTAAATAGAGTAGAGTTGTCCATCCTAGTCTCGGAATTTTCTGACAAGTCATCTTCGCGACACATGGTCAAGAGGTATCGTGGAGCAAGTGAACTCGACCCTTTTGCCTTGCTTTTGTCAGAGACTTTGATTGATTTCTTGCAGTAGAGGTCTGTTGTGACTGTTGTATTAGTTGGTAAAAGTTCTTAGTGAACCGACCCTTCTACGCTTCACCAGATGCTCAAAAGTGGGATTTTGGACGTAACTCTCATTTTGGTGTTGGAACTCCAGAATCCCCAGGTTTCAGTCATTGACGTATATGATGATAGTTGACGTAGAGTGTCCACTTCTCATCCCACATGAGAACTTTAGAGAGTCTCGCTCTCTTCCCTCTTTATGACAGACGAGAAGATGTGACATCCACTCTCATCATTGGCTGTGGAGCCAACAGAAGTGATGTCCGCTAAGTTGGCATTTTCCAGGGAAACCAAAACTCGGGAAGATAGTTTTAGGTATACTTTGATAGTACTCAAGCTTGTTTAAAAAATCTACAATCAATTGTCTAGGGCCCTCATTAGCCAGCGCCAATACATCGTTTTCAAATAACAACATAAGTCGATTACTATGGAAAAATCATTTGATTCTGGCTCTCTAACCTTGAGATTTCGGAACAAACTGACAACTGTTTCTTCATTAACAGTACAAGGACTTAACAATATACTAAAAAGATCGCCATTATGTCTCCGTGAAAATTGAAATCGGGGTTGTGCAAAATTAGCTATCTGAATTGCCCTCACGTTACTAGCCCTAGTTGGCTCCTTGAAGCTGTCACTGAGCTAAATTTTTATGTATACGTAGTCTATATACTGTCCCTCATATACTCCAAACATGAAATGTTTGGGATGCTTCTCGAAGTTTTTAGACAAAAAAGAAAATTTGATGCAAAACTTTTGGCTTGACCTAATATATTATTTTTCTCCGGTTGGATTACAAATCTCTCACTTATTTTTCTTCTTTTTCTCATTTATTTTTCATATAAATATTTTATTTTTGAACTGTTTTTATGAATGTTTTTCAATGAGTCATTTCTCTGATTCAGTTCGAATTCATCTCAATGACCAGTCAATGAATGATTCAATCTTTGGATACTGTAGAGTTACGGTATCTTCAGAATCTCCCCAGTCCAAAAGATAATTTGAACTTTAAAAAGAGATTTCTATTATATTCGAAATCCTTATTCATCACTTATTTTCGTTCTTTTTCATTTTTGTTTCCATTTTCTTCTTCTTCTTCTTCTTCTTCTTCTTTTTCTTATTCTTCCAATCGAGATTCTCGCTTATTGCGGCCAACCATTAACACACCCTCCATTCGTTTTACCATTCCCGAAAATAGTAGATGAATAAAAGAGAGCGGAATAGAGAGAAACAGACTATAAATGTGGCAATTAGGCGATATAACCAAGGTCTTCACACCGTGACCAACTCCTTTTTCTCTTTTTCTCTTTTTCTCTTTTCTTCTTTTCTTCTTTTTCTCATTTTGGGATTTCAATTATACTGAGAGTGTTCTTCTGTAGTTTTGAACGGAGATTCCCAGAAGAGAGCAAAATGAACAGAATAAGAAAAAAGAAGAAGAAGAAGAAGATTTGAAAATGAGAAGAACGGAGTATTGTCCTTGAAGTTGTCAATCAGAAAAAGACAAAGTTGAGAATGGAAGTTCGAAATGAAAAATGAAAAAGAACTTTAAAGAGTACAACTTCTCTCTCTCTCTCTCTCTCTCTCTCTCTCTCTCTTTCTCTGATCCTTCTTGGAGAAGACAGTCAGAACCATCACAAATACCATTCCATTGCTTCCAGAATATCATAAAATTCTAAATCCGGTTTCAGAAGATTCCCATTGTTTAGTCCGATCAGTACAGAGAACTTTGCATCAAAAACTGGGACTTGAATGTTTATAAATTCAGAAAATAATTAGATCCAACCAGATGTCATCCACATGGAATCATCTTTCGGATTCTGGTTCCAGAATACGAAAAGAAGTGAATTCAGTGCAAGTTGGTATTCGTCCAACAAGTAAGGACGGTCAATTTTGATGAGCAAGAAAGGATGAATCCATTATGATAATGCATGGAGCCCTTTGTCATTTTACAACAGATAAACGACAATGAGAGCCAGGTGATTTGCATTTGGAAATAGTGCAAGTCTCTCTCTCTCTCTCTCTCTCTCTCTCTCTCTCTCTTTCTCTCTCATTCACTCACTTCCCCTTTTTTCATTCATTCTCCTTTTGTATTTTATGTGTACACTGTGCACTCATTCAACTCATTCATCGTCTCTCTTTTCAATTCTTTTTGTCGCCACCTCGACATACATTCACTACTCTTTTCCGACGTTCATCGATCTCTTTTTTCACTTCTTTCCGATATTTTCATTTACAAAAGCACCAAAAGAAAGTCAAATAGAAGACAGAAAAATGAGAAAAAAGAAAAAGAAGAGGATGAGGAAAATCGAAAAAAAATGAAAAGAAATGAAACACGGAAAGTCGGAAAAAGAAGAACAAAAAACCGTCTAGACTACAAAAACTCTGATTTTTGATTCTCTAAAAACTATTTCGTTAAGTGGAACTAACAGAATATTCTAAGGGATCCTATCGGATGAAATTATGTTTTTGATCAGAAAAGATAAATACGATTCTCTGAAGTGAGCTTCTCTCGATTTCAGATCAAGGCATCGAATCTCTTTCAAAAGAATACGGTGCCGTTATATTAGAGCAAAGACATCTAAGATCTTCTTTTTTGTATAATATAGATCTCCATGAAATCTTTGAAAATATCGGAAAGAATTGAGAAGAATGGTTCTTTTTCTGCCGATTTGAACTGTTTTTCTCTTCTTTCTTCTCCTTCTTCTTTCATTTTCTTTTTCCTTTTTTAATCGGTTCTTTTAATCTTCGACGTGGATGCACTCGTCAATCAAAACTTATCGACAACTGTGATCGATGGAAGAAGAGAAAGAGAGAGAAAGAGAGAGAGAGAGAGAGAGAGAGAGAGAGAAAGGGAGAAGATGGAATAAGCGACGATTCTAATTTCGGTTTTTTCTCAGGTTTTGTTTGGAAGACATTTACATTTTCTCGTTTCGAATTCTTCCATTTTCTTTTCCGATTTCTTCGATTTATTCATGAATTTAACTTTTCGTTCGTGTCAGAATTCATTTTAAAACTGAAAAAACCTAGAAACGTCTCGAATCTCACATTTTTGTATACCTAAAAATTGCTATTGAATCAACCGATTTCTCTCCGATCAATGATTTCTTCGCCCCAATTACTCTGAAGGTCTTGCAATCCAATTCTGAATCTCTGAAATTCTCATTCTACAGTATCCATACACTTTTCGGTTAATCTCCGGACAGTCTGCGGTCGCCACGCTTGTTAACTTAGAAGCCACGCCCCCTTTCTCTCTCTCTCTCTTCCAACTCTCCCCATAAGGCCCCGCCCACTTTTTTTGCAATCGGCAACCTCCTCCTCCTCCTCCCCCTTCTGTGTGTCCTTCATCCATTCATTCGGAGGTCTTACCTTCTCGTGAAGACATTCTCGCCTTCTCTTCTTCTTCTTCTTCTCCATTTATCCATCTGTTTTCTATCTATATTCCCTTATTTCTGAATATTCGAATACGTAAGTGAATGAATAAAGTGTGTAAATGAAAAAGAGTGAAGCTGAAGAGAGCCGTCTATTGACAGTTCGATTCTGTTCATTCGGTTACTGTCATGGAGTCGCTCTCTTCAGATGATCCCTTTCAACGCTATTTTCTCTTTTAATTTTCATTTTTTGATCGGAATTCCATTTTGAGAATAGAGTCATAATCCATCTACAGAATAAACGAAGACTCTCGAAAGGTAAGAGACCTAATAATAGTTTCCATGGAAATAAGTGAAAGAATTAATGAAACGAATGGATGGAAAACTGATACTAAGCTCCTATCAGAATACGAAAGAATCCAATTTTGAATTATGAACTGTGATTTCAAATTTAATTATTTTCTGGTGTATTTAGGTGAAAATTAATTTCAAACCAGGAATACAACGATCAATTCATTTTCATGAAATAATTAATATAAAAGGGACTGAAAACAAATCGAATCGTTCAAAAATTAACGAGAATTCAAATTTTAGAACTGTTTTATGTTCTTTCCGATGAAAACATTGATACCGGCATTCGATGAAAATGAAATGCGATCTTACAGATTTCAAGATTCTTCTCTGTTTTCAGTTATCGCTGAAATAACGAAATAAAATCGGATATTCTCGCAAAGCTTGGGACAAGGCTCTTAGAAGTTTGGTTCGAACTTCCAGACGCCAACAAGTCTGGTAGAAGTCTGATTGGAGTCTAGGCCTATCTTTGACGTTTCCAATGGCTCTGCCTCTCTCGTCCATGAGAATATAGAGTTTTGAATCAAATTTTTTTGAATCGATCTATGTTTCTGTAATCGTTCACGAAATCAGAAGATCAGCTTTCATTTTTGGAGTGAATTCCTTTTTTTTAATCGACAATCCAGGTGTCAGACACACTCATTTTACGACCAATTCTCTTTTGTCTCTAAACGTTCTTTTTCCTATTTTTCTCTCATTTTCCCCAAAAAAGAAACGATAAAAAGTGCTTGGTGTAACCGATTTTTATAGGTTTTATTGGCCCGTAAAACAGTTTGAATACCAGAAAATAGGCGGCGAAGATTCGATTTGGAAACTTTTTTTTTTGAAAAATCAATAGAAGATTTGTGATTTGAGTGAATGAAAAGAGGGAAATGTCCTTGGTTTAACATCATCAGCACACACCTTTTCTCCGTTTTCGCAAATTTATTTCACGCTTGATTAACTCATTCATTAGAAGAAATACCGTCGACTATCGACCTGATTTATATCTGAGAAAGACTTGGAAAAGAAGAAAAAGAAGTGAGAATTTGATGGATTTCAGATGATTATACAGATGAAGAGTGACTTTGAAACAGAAAGAGAGAGAGAGAGAAAGAGAGAGAGAGAGAGAGAGAGAGAGAGAGAGAGAGAGCGGTCTCCTCCTTTTTCTGATTAGTAGAGCCTAACACCAACCCGATTCTTACGTGCCAAAAAGAGAGATAGACGTAACGGCAAGGTTACGGTACTCAATTAGGAACGGAAACATTTGTCGTCGTCAAGTCTGTCGGATCTCTCTCTCTCTCTCTCTCTCTCTCTCTCTTTCGAATGTTTGTATAGTTCGTTGGAAAGGTGTGAAGTAGATTGGAAAGAAAAAGAGAAAACACTCTTTTACATTCATCCTCTTTTCTTCCGTTTTGTATTAATTGAGAGACAGAAACACAAATAGTAACAGAAAAGAATGAAGAAGAAGAGGAAACATATGTGAGTGAGTGCACTCGCATTTCTTTTCATTATGAGAGATCACAAATTATGAAACATTTGGTCTTTTGATGGATTCCGACAGTCTTCTCATTTATGGATACAATGTGGGATCATCTATTGGAAGAAGAGATTGCTCATGTTCCAATTTTCGATGGAACCACAAGATATTTCGTTCGATGATATCAAATCTTTGAGTTTTCAGGTCGTCAAGGATGTCCATTGATCCTTGAAGATAAAATCATGAAGCTTAGTCTTAATTGTTCAAAATTGAAGCTCCTGAATGTCTCTGGATTCAATTTCCGACAGAGTTCGAAGGATTTCCTCGAAAAAATGTATTCCGATTTAGCTTTTCCGTCTCGGTTTCGATAAGTTCCTTTTCTATTTACATATTATTTTTAGAAACTAAGTTAGGATGATCTATTTATTTATAAAATAATAATTTCTATTTATTCTGAAAAGCTGACGAAGAAAACGAATATTTGTTAACCAATCATCTTATTTATTTCATAAAAACACAAGCAGAACAGTCGAGAATTGAAATGGGAAAAAGACAGGGAATGGGAGAAAACGAATGAAATAAAAACTGAAGAATCATTTACTCTCTCTCTCTCTTCTTTCTCTCTCTCTTTCGGGGATTTTCCTCCGTTTTCACTGATAGAATGACACGACGTCTTCTGGTGCTGGAGCTGCATGGAATGATCGTTTTCCGAAACGAAGTGGTCCAGATGGTCCACGTCGTTTTCCAAATCTCAGAGGACCTTGTGGTCCACCCTTTTTCACATCTGAAACCGAATAAATGTTTTTTTGAATATCCACGTATTCAATGAAGTCATCTACTCAAATTTCTACTTTTTTCGAGTACATTTCATAAAATATCGAATGACAAAGAACTTTTTTCTCTCTAAAAGTTCCAAGTATTCGAAAAGATCAAACAAGGATATTTGAAACCTCTATTAGAAGAGCATCTGTTTTCTGAATTAACTTACAGTTGGAATAGTAGTCGAGATCGACTGCGACTGGAATTGTTCCGATCGAATTGTCATCGTAATCTGCAAAAAAGATATTGTTTCTTCGAATAGAAATGACGTTTAAAATTCAGAAATTCATCAGAATCCCATCCGTTTTCTCTCTTTTCGAAAACCCGTGAAAACCCACTTCCGAATGAGTTTTTCTCGTCTCATTTCACTATGAATTATTCTTGAAACTCATGTGAAAATTTAGAAATTTTTGGAGAGGAAAGGTGCCGTTTTGTAACTCAATCGCCCCTTTTTTCATCTCATTTTCCCTTCGTCAGGTATTCATTTTTAATTATTTTTTTGTCTTTTTCTCTCTTTCTCTCTTTTAAAACTACAGTAGTCCTCTTGAAGTTCTGAACATATTCGTCATCTGAAGAGAAAAAGAAAAAGAGAAATTTGAAATTCAAAAGAACCTTTTCTTTTAATTTATTCTTTTCTTTTTACCTTTTCAATTGTTTTTTTTTTTCAGAAGTCAGAAAAAGAGAGAAAAATATAATTTCGAGAGTTGTATTTCTTATTTCGAAGAAGTTTGCGGGCGGTGATTTTTGAAATTTCGAATGAATTTTTTATGAAAAATATCATCAAAAAGTCGAAATGATGAGATCAAATTGATCAGAAAAAAAGGTTTCATTCCCTCAGTTTTCCATTTGAAATTAAATTGAAATGAATGGGGAATTGAAACTTTGAAATGGGCGCGAAAAGAGAAAGAGAAAGAGTCCCATGTGTTGCTCATTCGTTTTGTATTCTTTCGTACATCACAAAACTTCCAAAACTAATTCTTTCCAAAAGAACCAGACAATCCCCACTACGAAAAAACAATAAAATTGGAAGAGAGATATTTCTGAAAATGACTGAAAATCGATGAGGGCGTTGTTTAGAAAAACAAGATACTGAAGAGAGAATAATAAAGAAAAGAAGAAGAAGACCCCGAGAAGTGACGCATTTGGGGAGGAAATTTTAACATTTTGGAATTCATTTTCAGGAATTCATTTTCTGTCATTTCATTCCATCTCTCTCTCTCTCTCTCTCTCTCTCTCTCTCTCTCTCTCTCTCTCTCGTGTTTAATTCCTTTTCTTGTTCTTCTTAAAGTATTCCCATTTATCATTCAAAAACTCCCTTCTTTTTCGGGAAAAAGAGGAATCGCTCGTAGTAAAATGTTGACTCTTTGTTCAAAGAATTCTGGTGACTCTTTACGGATCGGTGAAGTTTTTAAAAGCGAAGAGAGGGTGGAAACCGGAAATAAGGAAAGGGTTTTTGAAAAGTCAAAAAACGAATGAAGAAAAGAAATGTTTCAAATGACACGTCTTCGGATTACTGTAGCTGAAGTTGTTGAAACATTTCATTAGGTTTTGGAAGTGCTTTGACTTTTCAAAAACCCTTTCCTTATTTCCGGTTTCCACCCTCTCTTCGCTTTTAAAAACTTCACCGATCCGTAAAGAGTCACCAGAATTCTTTGAACAAAGAGTCAACATTTTACTACGAGCGATTCCTCTTTTTCCCGAAAAAGAAGGGAGTTTTTGAATGATAAATGGGAATACTTTAAGAAGAACAAGAAAAGGAATTAAACACGAGAGAGAGAGAGAGAGAGAGAGAGAGAGAGATGGAATGAAATGACAGAGTTATGGATCATATGTGACACTTGTCGTTTTGGGATTACTGTAGTGATGTCATTCTTGTTGAGAATGATCTAGAAGAGTCTCAAAATGACATTTCGAAATGATCTCTCAAATCGTTTCATAAGAAAACATCACTCCGCTCTCAAATTATACACTTCGCAAAGGTCGATAAACTTTATCGAAAAGATAGAGAATTATGTCATTTGATTCAAAAGGTACTCTTTGATTTCAAATTGTTTCTCAAAAACATTCAGAAGGAGAATTCGTCATTTTACTGATTTCAATACACCTACATTCTTGGGAAGATTTGTATTTGAAATATAGTTGTAATGTTGATTTTTGTATTTGATATACAAATGGAAGTATACTTTCGTATACGACTAGATGAATGAGAATATACGATTGATAGTACTACAAATGGAATTTTCAGAAGGAACAAAGAGAGATTCAATGAGGAAGAGAAACTCGGTTGAGAATTACTTGTTTTTCAGAATATTCCAGATCTAAACAGTTGGAATCAAATGATTCTTATCTAGAGATGTATTCACTTCCAAAACCAATCGGTTCATTCCTACGAAATACCCGATTTTCCCCCATTCTACTGCTCAATGGACCATTAAAAATGACCAACCTGCGAATGCTGAAATAGCAAGAACTGCCAGAAAGGCGACTCGGAAGAGTGTTGAGAACTGCATGACGAGGTGTAAAGAAGTGATGTTAGAGTGTCGAAAGAGACCTTCTTCTTCCAAAAATGAATTGAGCAACGCGCGCGAAGCGAGAGCAAGAGAAGCTTGCGCGCGGTGGGCGGGAGGCCACTCAGACTCCGCCCACTTTTTCAGTGAGCCCTCTTTTTTTGAATTCGTAGAGCTCTGAAGGGAAGAAGAGAGAGAGAGAGAGAGAGAGAGAGAGAGAGAGAGAGAACAATGTTTGATCTGGAACCGAACAAGAAGAATCGGATACTTTGTCGAGTGTTCTGGAAATGGGAATTCGATATTTCTGATGTGTGCTGATGCATAAAACTTTCAGGTTAACTTATTTCAAACAACGAAAAAATGATTTCAATTAATATCAAAAAAGATTCGAAAGAAGCTGTGTGGCCATCTTCTTAATTCACAAACCAATTCCGAATCTTCTTTTTTTCTGATCTAGATCTGAATCTCGAAATTTCCAGTCTTCAAATGACAAATTCTCAAAGTGAATGAAATCTACAGTAATCCATACACCACCCATCAATTCTCTCATTGGATCCATTCGATTCTCCTCCAAAACCAGAAACCATCCAATAATTGTTCACAAGAGTGAGAGAGTAATTATGAAGGTAGTCTCACTTGAAAAGGTGTTGGATTACTGTATTCATCTCCTCGTATTTCAAATGAAACCGGCACAATATGTGATACAATTGACTTCTTTTCTCTTGTTTTCTGTCTATCCGAAGGGGGGCAATTAACCGAAAACAAAATGAAAACTTTTCATCGAAAAAAGAGGGATTTGAACGAACGAAATATTTTTATAACAGTTCCTACAAATCAAAAAAAAACTTTGAAATTATCTGTTAATATTCAGTATGAACTATATAAATTTGAATCTGAATTGTGGTTTTATAAACCCATAAAAAAACTGAAAAGATATTCTTACTCCGAAGGGTTTCCCAAGATTCGGAGTACTATTTCGTCGGATCTCTCACTTTTCCAAAACTGTTTCCATGATTATTATAATTATTTGAATGAGGACACGTATCGTTTTCAACTGTATCGGTTACAAGAGATACTCTGAAACTACGTGGCTCAGGGAATCAAATGCTCTAAAAAATAAGATTTCAATTCGGATGATATTCAAAGCAGACCGTCCGTTTTCGTCTGCAGTGCCATTTCGCTTGAGAAGCGGACCAAAACGGACGAAATTTCGTCCGCATGGAAGCCCCCTCACCAAAAAACAATTAACCTAGTTTTTGAAAATGTTCCATTTATTTGTGCATTTTCAATTTGAATGAACGATACAAACAATTGATTCTTTCTCTGCCATCTTTCTTTTCTTTTCAATGAAAGACTTCTGAACCGTCATGATTCCATTTCATTCAACTCTCTGTGTATTCTGAAATATCAAAATTCTTTCTTTTCAAAGTTCAACGTAACACCCAATTTCACTTCAGAATTTGATCTCTTTCTGTTCAGTTTTCATTTCAAATCAAAGCACATTTTGCATTATTTGTATTTCTCATTCCATCAGTAAAATACAATTTTTCTCTTCTATTCTGACCTCAGAATTATCACGAATATTTTCAATTTATCAAGTGTTTTGATAGAGTCAAACGACTACATTCAGACGTAATCCGTCATCGTAAATCAACGTCAAATCGAAAGAAAATGAGTCGGAGCTTATTCGAAATTACTTATTTTTGAGGGGGAGTCAATCGAAAATCGGAATGGAAAAATCAGAAGAAAATGAAGAAAAAAGGAAATTCTGAATGACAGTTTCGTTCGTTTTCTTCTATTTCTCCGAGTATTGTTTATTTGTTTTCCGTTCCACGTCATCATCAATTTTTCCAGTTTTTAGAGTGTTTTCATCCATTTTAATATTCTTTATTTTCAGTTTTGAGTCCTCTTTCTCTCTGACCCGTTTTCCCCTTTTTTGCTGATGACGTCATGTTTTCTCAAATTGAATCAGAACGGGGATCTGCTGAATATTCGATGAAAATGAATCAAAGATTGTTTGGAAAAGAACTTCTTACAGAAGAAAGAATATTCTCTCGGGAATGAAGAAGAATAGAAAAGACATACCATAAATAAGAGCATAAATGAGGTGATAAAACGATTCGAATGGATAGAAATATGAGAGAGAGAATGGACAATATTAAATGGATAAAGGAAGAAGAAAAACAAAAATATGATGACGAATAGGCGTTTAGAAGTCACTGAAACACGGAAAATCATCAGAAATCTTGAGAATCTTAATTTGAAATTCGAGGAAACTGTTAATTTTTCTTCCAGAAATAACGACATCTTCTTACCGTATTGCCTAAGTTATCAACCTTCGTGGGAACAGAATGAGGAAAGTTTAAAGTGTATTTATATCAAATGTCTTCGAGGAGTTAAAATGATTTGAATGTTTTCTTGAATGAACTTTTGGCCTGTCATATTTTCTTTATTGTTTCCAAGACTGTTCCGTTCTTTTCAATTATCCATTCTGAAAAAGAAGAATTGTTTCATCGACAGCCAATTGTCATCGAAAAATCGTTCTTTCTCTCTCCTTTTTCTCTCATTTCCGTTTCCAAATTCATTATAAAATTGAAATGTTCTTCTACTTTTTCTCTCATTTTCTCTTCATTTTCTCACTAATCGAATCTTTCAAATTACAGTTTTTACCATTCTGATTCTTTTGAGAATTCTCATGTATTCACGAAGAGATGTTTTCACATTTGATGGAAATTCCACATGACAACTCCACCCTTTTTTCGGAATTTATTGGTCAAAGGTCAACAAGTAATTCCCCTTTTTGAATGGTTTTTCAAAGGACTGACTAACACCAAAAATGGTGAGAAATAGTTCTTCTTTGTGTGTATTGAGTTAGACTCTAAACCAAAACAAATAGAACATGAAAGTAGAGAGTAAACCTTTTCTCTCTCTCTCTCTCTCTATCTCTCTCTCTCTCTCTCTCTATCTCTCTCTCTCTCTCTCTCTATCTCTCTCTCTCTCTCTCTCTCTCTCTCTCTCTCTTTCCATCTCAAAAAATAGTTCATTCTTATCAAAAAACTCCTTGTTTTTTCTCTCTGTCTAGGTCTCCAATCGTCTTCTTTTCTCTCAAATTCGAAAGTTCGGTAGATCAGATTAGTAGATCAAAAACAACAAAAAAAATAGAGAGTTGAGTGGGAGAAAAAGAACAAACAACTCATGATTTTACACATGAAACTTGGGTTTTTCCATGTGAAAATGAACGAATTCAAGCTATTCAGGAAGGGGTTTTATCTCGTTTTTCTTCGAATAGTCTCTAACAAGGGAGTTCATTTTGCTCGGGCGTTCAGAATTTTCTAAAAATTTGACCATAGATACTAATGACCCAGGTATAGAGATTAGTCATAGTGAGAAACATCAAAACTGAGGAGAAGCTTGAAAAAAACCGGCTCAAAGTAGGTGCTCAATCAGCTAATTTGGAGGTCCACTCTCCTCATTGCCTCCAAAGACTATATTTCAGCAACAGTGGGGTGGCCCAGTGGTAGAGTGGGCGTCTAGTAATCGAAGGTCTATGGTTCGAATCTACCCTCGGCCAATTTTTTTTGTTTTTTATCCTGACCCTGGAAAATCGTTTCCTGGGCATCCAGAATTCACTTGAAACCAGTTTTTTGTTTCTCTGCGTTCAGAAAAGTGTAAAAAAGGAAAATATGACATTTTCCAAAAATTAATTTTTTCAAGATTTTGACTGATGATAGGTTGATCAGTTTTTTCCGAAAAATTTATTTTCTATGAATAATAAGCTGTCTTATTTAACATACCAAAAAAATTCACTTAAAAAATTTCGAAAAAAAATAGTCGACCACCTCTCCATCAGTCAAAATTATGAAAAAATTAATTTCTGAAAAAAGTCATAATTTGCTTTTTTGCACCTCTCTGAACCAAAAGAAACAAAAAACTAGTTTCAAATTCATCCTGGATGCCTTGGAATGGATTTTCCAGAGTCAGAAAAAAAACAAAAAAATTGTCCTAGAGTAGATTTGAACACGACACCTTCGATTACTAGACGCCCACTCTACCACTGGGCCACCCCACTGTTGCTGAAATATAGTCTTTGGAGGCAATGAGGAGAGTGGACCTCCAAATTACCCGTTTGAGCACATCTTTTGAGCACGAATTTTTCAAGCTTCTCCTCAGTTTTGATGTTTCTCACTATGACTAATCTCTATACCTGGGTCATTAGTATCTATGGTCAAATTTTTAGAAAATTCTGAACGCCCGAGCAAAATGAACTCCCTTGTAAGAACTTTCATCTTTAAATGACACAATGGAGGAAATCTTACTCTTGAAATCAAGTTGGAAATTGTAATTTTCGGATTGGGAACCTACTTTCTCTCTCTCTCTCTCTCTCTCTCTCTCTCTCTCTCTCTCTCTTTTCTATCAAATGCACTTTCAGTTTCCTCATTGTCCTTCACACCTGCTCTTCTTCTTCTGCTCCATCAAGTTGCAACATTTTTCTTTGTGTCTCTTCAATCTCTACAGTCTTTCATCTTCTCTAATTCTCTTCACATCATACACTCTCTAGTCTCTTTTTTATCTTCCAATACATCAATTTCTGGTCATCTTTTCGATCATTTTATCAGTTTTTCAGTGATAAAATGATGACAATGAACAGTTTCTTTTCTCTAATTGTCTCTTGAATTTTCATTTTCTCTCTTTTCAGAAATCATGACGATTCCAGGTCCATTAGTGGACGCATTCATTTATTATTTCACTGTAATTGTTGTTTGTGAAGGAGCACGACACGTGGCAGATCGTCTTTTCGATCGAAAAGGGAATCTTCATCGATTCATTATCGAATTTCTCGGAACTCTTCAGGTCACAACAACCATTTACGAGAATGGTGAGTGAGAAAGAGAGAGAGAGAGAGAGAGAGAGAGAGAGAGAGAGAGATTCCTCTTCTAATAGAAGGGCATCAGTTCACTTGATTTCAGCTGTCATTGATATTCATCTCGGAAGACAAGCATTCGCATTCACTCTCTTCAGTATGGGTCTCGTCTTCGCTCTCTGTAATAGAACGGCATTCTGTAGTCCATTGCCTCCAATCGAACAATTCCTTTTCGGAAAACTACGGTATTCATTCCATTCAAATCGAGAAATTTCATTTTCTTCTCTTCAGATTATCCGAATTAATTCAAACTCTGATTGCTCAGTTCTCAGCTGGATACATTGCATTCAGTTTCGCCCGAATCATTTGGCTTCGTGCCTACAGTACAACAAATGCTCATTCACAGATTCTTGGAATAATGGAATCATGTGGATTCAATCATCCCGTTCGTTTCTTCAAAAGAAAACAATTGAAATATCAATTGATTACAGTATCCAATCTATTATCATTTGGCATTTGAACTCATCGGAACATTCATCGTTCGACACGTATTGACACGTGCAACATCTGAATCCAGAGATTCTCGTATTCGTTTTGTCTTCCCTGCACTCTTTATGGCTGCTGTATTCACTGGAAGTCAGTTATTTCCGAATAGAATTCGTAATCTTCTCTTTCTTTTCAGCTGTTACTTTCATTGGAGATCAAGCACTTGATCCATTAGTTGCATCCACTCTTTTCTATGGATGCAGAGGTTTGAACTTTGAGAATTATATGTTGGTTTATTGGGTTAGTTTCTTTTGGAATCTCTTCCCCAATTCCTTCCTTTTCTTTTTCAGATTGCTCCAACAATCGGATGGATGGCATCTGCATATTGGGATTCGTTGGGAGAAGAAAGCGCAAAAAAGAGAGCAGCAAAAGAGAGAAAATCGGAAAAGAAACGGGCAAAAAAGAATGAATAATTTGTTTTTCAATTTTGAATTTTTCTCACGAGTCCTAGTTTAAAAAAAAGTTTTATTGAGCAAGTTGATCTGAGATAGCAATTGAGGTCTTTTATACAAACAAAAAAGTTGAGTAGCACATGGGATTACTATTCAGGTTCAATAAAAGAAAAAATATCAAACATGAGACCAAAATGAGAAGATAACAAGAAAAAATCTATCGAATAGTAAAGAATCATTATACAAAGCAAGAAAAAAAGAATTTCAAACTACAACCGGCCAGCGGCATTGAAATTGGGGGAAAAGAAGAAAAAAAGAATTTAAAAAGGAGAAGATTAATAAAATTCTAAAAGAAATATCAGTTCATCCATTTAACACAATTTGGTGCTCCACAAAGACAAGGAATCTTATCTGTTGTGCCTTCCAACTCAAATTGATAATCGTATGTCAGCTGAAAACAAGTAAATAGATTTCTCTTCAATTCTCAAGTGTTTTGGTCCCAACCCCTAAGTAGGCGTTTATAGCATTACGAAATTCAGTTTTCAATTTACGTTTTCATATTTTTATTAGTCAATATAGAGGCCTTATAGCAAAGAGAAGGGCGGGTTGAAAAAGAAAAACAAGAAATGCATTAGAAATTTTAGTAGAGGGACTAGGAATTTGAAAAATGCAAGACTTCAATGGAAATTCCCACACTCGATCATATCTTCCCTAGTGTGAATAGCATTCAAACTAACCTCTTCATTGGAACTGATTGGTCGATTAGCAGTGATTATAATCTTTTTCTCACGTGCACCTGATCCTGCATCTAGAATTTGAGTAGAACAATTCGGATCGCAAGAGTGATTAATATATCTGGCAGGCCCACCGGCCATCGTTGCATCAATAACCCATTCTTCATCTATTCGGAACATGTAGACTCCACGATTCTGAGCAGTGTAACGAATCTCTCGAACTTCACATACTTCTGATCGAATGATTTCTCCCTGAAAATAAGAATTATTATGCCTAATTCGTGTCGAAAAATTGCTTTGTACCTTGTATTCGATGATATATTCTCCCATAGAGATGTCATTTCTTGCATATAATCCGAGTCCTGCAATCTTTGATCTGGCGAGATAAACGCGATCCTTCCATTCTCTCCGCATCTTTTGATAAGCCGAGAACGCTGCTTGTGGATTCGTTGTGGATTCCATTCGAAGAGATAACGAAGCAAGATCTGGATGCATTCTGAATGCTCGAGCACGAGCAGCAGCTTCCTCTGTGTAGTACGATCTGTTTCCACGAGTACGGCCGCTGTTGGCAGAAGTAACTGAAGTGGCTGCTTGACGGGATTGTAGTGTCTCATTGTGTATTGAAGAAACAATCGATACTGAGGAGGATTGCCCTGATGTTGATGCAACGACTCCGTGATAATGGCTTGTTCCGCCCATTGGCTGAGGTTTCGTTCGGAAACGTGTGTTGGGCAAACGATTATGAATCTCTGCACGAGCACATCCCATTTTATTCTCAGCAAGTGGTAATTCCAAAACTGGACTATTCGGATGACGATGTTGATAGGTGAAGATGGCATCGAAACCTGGCATTGATTCTGTGATTTTGGTGATGGCATTCTCATTCAGTCCGAATAAAGTTTCTCCTTTAAGTTGTGATCCGAAGAATTTCAATTGCTCTCCTTGATGCTTTTCTCGTAGTTTCTTGACGCCACCAAATATCTTTTTCCATGCTCCTGTTGCAGAATCCGATACATAGTCATGTTTTTTATCTTCCAGACTTTTCACACGGAAAACAGGCAGAGCGTTATCTTCATTTTCGCACTCGATGCTGCACTCAAACAACATTCTTTCCTGATACTTATCTGGTGACCAGAAAAGGCGAGTAACACGATATCCGTTTGGAAAAATGTATTCTTTGTTGTGCAAAAATTTGATCTGCTTCGGTGAGACCGATCCGAGTTTATAGAATGTGAATGCACCAAGACGAAGACAAAGTTTTGATCCTTCTGAGAGATCGAAAAGACGCATCAACATCGAATTCTCATCACGTTTTACATATACTTTTCGGAGAGCGTCAATTTGGTGCATGATTACGTGATTTGGAACTTTATCATGTAACTTGCAAATGAAAGTCTGAATTTGAAGCTTATGTGTTTTGGTTTTATTATTATTCACTTACTTTATCTTTTATAAGATATCCATTGTTTTCCAATGCACAGAGAATGTGATAGTTGGTTCCACAAGCCATCTTATGGCATTTCACACTGGCTCCAGGTCGTTTACAATGGTTACAAGCAGTTTGAGCAGCACGAACAACAGCATGATCCACGTTAGTGAGACTTCCGTCCTTTGTATTTTCAAATACTTCAGAACTCCACAAGGCACAGTTGACATGAACCCAGTAGTATTCTGTTAGTGAAATCAAACGGCCGCATCCGGAAGTCTCTCCATCACCAACTGATCCGCAGAAGACACAAATACGCTTGTCGAGCTCGTAAGGTGGATGAGGAACTCCTAGCTTTGGTTCCAAAGTTGCTCGCTTAAAATATTAAACATTTGTTTTTTTTCTCACTAGAATGGGTGTTACCTTATTTTCATTTTCGATGTCATCAAACGAGTCGCATATATCTTTGGTATAGGTTTTCCAATCCTTTCCTGCGGCAATTTGTGGACATGGTGTTTCCTTTTTCGATTCAGCTGCTCCAATTAGAGATGAAACTGGGACTAGAGTGATACTTTCTCTCTTTCCTTCATCCATCATGTATCTTGTATCTTTCGGTGAAATCAAAAGTTCTGCATTTCCAAAGAGAGACGAAGATGAAGTCGAAGGAGCTGGAGGTTTTTGTCTTTGATTGATAGCCTTCACAATACTTTCTGATAGAGTCTGTTTCAATTTATTATAAATTTCTTCGCTGACGTGTGATTCTGCTACATTCAACTCTTCGTGTGTCAATGCATTTCGACTGTCCGACATGAACTCGTAATAACATTTCTTCGAACAGAACGAAGCCACTTCCTCTTTTTCTTCGATGGTCGCTTCAGTAGGCAAAACTCCCAGTTTATCCATTTTGAAACGAAGCTCTGTTGAAACTACTCCTATAACTTTGTGGCAATTTTTACATTCGTGTGGTTGTGATGAGTCAATTTCTTCTCTTTTAACTTCCCGGAGTACATGAGCAAGTGGCATATCTTCGTCTTCTTCTCTCTTGATTTCTTTTTCGACTGATGCTGACGGCGCTCTTGAAGCTCGTGAAGTAGAAGTTGTTTGGCGAACTCCATAAGAAGCCTCTGGCTCCGGTGAGATACTAGCTGGTGATTCTGGTGGAGTGTCTTCCATTTTCCAAGGCACTTCTTCCTTTATTGCCAGAAGGTCACGGATTTGTTCTTGAAGTTTATGACACAAATCTTTTTTCTCCTCTTCCGAGCTTTCTTGGGTGATATCATTTGTGTTGAAAACAAGCTCGACGGTGACATCTTCTTCTTCTTCCAATTCTTGGTAGAACATATTTCTCTCCGGATCCACTGGAGCTTTTGATTCATCATTGTATCGAGCACGAGTTCGAATATGATCACGGCTAACTTGTCTTTTATTGAACATTCTTTGAAGAACTGAATTAGGATTTAAAGAAACATTGACATCCATTTCATCTTGCAACACAGTATCCTCAGATGGTGGCATTGGATTGTTATAAAGAGCCATGACACGTATCTGAGGTTCAACTTGATACAAGTTCACATCGTTGAAAGTCAACACTTTCTTATTTCTCTCTTCATTTCCGAACATTCTTGTTCCACCTCTTACGCTCATTGCTCCAAACTCTCCAATCAGAGGTTTTCTTTGTCGTACCACGGACATTCGTGTTAGCCCGTGCTTCACAAATTCACAACCAGTTTGATTCAAACGAGGTTCCCGCTGAATTTTTGGAATTTTCGGGCACAAGCGGAATCGTGCTCTGATCGTCTCTATCCATGTATCATATTCATTACCGATTGTAAGACCAGTTGTGGTTTTCTTTTGCTGTGTCCGCTTCTTTTTAGGCTTTGGACCATCTTCAGAAGGCAGCGTTGGTTGCGCCGATTGGGGTGTTATTGGAGGAGGTTGCTGACCCATTGGTGGGCCGGGATGAAGTTGAGGAATTTGCCCTGGAGGAAGATGTCCAGGCATTATAAGACGTGGTCCTGGAGGACCTCCAGGGTGCTGCATCATTCTTTGTAACATGTGGGGATGATGCGGACCATGAGGATGACCATGAGGAGGTCCATGAGGAGGACCATTTTGAGGATCTCTTTGAGACTCCACGTGTTGGTGTACATCAAACAGCATAGCGTCAAGGCATTCATATGCATCTTTCATTGTCGGATCAGTTATTTCATCGTATCTGACCCCTCCTAGGACTGGGCGAATTTGTCTCATTTGATGTAACATCATTCTTCGATGCATCTCTTGTTGTTGTTGAATCAACATCTGTTGACCTCCAGGTTGTTGTCTTATCATGAACGGTCCAGGTCCTGGTCGCATCATTCCTTGCATATGCATCATTCTCTGTTGTTGCTGTTGCTGTTGTTGTTGTTGCTGTTGTTGTAACAGAGGAAGTGGAACAGACACTTGGCCTCCCATCGGTCCATGATGTGGAATTTGACCGAGTCCTTGAGCTTGACCTTGTTGAGCAAGCATTTGTTCGGCATGATTTGCATATTGTTGATCTCGTAATTTAGTTAACTCAATCATTCGGGGTGTAACATTGCATTCCATTCGTAGAACGTTATGACTATCTTCGAAAGATCGTAAAATACCCTCGTGAGTCTTGAGATTGCGTTTTGAGTTTTCCATTTCAGCTTGTGTAGCTTTGATGTGATCAGTGAGCTGGACGAAAATTTGTTGATCAACGTCATTTAAATCAATCGTATGTCCATCATAATCTGGGGCAGCCATTTGTGTTTTTACCATTTGCCGTTTCTTTGCAGCCAAGTTCTTCTTCTGCTTTCGAGCCTTGTTTAACTGTTCTTCAAGCGATACTATCAGCCTCTCACGATCTAGTTTTGATCGTTTCAACTCTTGATAGTGTTGATAATCTTTTGGGTTCAATTCACATGTAATGGCAATTTGTTTCGATTGTGGCAACTGATCCGAAGAGCCAAAAACATTTGAAGAAGAGGATGGTTGTGATGGAGGACGAGGAGCAAAAGAGGATGATGGCATAGAAGATAAAGCAGGGTTTCCTGGATTAGTGGGAACTTTGAAACCAAATTGGTGAGGAGCTGAAGACTGGATTGTAGGACTATCGACTGAGTTTGTACTTTGAGCGTTATTTCTACGTGGGCGTGGTTTACTTCCACTTTTAGTTCGATTGTCTCGTGCTCGATTTACATATTCCTGTCGATCCTCCGAACTTAAATTGCGCCAGAGTTTCTGAATCTGCTTGACACGCTCCGACCATACAGGATGACTTTCTTTCAATTTCGGATGTCTTTCATTCGCATATAGTACCGCCGCAGTCGTGGCACTCAATCCAGCCGGCTCATCTTCTTCCCAACGAGCAGAAAACTGATATCGATCTGGAGTGTCATTCTGACTACTACTTCGAGCAATCGCTGTTCGCACTCCGGGAGCATGTTGAGCAAAGTTATTCGGATTCATTCCAGGTTGAAGACCTTCGTGTGAACCTAATGCTCCACTCGGTCCAGCAGAAGTGGATGGTTTTTGATCGAGATTGAAGGCTGGAAATAACAAGTTTTCATCAATATATCACTCAGTAAGCTTACTAGTTGGCCCATATCCTCCATCTGGTCGTTCTTGTTTTATATTCATCTCGCCTTGTAAGCTGTCTTCTAACTCATCATTATACTCATCTTCATCAATCAGCAGAGAGAAATCCATATCATCTAGATTTAAATCGGTGTCCATGTTTCCAAAATCCAGATTGTCCAGAAACTCATTTTCGTTTATATCGTTTCTTAACATTTCAGCAGCATCCATGCACAATTCGTGAGCTTTCATTGGATTTTCTTTTTTAATTTTCAATTTAAACTCAGACAAGGCTGGTTCATCAACGGCCGTTTCAACAAGATTTTTCCCTTCTACAGCTTTGATGCCGAAGAAAGCTTCTTGTATTTGTGGCGGATAAGCGTCTTCTAACTGTGATCTTCGTGGTTTTCTAGGCCGTTTCGCTTTCTTATTATCATCATCGTCAGCAGCAGCGGCTGCTGCCTCTTCATTCAGTGCTTGAATACGATGTCGTGGTAATTTCGCGTAGAAACCACCAACTCCTATCCGATTCATTCCACGTCGGCCACTTGGATTACCGCGACCTCTTCCTCGTTGGCCCATAAGCGGTGCTGCTAGGCCGGATGGATCGACTGCGTCTTCTAGAGGTGCATAATCTTCATCATCTGGAAAAACAATTATTGTGTTTCAGAGATAACTGATTTCCACTTACAATGATCAAAAGACTCCCGATAACCCACAGTTTCCATCATATGGTTTTTGAGGGCTGACGGTGTATATTTGGATTTAAGAATTTCATGAGCTTCTTTATCTAATGCTACGTGGTCACACCAGACAGCATCTGCATCGGATAATACATTGTTTTGTAAACGGTTCGGACGGCATGAGGCACATCGCATTCTGTTTATTGCTGCTTGTTCAAGCTGTTCATCTGTATGTAACCCTTCACAAACACCATGTTGCCACCTTAAAAATGAATAAGTTAAATATAAAAAGCTATTGTTTCCAAAACATACTTGTTGCATTGACTACATCGAATGATCTTGTCATTAAGTTGATAGCGTTTCTCACAACGCGGACAACAGCGCAAAGAAGCACAAGGTTGGCAAAAACCTTTTGCGGTAAGATCACTGCCAGACGAAGATTTATGATTGCAGCGACGACATCTAATACACCACTGGCATCTATATGGACCAGATGGTACTTTATCAAGAGGAGGCTTGATGCAATAACAATGATTTGAAACATCGCATTCCTCACAGAGCATCAGTTTCGTTTCATCCCCTCCGTTACCACATCCTTCGCATATAAGACAATCGAGGCATCGCCATCCGCGTTTTGTTAAGGCAGGATTAAACTGAAAACTCTTAACTCAAGTTGAGGTGATATACAGAATTATATCGATTACCTTTTCGTGTAAGTTCACACAATATGTATGATAAGTCTGAGCACAGTTGGAGCATGCAATCATTGATGATTCTTCTCCTTTTCCAACTCCGCCACACATGAGGCACAAGCAAGCCTTTTGCAAGAACTCGTCATTGACTCTGCATACCACTGCCATTCGATGATACTCTGCTCCATCAGTTCTCGATCCTCCTGATTGCCGGGAATTCTCATCATCCAACATGGATTCATCGACTTCCATGATAGCGTCATGTTGCGGCTGCTGAAAATTCTGAACGATAGAAAAATTTGTTTCAGAATTTAGAGCCACAGGTGGATGAGAAGGAACATTGGGAATAGATTGTTCTAAAATATTGGAAGGAAGAGCCACAGGAGGAGTGTTTTGATTTGCATTTGGATGAAGCATAGCATTAGGTGGGATCATTGGAACAGCAAGAGAATTTACTTGTAGCATTTGATGAGGATTCCCAGGATGAAACATTGGGTTACCCATATGTGTCGAAGTTCCATACTGCACCTGCTGTAGAACGGAAGATATCTGCATAGAGCTTCCACGTCCTCGACCTCTTCCGCGTCCAGGCCCTTTTCCGGATTGGCGAGGCGTGGCTGTTCCGTTTCCTCTTTTTCCTCGTTTTCCACGAGTTGATGTCGGCTGTGGAATATCTCCCATTGCGCGAACTTGAACAGCTGAAAAGTATCCAGTTGGGCCTGGATTCGTTTGGCGTCGGGAGCCAGTCGATTGGCCTCGTCCTGGCTTTTTCTTGCCGCCGCCTCCTCGACCACGACCACGAGAACTGAAAATATTTTTACTGAATTGAATAGTTATGAAAGCGGAATGAATGATTTATTCCCCGTGACAGCGTAAAAAACTTAATTTAAAAAGGAATAAGAATAACTTATGAATGTTTACTATGTTGTTCTGTATAGAAAGAACATTGTTTTTTATTGAATGCTACTTGGTTCTTTACTCCGGCTCGCCGCTTTCCCATATCCATCTGTCTGCGTCTCAACTACGAATTCTGCGTAGGTACCCCTCTTCAGCATTACTGCCCAGACAATTAAGGCTTGCCGAGAGATTTGAATGAGGAGGCCGAGAAAATTTGAGAGCTCAGCCATGAAGGGAGCGAGAACAAGTATTTATCAAGTCTTGATAGAGATCTCTCTTTTTTTTTAATGTAGAAAACTAACCTGACTGGTACGAAATCTTCATCATAATCCGAGGTTTCTTGATAGAATGGACTACTATTTCTATCACTATCATTAGTTGCTCCACCATCACTAATCTCGTCCATTAACTGTGTCTGTGTCATCATTTGCTGGCCATGCTGTTGATTATGCTCTCGAATAGATGATCCTGTCATTTGTGTATACATCTCTCCGAAATCTGGATTTGATGGATAGCCTGAGGTCATTGGACCTGTTGGCATTTGTAGAGAAATCTGATGTACTGTTGAATCACTGAATGGAGAAAGCGGGGCGTTTTGTTCTCGATGCGGAGCCGTAGATGATATTGGAAGCATCATATCATCATTGAGGACTTGATTCCGTCGATGACATGTGGAGCACACGTAACCATTCAAAGTTAATCCTTCGGAAGAATCACAAGACACGTGATAGGATCTGTTATGTGAATGTACGGTTAACTGAATTTTTAGTTTTTGTTCTTACTTTCGACAATTTGTGCATTGTTTGGAGTCGGAAAATATCATTCTTTGGCATGCAGCACAGCTCATGGACATGTCTCTCTGAACTTTCTTCAATTGAATTATCGTGTTAACTAGAATCTTACCTGTCGAACCATATCCAGTGACACTGCTTCAGGTCTATTCACTTCTAAGCAATTCTCGCATAGCTCTGTGTTGTTTATAGCGGTTCCGCCACATTCGATGCACTGAAAGAATTAAATGCACAGCAAAATTCAAGTTCAGAACATACAATCATCTCTTAAAGTTAACTCCCTTCATAAAGCCAATGTTTCTCGTTTTGGTAGGCGATGTAGATGGGGAGAATGTGTTCTGTAATTATTTAAATTTGAATTTTCTTTTTTATAGTAAGTTTTTTGTTGAGAGTCATGCTTCACTGTATAGGAATTTAATAATTAGTATGCTTAGTTAAATTTTTTAGCCTTCAATTTGGCGCCAAATTCATGAATTATGGTTAAAGAAAGGCGGAGATTCTTTTGTATTGATTGTTTGGCAATGTGCCAGCAATTTCATGTCTGCGTCTCTACAGAGGCTATTTCGTGGGTGCCCCTTTTAACGTTACCCCAGGCGATAAGAGGGACTCTACGCGTACAGTGGTCTGTGGTCGTCTGCGTCTCTCTGGCACGTTGCCAATGCATCGAACTTTACGCACAACTACGGATTAAAAATATAGAGAGGAGAAATGAAGTTCGCAAACTATTTTAATTAACAAGCTTCCTATAAAGTCGCTTTAATTTGGGAAACAACTCAAAAATTTGTTAATTACAGATAAATCTCACTTGGGGAAGTTTCTACAAAACATGGGCGATGAAGTCTTTAAAGTGAGCATCTAATATTAACTATGGAGAAAATATTCCCTGTTTTAGGCTTTCGTCGGTGGTCTCCCGTTCGACTCGTTAGCCAGTGATGTCGAAACTATTTTAGAGTTTTGTGATTTTACAAAAGACCAGGTATAAGCATATCCCTGATATTTTTTTGAAAATTAGATGGTTTATAGATTGCAAAATTTGAAATTCATTTGGTTCATGATCGAGAATCTGGCAATTTCAAAGGTTTTGCCTACGTCAGTTTTGAAAATGAGCAACAGTTAAATACTGCGATTGAGAAGCTGAATGGAGTTGACTTTGCATCTCGTACACTCAAGGTCAACCGAGCTCAACCGCGTGATCGTAATGATCGTGGAGGCCGTGGAGGTAAAATTAATAAAACTGATTTTTCTGAAATAACATTGACAGGTGGGCGTGGAGGTTTTGGAGGAGACCGTGGACATCGTGGTGGACGTGGTGGCGGTGGAGGAGGATTCCGCCGTGGAGGCGGAGGGCGTTTCAATGACAATGAAGGACGTGGTGGATTCGGTGGTGGTGGGCATCGTGGATATCGTCAACGAAAGGAAAGCGGAGAGATTGGAGGCAGTCAACATGAAGACGGTCATAACCCACGTCCCCGTCGCCAGTCCGAAGAAAGTGAGTTCACTGAGATGACAAATTTAGAAAAAAATAGTGCTGTATTCAGGCGGTGCTCCATCTGCTCCTCCAGCAGAACGTCCTCGCTTGAATCTGAAACCACGTACTACTGATCCCGCTGAAATCGAAGCCCGCAAGAAAAAAGAGGAAGAGGAAACCAGAAAACGACAAGAGAAGTTGTTCCAATGAATACGGAAAATCCCCAAATAGCTAAACGTCCTCAATATGACGGTAAACTACGCAAGTATCCAAAAATCACAAAATAGTCTGCAATAACGGTAATTACCCATTCTATTAGGTCAAGCCAAAAGTTTTGCATCAAACAGAACACATTGTTTCAATATAATTTTATTCATTTATTTTCAATATCAGTTAACATAATATGTACCATCATCATCAACAATGTACTGCCAACGGACAGGTAGCTGTTCGACTCCCTTTCGGTAGAACTCCCGCGGCTTACTGTCGAAAATAGCCTAATGCTCGATTTTGAGATGGTCTTAGTTTTGGAACTCCTTTCCGTCCAGGAAGTGAGTAAGAGAAGAAAACGAGTAATAATCAGGAAGGATGATGTCCTGAGAGTACGGTTAATTGAATAGAGTTGTCCATCCTAGTTTCGAAATTTTCTGACAAGTCACCTTCGCGACACATGGTCAAGAGGTATCGTGGAGCAAGTGAACTCGATCCTTTTTTCCTTGCTTTTGTCAGAGACTTTGGTCGATCGCTTGCAGTAGAGGTCTGTTCTGACTGTTGTATTAGCTGGTAAAAGTTCTTAACGAACCGACCCTTCCACGCTTCACCAGATACACAAAAGTGGGATTTAGGAAGTAACTCTCATTTTGGCGTTGGAGCTCCAAAATCCCCAGGTTTCAGCCATTGAAGTCTATGATGATAGTTGACATAGAGTGTCCACTTCTCATCCCACATGATAACTTTAGAAAGTCTCGCTCTCTTCCCTCTGTATGACAGACGAGACGATCTGACTTCCACTCTCATCATTGGCTGCAGAGCCAACGGAAGGGATGGTAGCTAAATTGGCATTTTCCAGGGAAACCAAAACTCGGGAAGATAGTTTTTAGGTATACTTTGATAGTACTCAAGCTTGTTTAAAAAATCTACAATCAATTGTCTAGGGCCCTCATTAGCCAGCGCCAATACATTGTTTTCAAATCACAACATAAGTCGATTACTATGGAGATCTCATTTGATTCTGGCTCTCTAACCTTGAGATTTCGGAACAAACTGACAACTGTTTCTTCATTAACAGTACAAGGACTTAACAATATACTAAAAAGATCTCCATTATGTCTCCGTGAAAATTGAAATCGGGGTTGTACAAAATTAGCAATCAGAATTGTCCTCACGTTACTAGCCCTAGTAGGCTCCTTGAAGCTGTCACTGAGCCAAATTTTTTTGTATGCGTAGCCTATATACTGTCCCTTATATACTCCAAACATGAAATGTTTGGGATGCTTCTCGAAGGTTCTAGACAAAAAAGAAAATTTGATGCAAAACTTTTGGCTTGACCTAATATAATGCTCTCGAAAGGTGAACCAATCAATATAAAGCTGCAATAGGAATTATTCATCATGATTTGTGTTCTCACGTTTGTAAGTGATAGACCAGGGATTTGGATAGGATTATATGCTTGTGTACATACATACTTTTGTGATTGACAGATAAGAAACTTTTTTGTTTTCAGTTTTTCGATTCCCAATCCATTCCAAACCCCCGGTTGATATCTCTAATTGCTCAAAACGCTATCGTTTAAATAACTTGATAACTCTCTCCTCCAACCTCAACTTTTGCCTGGTATAACCACCTAGTTTTTCTTTTCTTCATGATCACAAAATACCTCAATTTTCTCCTCAAAAATGTTGTTTTGTTTTCCTCTTTACTTGTTATTTTTCCCCATTAAAATGAAAAATCTCGAAAAAAAATTTCCCCTTACGAAACGTTATCTTTTCCCCCGACTTGTTGTTCTGTTGTTTTTACTAGATTCTAGGAAACTTGATGTTGATTTCATACTAAATTCATGAATGAACATTACCTGAATTATTTTTTAAAAATTAGTCATTCGGTACATTTTGCCAAAACTTTCTAGTTGTTAATTGCATATTTCTCAACTGAACCTTTACATGTGAAGATGACTTCTCCGGTGGACAGAGTGAATGATTTACTCAACAATGCTATTAAACCACAGAAGTTGGTAAGTTACAGTTCACGGTGTTGTCAACGTTCTTCGAATAAACGCATTTCAGAACGTTATTGATGACAGCGGGGGTTGTGACGGTTACAAGTTTCGAATTTTGATTATTTCTGAATCTTTCGAAGGAAAGAGAACATTACAATGTCATCGAATGGTTCAAGCAGCTCTCGCTCCAATTATGGGGGAAACTCATGCTTTGACGATTTTCGCATACTCTCCTGAAAAATGGTCGCAGATGACACCGGATGACCGCCGTAACGCCGGATGCCTTGACTTGGCTCAAGATAATTGAACTGATATTCTTGATTTATTCGTTGGAATCTTGATATTTTGCTTCATGATCTGCTTATGATCTTTCGTTGGAAAATAAACATATGTTTATTTATTTGATCTATTTGTAATTTTTTTATAAATGTTTCATATCTCGCAGTCTCCTGTTTCACATTTGCCGAAAGTTGTTAATTTCTACTTCCAAAGATATTCGAAATTTCTGTGCTCGCCTGCTTAATTATTTTAAATTCAGGCAGAGAATGTTCATAGTATGGGCGGTGACCTCATTTCAAGGAAAACGTGGAAACGGTTTGACTCGAAATGAATCGACGATCGACGCACTTTTAGAAGCGAAGTTTGATGCAGCGGCTACAAGATTACCTGCTTTTCGATTACAACTTGATCAAAAAACGGGATTGAAGTTTTATGGATTATACAAACAAGCAATTCTTGGTCCTGCAAGTATGTTTGATACGAAATAAAGAGAAAAAAAACGACAAATGGCAGATCCGAAGGATGGTCCTTACTGGTACGAAACAGAGTCTCGAACGAAATTCAACGCATGGCTGGCAAATGGGCAAATGAGTAGATCAGAAGCGATGGAGAAATACATCGAAATGGTTATGGCGTTAGATAGAGAATGGGATCCAAATACTGAAACTGGAAACAAAGGAGGATGGAACAAAACTCCCAGTACTATGGGTGTCATTGAACCTGAAATGTTTGATGACATTGTTATAACCAAACCGACACGCTTGGAAACAGAGAAAGAAAAAGAATGGTTTGCCGCAATGAGATCAAATAATCTTGAAGCCATGCAGAGACTATTGAAAGAGGATCCAGCTATTATTGAAGCAAAAGACCAACACTTGGCGGTAAGATTAATAATCGGGCGAGAAATAAGAGAATATGTTGTTGTTTAGATGACTGCTCTTCTGTGGGCAACTGATCTTGGATGCGATCCAGTTGTTCAATTCCTCATTTCTAACGGTGCAGATGTGAACGCAGTTGATAATTGTCTTCAAACTCCACTTCATTTTGGTAAGTTTCTGAAATCGGCGAGGACAGGAACAAATGTTTATCTTTTATGAACTGGTTTTCAAAGATAATTTTTTTCAGCTGCTCAATGTCACCGCCCACTTCTCGCAGAAATTCTCGTTCAGGCCGGTGCCGATAAGAAAGCTCTCGATGCGGATGGTTTGACTCCGGCTGAGTGCTGCGACGAACCAGAACTCAAAATTTTCTTGTCGGAATGAAGCTTCTACTCTCTTGATTCATGATTCTGAATGTGTAAATATCAAATTTCATTTTCTTCTTCCCTTCCACATTCATCCATTCATCTCTTTTTCATACCCTTCCCCTCAACTTTTGCATCTTTTTCCATTTTTCTCCTTCATCCTCTCGAAACCAATCATCTCGTGTTACAAATCTTTTTCTCATCGGTTCATAATTTCTTCCAAGTTTTTCTGGACCCCATCTAACTATTTATTTCTGCTTTCCTGTGAATCCTCATGACCGATGAGCTTTAGTGAGCCCTTTGAAATAAATTAATGTGATACATACACCCTCCGTTTTCACCCACTCATGCACAGAAAAAAAGAGAAGAAAAAGAGAAAAATGAAATTATAAGTTCAAATTTATATACTTCTCCTCTCTTAAATCTTTTACTCTTTCATCGAATTTTTATTTTTACTCTGACTTGAAACGTGAAAAAGATGATGATAATGAGAGAGAGAGAGAGAGAGAGAGAGAGAGAGAAAGAGAGAGAGAGAGAGAGAGGTCAATGCAAAAATCCAACAAAATAATTTCATTCGGCACCAATTCCGGAAATTCGCATCACAATTTCTTCCTTCTTATTCTTCACTTTTGACGTCATTCTCTTTCCAGAAAGTTGAAGAAAACGAGAAAAAAAGGATTCGATTAAAAGATGATGATGGGTGATTAGTTCTAATTTCACTCATTTTCTCTTCTTTTTGATTAGAAAATTGATTTCATTTTTCATTGAAAACAAAATGAAACATGTTCTGAAAGAAGTGTCTTCCCTCAAAAAACCTTTGTTTTGTATCATTTCTGACTCGAAAAAACTGATCTATCGAAATCGAATTCTCAGAAATTCGGCATTTCACCTGTCATTCCAAAGCTTAAAAGATCTCATTTTCGAAAGAATAATGCATTGTTTTTCTGACACGTGAAGTTTTCGAAGTCGTCTGAAATTCTTTCTGATATATTCCAGTTATAACCAATTGTGATCTTTGTGATGTGTGGCATTATGTAGTTCTTACTTTTGTCATATCTCGAAAATTCGGACACCATCTCTGAAAAGGATAACTGGGACACATTTCAAAGAAATCTCTCTCTCTCTCTCTCTCTCTCTCTCTCTCTCTCTCTCTCTCTCTTCATTTTCGGAAAAAAGAAAAAAAGAGCCACTTGCTCTCTCTCTCTCTTTCCCCAAATACAAAATAATTACACTTCACGAACTTTTGACAAAAGGAGGAAAATGAATGGAGGAGGGGACAGAAGTGGAAAGGAGCTTAGAGTCTAGCCATCCGAAACTTTGTTATCCTTCTTTCCTTCCCTTTTTTGTTTCTCTATCTTATTCTTCTTCTCTTTTCTCATCTGATTCCTTCCATAAGCGGTCAGCAAGGGACCTTTTCTATCTCTCTCTCTCTCTCTCTCTCTCTCTCTCTCTCTCTCTCTCTCTCTCTCTCTCTCTCTCTCTTTTTTTCTTTTTATTCCGTCAATCTACTTGTTTATTATGTTTCTCTCTTTTCTGAAAAAGTAACTATTTTCTTCTAACTTCTCCATTGTCATTCACCTGTTCCTCAACAGATTGAACAGAGAAAAGAAAGAAATTCAGAATTTGATTCTCTCTTAAATATGAATTCTCAGTCCCTTCAGAAAATTAGATCACTATTGTTTTCGTAAGATTTCGGAGCCAAAAGAAACAAATAATTCATGAAAGTGTGTCTCGTTCGGAGCAATTTCAGTATGCTTTTCCATATAATCATCCGAAAACTCTTCTATATTGTGAGAGTATTCATCTATTTCAGATCCTTCAACTCTTCTATTTTCTGTTTATTTCCTCCTTTGTTATCCGTCGTTTTCTGCTCGAAAATATGAGAATTGCATGTCAATAAATTTCGGACTAAAGCTTCAGCATTCCATTTTTTCTTTCTTACGGATTACTCTAGAAACGGCGGGCTCTTTTTTCTTTAATACAGTGGCACCTGATTTCTCCATCTTCGAATACGTTCCCCCCAGAAAACAAAAAAAAAACAAATAAAACAAACAGACATATGATTTCCGATTTGGCTCATAGCCGCAAAACAATTTTTGATTGACAATTCACTAACAAAAAAGTCAGAAATCGAAGAGAGAAAAAGAGATGGGCGGTGCAAATGTCATTCGGACTTTCGGAAGAAAAGTTATCCGGGAGACGGCGGAGAAACAGCACGATTCGAACATCGTTTAGTTCCTCTTCTTCTTCTTTTTCTTCTACCCACTGACATGTTTTTATTGCTTTTCGGACCAAACCCAACATGAAAATTCAGTTTCTTTTCGAAAAAAAATTATTTGAACAGCTGTGGTTTTGTGATCTGGAATCTCTCATTGTTTTCTTTTTTCTAGTCGATCAATTATTTCTTTGTCACTCCGATGGTTTTTTTTGAAATCCTGGCTTTAGATGAGTAGAATTGACCGTTCCTGGGAAAGTTGTTTCAGAAAAAGAAAACTCAAATCCATTCGGTCAACCATTTTGTTCAGAATGTGTCGCCGACGGGATCCTTTCATTTCTATTTCTGATGTCTCATTTCATCTTTACTCTCTGAAGAATTTCCTATGAAATTTCATGCAACCGCAACGATGACGATAAAATTTATATTTACTTTTGTCCCATTACTTTCAGAGATTTTTCAAAATGAGCACGTTTTTCCAGATTGTACGAATTGATGCTTGTCTAGACATGATGTTTGATAACTAATGGGCGACGCTTTCAAGTATTGTTTTTCTTTTAGAAGTCATTCAAAATGACAAGTGGGAAGAAACATTTTGATGATAATTCGAAGGAGAAGAGAGGAAACATTGTCTTATATCTTTTCGTTTTCTTTCATTTCTCAGGGGAACAGTTGGTGTGATGGGTCCTTCGCCGCAGAAGCTTTCTCTCTCTCTCTCTCTCTCTCTCTCTCTCTCTCTCTCTCTCTCTCTCTCTTTTCATATCTCCCTATTCAAACAGACAACCGATGACTCAATTTTAATATGATCGATGCATCTTTTTCATTCTTTTTCTTTTGTTTTTATTGTGGTTTTCAAACGAAATCCAGAAGTAACAAAACCATTCCAATTCGAAGTCTTCGAAATTTTCTTCTAATTGTTTTCGAACTTCTTTCGAAAAGTCGAATTGACTAATTTGCTTATCGAGAATCAAAATTTCTTCTAAAATGACGTCTTCTTCTGTTCGTTTCAAAATGAATTCAGAAGAAACTTCCTGTTGAATCGACGCATTTCCTGTTTCTCTTTCCATTTTGACGTCTCCTTTTTTCTGTTTCTTTTCGCCTTCTGCTTCTGAAGACCAAGAAGAAGAAGAAGAAGAAGATTCGAAACAAGGAGAAAATAAAAACAAAACGTTTTTTCAAGATGAAAAAGTGGGCGGAGTCTTCTTTTCTATCTTTCTCGAATAATTCATTGCATTCACCACGCAACACCCATTCATTCCTCCACCAAAAAATCTTTTTCCCTCTTTTTTCCTTTTTTTTGGTTTTGGTCCTTCTTCGATTGGGATTTGTCACGAACGCAATAAATTTCTCAAAATTCTAAAAAATAGTTTTATATCGTTCTCTAGAAACTCTAGAAATTATCTTCATAGTCTTCTGTCGATCAGAAGACTCACAAAACTAGATATGAATTTTAAAGAAAAAGAGTTTCGAATCGTAGTTCGTAGTTCTTTTGATGACTGCAAATCGTTTAATTTCAGAAGGAATTAGTTGGGAATTCATTTCGATTCCAATAAATTTGAGCTCTACTTCGAGCGATTCAGCGAAAATGTCTTGTCGAAATGATAAAACTTGTCCCACCCAATAAAATGAAATTGTCGTTTCAACTGGGAGAAAGTGGGTAAGAAGTTAAAAAGTGTGGTGGTATTGGACTATAAAAATGGGAGAAAAGAGAACTAATCCGGGACGAAGAAATTGTTTCTTCTTTCGGTTTTTCCAACCAATTTCTTCTCCTTTTTTCTTTCCTTTTTCTCTTTTTCTTCGTCTTCTTTTCTCCCGTTTCCGAATACATTTCAATTCAATTCCTTCGTCGTCCAGTCTCATCGCTTCTTCTTTTTTCTTCCATCTTTTAGTACTGAGCAGTAGAATTGTTTAGTGTTAGGATGTCTTCTGACGTTGCACATCTTCCCCTTTTCCAGCTTCATTCATGCCTTTTCATGTTTTCAAATGCGATTTTAATGAGGTACGGTAGATGTTCATACACCAAGAAACGTTGGGTTTTTGTCATTCCAAACACCACTTTTTCATCATAAGACGATTATTGAACTCTCCAAGAAACTGGTTATTAGGATAGAGCATTTATGGATGACTCTTTTTCTGAAAGTCATGTTGAAAACAACTCCTTGGATTTTCGTTTTACAGTAATCAGCATGATCTCTTTCTCTCTCTCTCTCTCTCTCTCTCTCTCTCTCTCTCTCTCTCTCTCTCTCTCTCTCTCTCTCTCTCCCAACCTGTTCAATATCTCCTGTGTCATAGTTCCTTTTTCTCCATTTTCCCCCTTTTTTCCCTCACAAGGGAGTTCATTTTGCTCGGGCGTTCAGAATTTTCTAAAAATTTGACCATAGATACTAATGACCCAGGTATAGAGATTAGTCATAGTGAGAAACATCAAAACTGAGGAGAAGCTTGAAAAAAACCGGCTCAAAGTAGGTGCTCAATCAGCTAATTTGGAGGTCCACTCTCCTCATTGCCTCCAAAGACTATATTTCAGCAACAGTGGGGTGGCCCAGTGGTAGAGTGGGCGTCTAGTAATCGAAGGTCTATGGTTCGAATCTACCCTCGGCCAATTTTTTTTGTTTTTTATCCTGACCCTGGAAAATCGTTTCCTGGGCATCCAGAATTCACTTGAAACCAGTTTTTTGTTTCTCTGCGTTCAGAAAAGTGTAAAAAGGAAAATATGACATTTTCCAAAATTAATTTTTTCAAGATTTTGACTGATGATAGGTTGATCAGTTTTTTCCGAAAAATTTATTTTCTATGAATAATAAGCTGTCTTATTTAACATACCAAAAAAATTCACTTAAAAATTTCGAAAAAAATAGTCGACCACCTCTCCATCAGTCAAAATTATGAAAAAATTAATTTCTGAAAAAAGTCATAATTTGCTTTTTTGCACCTCTCTGAACCAAAAGAAACAAAAAAACTAGTTTCAAATTCATCCTGGATGCCTTGGAATGGATTTTCCAGAGTCAGAAAAAAAAACAAAAAAAATTGTCCTAGAGTAGATTTGAACACGACACCTTCGATTACTAGACGCCCACTCTACCACTGGGCCACCCCACTGTTGCTGAAATATAGTCTTTGGAGGCAACGAGGAGAGTGGACCTCCAAATTACCCGTTTGAGCACATCTTTTGAGCACGAATTTTTCAAGCTTCTCCTCAGTTTTGATGTTTCTCACTATGACTAATCTCTATACCTGGGTCATTAGTATCTATGGTCAAATTTTTAGAAAATTCTGAACGCCCGAGCAAAATGAACTCCCTTGTCAATTACCTTCCATTTCTCTTGCCCTTCGTCCCAATTTTCTGCACTCTTGCACATTATTTTTCACGCAAAACTGCGCACAAAAAGAGAGATTTGTTGAAAGATATTCTGAGAAAACCGCCATTTATATATGATAATTTCTTCCAAAACCATGAATTACCTTGTTTATATTCATATTCATTCTCTCATTTCTTTTCTCTCTTAAATCATGCCAATTCTTTTTCTTCGCAAATGTCACTTGGTTTCACGTTGAGTCCAATTGAGCCAATTATGTTTCCGGTTTTTCTCCTGCTTTCTCTGACTTTTTCTACTTTCTCTGCTTGTTTTATTTTTGGTAGAAACTTTTTTTTCTTTTCTCTAAATCTTTTCATTTTCAGACGATCGGATTGTTCATGATAATGTCATTTATATGAAATCAACTTCTGGAAATATTTTAAAAATTCAGTTGTTATTCAAAAAGAGAGCAAAAAAATTAGGAGATGGTGCAACTAGATCGATTCGAAATTGTGTTCAATAATCCAGAAGAAGCATACTTTGCGGGACAAGAAATATCTGGAAAAGTGAGGGAAATAGAGTTATCTGAATGAAAAATTGATGTTTTTCAGGTGATAATCGAGAACAAAGAACCCAAAAAAGTAAATGAAATTCTATTGGAATTGAAGGGAAGAGCAAGAACTTATTGGACAAAACATTCAGGTTTATCTCAGATTTTCTTTTTCTTTTTGAATGATCGATTGACTTTGAATAGAAATCAAAAACTTACAACTTGTTAGGTGAACAACCAAAAAGTTCAATTTTCCAGGAAAATCGCGGAAGCATTGCTCTCATTCGGAACCGTATTTTTTGGAACAATTCAATACAGGATACACTCATAAATTCACAATTGTAAATGATGGAAAAGAGAAAGAACGAGTTCTTCCAGCCGGTATTCATCAGGTTTTTATTTCTTCTTTTTCTTCGAATTATCATCGATTCTTCATTAAGGTTCCATTCTCGTACACTCTTCCAAAATCACTTCCATCTTCTTTCGAAGGAGAATTTGGACATATTCGATATACTTGTAAAGCCATTTGTGAAAGACCATGGGATTTCGATATTGTCAGTCGGAAAGCGTTTACTGTAGTCGGAATCGAAGATATTAATTCAGATCCAAAAGTGAGTTGAGTTGAATTTCTAGAAGCCATTTTAGAAACAAAAATCCCGAAAAAACCACATATTTCAGTTAAACGAACCAGTGACATGCATCGAATCGAATCATGCAGTCACATTCTGTTGTCGATCGACTGGAAGTGTGACTGGGGAAATTAAAATACCAAAATGTGGATTCACTCCTGGAGAAAAAATAGATGTCAGTTTCAAGTGAGTTTTTTTTTCAGACATTCTGATGTATAAATTTTGATTTCAGAGTCATAAATTTAAGTTCAAAAACAAGAAATATGGCCCTTCGATTCGTTCAACAAACAACATACAAAGCAAAAACATTCGCAGGCCACGAACATATTAAAACAGTTGTTCGAATTATTTCAAAAATTGATAAAGGAGAAGTACCAGGTGGAACGACAACTGAATGGCAAGAAGAGGCAATCACAATTCCTTCTTTACCTCCGAAATTAGGAAAATGCAAGATTCTATCAGTTACTTATTCAGTTGAATTCGAGGTCAGTGATAAGAGTATTTATGTTTTATTGAAGGAGTATTACAGGTCGAACAGACATTAACAGTTCCATGTTCAATTGTAATTGGATCAATTCCACAATTATCTCAACTATTGATTCATTCAAAACAATCAGTTCAAAGTTCTGGAAATGGATCGATTCCGAAGAGTTCAATCAAGGATAGTCCTCCGAAATGGGATAGTGAAAGTTGTGTTCAGGTGAGAAATCAGGAAGAATGAGTTCTTTTTTAAAAACAGATTTTCTAGGTGACGATAACCGATGAAAGTGGTCAATTGGTTGAAGAACTGGGAAATGAGATGGAAGCTCTCTTGTCATCTCGAAAACGTGTTCGAATGCCTTCATCTATTCTCAGTGAATTGTATCCTACAATGCCCAGTCCGTATTACAAGTGAGTTCATTTCCAACCCGATCTCAAATCTTCATTTCTCTTTCAGGGAATCATTTTTCGGCGCCAGTGACATATCAGAAGAAAAGGAACAAGCACAATTCGGAGAGATTTCATTTGCACCAAAATATCCGTTTTATACTGATTAATTATCATTTTCGTCATCATTTTAACAAGGTACTCTTAATAAATTGAATGCTTTCGCTACCTCATTCGTTTCTTTGGTGGGATCACAAGGACATTACAATAGTCGAGAAATGAGAGAAAATCATTCTATGAAGTCATGAAAAACTGAAGGAACGTTTTGATAATTGTGTTTTCTGTTCTAGAAACTACAGTATTCTCTACGATTAGACTACTGAAATGAATCATTAATACTTCGAAAAGTAATGAATCACGAGTCTCTGAAATTCATTCCTCTTGTTTTTGTTCTAATAATCATAAACAAAAAAGTCCTCCGTTATCATTTAGTTTTTAATCACCTGATCTGTCCCATGTCTGCGTCTCTTCGGAGCACACACTCTCTAACCGTTTTGCGTCAATTGTGACGGTCATACGGTTTTTGGTGCTTGTTGTTTTGGTTTTTTCTCCTTTTTAAGACAACGTTGAATTCAATTTTAGGTCTATATATAGCGGTTTTGGAAGCAGTTTCCGAAACAATCGACCCTTGAATTCCCAGATTACTTCGTTTTTATTTTTCAGAATGAAGCAGTCTCTCGTAGTCCTTGCTGTTCTTCTTTTAGCATTTAGCAGTCTAGGAGAAACGAAAAAACCAAAGTAAGTTGAACTAATATTCAGAAGAAGAAGATAATCGTATTCATTCAGAACACAAAAAGTGATCTACGTTCAAAAAGTTCCAGCTGCTCCAAGACAGGTTTGTGGAATACAGTAATCCCTCATAAATTTACAATATACAATATAGTATATTCTTCTGAGCAAACAAGACTTATTGTGAATGAGAATTGAGATATTCATCCGATTTCTATTTCAAATACTTCAAAAAATGGAAATTTCAGTTGACAGAATACGAGTTATGCAAGCAAGAATGCCGTATTCAACGTGATTCTCAATCAAATAGAGATCGTGTTGAACAATTGAAACAAGAACTTGAAGAGGCTGAACAACTTCTCGCAGAACACAACAAAAATGTCGATGCTCCAGAAATTGCACCGGAAAGAGCTGAAGCTGCAGGACAGGTTCCAGTCGTCAGAAAAGGTGATTTTATGACAAATTCATTAATTATTTTATTATTTAAGCAAGCCGATTTGATCACTTGAAAATGGCTGCAAACAAGATTGTTGAGTCAACAAGTGAACTCAAGAATGCTGTCACTGGAGGAGGTGAAGAGAACTAATCATCTGAATAGCATTTGTGAATTTGTAATATATCGAATTTGATAAATCTTTTAATGACTTTTTATTTTTCAATTGAGATCATTGTATGAATAGATGATACTGTGAAAATTAAAACAGATTTTAATCATGAATCAAAATCATCATCAGGTGCTCGTCTCTCAAGCATATTTTGAACATGTTCCGGTCGTAAAACAGCAGACGGAGGTGGTTCAATGATACGCGCAGGATGAACTACTTGTTGAACTTCCATTCTGAAATCGAGTTTTGGAGAAATGAGAAACATGAGTTCATGAAATAACTAACTGTTGATAATTATCGTCTGTTTTGTAAACAAAATTTTGTTGTAATTGACAGAAGCGATCGTTCGGAAGTTTTAATCCATATTTATGTCGAATCTGTGGAAGTGGTTGTTGGTTCTTATCATTCGCCAATTGTAAGATTTTCTCTCGATTCGGAGCAGCTGATGAGAGAACACCGAGCATATCAGCAGCTGTTTGAACATCATCTGCCTCTATTCGTTGCTTTTCAGCATGTCTCGATAGTCCACTTGCAACTTGAAGAACTTTCGAAGTGATCGCGTATTGAACCTATAAATGTGACATTTAAACAGAAAAAGTTGGAATATTTTAATAATCTTACATCCATGAGCATCGAAACAACACGTGGATCGAACTCATCAATTCCACATTCTGTCAGTAAACTTATCACTGAAGCTGCTTCTTTGCTTTGCCCATCAGTTCCATTTGCTGCCACTTCTGTATCCTTTTCACCCGGTTCTGCCATTTTTCCTTAAATTGTTTTTTTTTCTATGATATCCTAAAATGCGTAGAAGGAATTTGAGGAGGATGATTACCTCTCATAATAACCACAATTATTCATAATAAAATTGCATGCTTTATTCGACGAGAATACAAAGTTCAGTTGTTTCGTGACAGTTAACTGCTTCGAATCGGTATTTAGCTTCTCAAGAGGGTATGCCATTGAAAACGGGGAGAATTTCTGGGAATAATCGGAAGTAAAAGGATAGAATGAAAAAACAAAATGAGTGATTGAAGCGATCAATTCAAGAGGAATTTGTAAATAAATAGAGAATATTTTGAAAGAAGTATGATACATTATAGGAGGAAGTATATGTAATTAAGAGTTCATAACAGCGCGCACAAAATCGGAAATATTGACATTTCCGTGAGAATCGTTGTGTCCGGCAAGAAGTTGATCAACATCTTCATCAGAAAGACGTTCTCCTAAAATCAAACAGAATCACAAGAATTGTAGGTGATTACCATACCAAGTGTTGTGAGCAAATGTCTGAGCTCGGCCACATTGATCATTCCATTTCCTTCTTTGTCAAAGTGAGATAGGCCTTCGACGAACTCTTCGACAGTGTGCTTCTCACTGGAAAAAAAGCTCAATGAAATCAAACCTGTGCTCCGAAAAGCGAATAAAATACAAAAATTTCAGAAAAACACATACCGATTTTTGGAAACCGATTGGAAAATTGGGACAAAGTCCTCGAACGAGAGGCGAGCCTCTTTATCGAACGAACCGACACATCGATGGATTTCAGCTTCTGTCGGGTTTTGACCTAATGCGCGGAGAACATCACCCACCTGAAACAGCGGAATAAAAACATTTTTCTGAATGAAAAAGAAAATTACCTGTTGAACAGAGATTCGCTCGTCGCCCTTGCTATCAAAATATGCGAAAACCTCACGACAGTCAGCCAAATCGTCCATTTCTCACAACTGAAAAGAGTAAATAATCAATAATCGGGGAGAACTACATGATAAAAAGAATGAGTCATGAGAGAGGGAAGAGAGAAGAATGTAGAGGAACCACAGGTGATCCGGAAGAATGTTGGGAAAGGTGTGGGCGAAAAAAGCTTTTTAATCGAATTGATATTTGGGAAAAAAACTTTCTTCTCAAGAAATACATTTTCATATTTTTTGGAGACAAAGGTAAAAAACTTCAATCAGAACGTCTCAGCCAAGTTTAAGAGCATGTTTAAGATTTCAACAAGCAAAAACTAAATTGCAATCGATTCGCAAGTTTATTTGAATAGTAGACACGACTAAGACGAGAAACGACCAAAACGGGCTGTTTCCCGCGCGCTTTGCGCGATGACTGTCCTCTACGTTCACATTGAATATTTGAGAGTGTGTACGCATAGAAGAGACGTCGACAACAAGTAAGAACACTGGGTCGATTGGACATCTGGTCATTGTCTTGTTATTCGGAATATGTGAAGAAAACTGTGATCCTGAAGGAAGATACCTACGTGCGGAGGTATTCCGACGCATCAGCGAGAGGGAATTTGATAGATAAGATTTAGAACAAAATCGTTACAAAAGTATCGTAATGATTACATGACCAAATTTGTATTATTCATTTTGATTGAATTAACACTAAGGTGCCATTAGACAACAGGGTAGCAGGGATGTGCGGGACGGGAATCGGGAATTCCCGAATTCCCGAAATTCCCGACTTTTTTCGGGAAATTTCCCGTTCCCGAAATTCCCGAAATTATTTCGGGAATTTTGAAATTCCCGAATTTCCCGAAAAAAAAATTCGGGAATTCCGAAATTCCCGAAATTCCCGAGACAAAATTTCGGGAACTTGACGATTCCTGAAATTCCCGTAAAAAGTCGAGAATTCCCAAAATTATTGGTGGAAATTTGGGAAAAGAAAGCATATTGTAGTGTTAAATATTAGATTTAACTTGAGAAATGTTGTTTTCCTATTGAATAATTGAGAAAAACCGGTTTTTTATCTCTGAAATTTTCCAAAAAAAAAATCCCGAAATTCCCGAAATTCCCGAACCGAAATTTTCGGGAATTCCCGACTTTCCCGAAATTCCCGAAAATGAATTTCGGGAAATTCCCGGTTCCCGAATTTCCCGAAAAAAAAATTCGGGAATTTCCCGATTCCCGAAATTCCCGACTTTTTTCGTTCCCGCACATCCCTGCAGGGTAGGACGACTCTTCGGAATGAGTGAAATTAATGTTAGGATCTATTCGATTTGAAGCAACATACCATGGAAATGAGTGCAAACACAATCTCTAATCTTTCTCTCTCTCTCTCTCTATATATTTCTTCTCGGGTATATCTTTAACGCCTAGGCGTTACGCCTCCTTTCAAAAATAGAGAAGCATGCTGAGAAGCAGGAGTTTGAAACGTTGCCAGGGAAACACGGAATATATAAACATGTTATGCGAGTGACCACCTATCAGATTCTCGTTCTGGTTTCCAAAATAAATAAACGCAGTTAGTTAATCCGAAGAATCCTCGAACTTGATTTTAAAAAGAAACGGGCGCGAACTTTAAAACGATTTCTCCATTGCACAGTTGGCGTCAAAAACGACGCGCAAGTGCACATCAGAGATATTTTGAAATTGTGTTTCCGTCAGAATTTTCTCGAACCGCGTCTTGTTTTCTGTGCAGAGACGAACTATCCATTCTAGAAATTATAGCGATTAGATAACGCCTGCGCTCTCTATAAATTTCTGTTTTTTAGTCTAAGTAAAGCATTGATAGCTCTCAGTTTCTATCACGTGCATCTCTGCACCGTTGTTTACCATATTTCGATCAAACAAAACTTTATTTTCCCATTTGATTTTTGTGCTTTTCATTTCTTCGAACACCTATCTTTTTTTCAGAATGGACCACGTCGCTTTGCTCAAGCAATTTATTGGCATGTGCCAATCCAAACCAGAGATTCTTCATGCTCCAGAATTCGGATTCTTCCGCGATTACCTAGTCTCGTAAGCATTTTCGCGAGGATTTAGTTACAAAACGTCAATAATTTAGCCTTGGAGCCACTCTTCCGCCGAAGCCAACTGAAAAACCGGCGCCAGAAGGAAAGTGCCCAATGTCCGAAGAGCCGAAAGAAGAGAAGCCAGCGGAGCCAGAAATTCCGAAGCCGGAGGCGATTCCGTTCCCAGAGATCGACAACGAAGGTGTCATTGAAGCTGAAGAAGCTGCTGATCTTCCAATGGGAGATTCAAACAAACAACCAACCGACGAGGATATCGAGAAGGCTTCTGAAGAGAGAGGAAAAGCTCAGGAAGCATTCTCCAATGGAGACTTCGATGCTGCTCTTACTCATTTTACTGCTGCCATCGAAGCAAACCCTGGATCTGCTATGCTCCACGCTAAGAGAGCGAAGTGAGTAGAGAATATTAGAATTGATTTTTGAAATCAATTCATCGTCATTCATTTTTAGTGTGCTTCTCAAGCTGAAACGTCCAGTTACTGCCATCGCTGATTGCGACAAAGCTATCTCTATCAATCCCGATTCTGCTCAAGGATACAAATTCCGTGGACGTGCCAACCGACTTCTCGGAAAGTGGGTTGAGGCCAAGACTGACTTGGCTACTGCTTGCAAACTCGATTATGATGACGTTGCTAATGAGTGGCTCAAGGAAGTCGAACCAAATGTGAGTTGGGGAAAACATTTTGAAAATTGTTTATTAAGTTTCTTATGAGAAGTTCTATTTCATCATTATTGTCTGAATAATTACAAAAATGATAGAAGACCGATAAAAATGCTCGGTCAGTTCTAATTAGAAATCTAAAAGGCACACGGGATGGGGGAACAGGGAGATCAGAAAATCAGTTGTCTTTCTTCACTTTGCGACACAACCGCTTGCCGTTTGGACCCATAGGAGCTTTCTCCTTCGGTGAAAGTCCCATCGCTTCGCGGCACGACAAGTAGTAAATATGGCATTTCTGTCCGCTTCCAGCTGTAAATATAACTTTTTTATGGTTTTCTTCATTACCAAATGTTACCTCTCCTTGCCATCGATCCAGAATGATCTTGTTTGGCAGCTTTTGGCTCAACGGAAGAGTAACAAGATTTCCTGTATTTACACCAACTTTTCTCCGCTACGGATAAGGAAATTTCTTTTCCGCCTTGTTCCAAGGTTTCCTTGTCTGATTGTTCATGAACCTTTGCTTCTTCTTTCTTTTCTTCCTTGTTTTTCTTCGGCTTTTCCTGCTCCTCTTCGTCTGAGTCGTTGTCCTCGTCACTGTCCTTCTGTTCCTGGTGTTTCTTTTTACCATGTTTAGAATGATGGTGTCGATCTGTTGATGATTCAACTGGTTTCAGCTTTTCCTGTATGTGTGGTGTTTTCATGTCTTCACCTTTTTCTTTCTCCTCTTCCTTATCTGTGATTCCAGCAGCTTCATAGCAAGATTTACGATACTTGCACTTTTGCATTTTCAAGTTTTTCGAATTTAACTCTATGGCTTCAGATAAAGTTGGTGCATCACTCCATTGTTGAATAGATGGGAGAACTCCACTATCATAGCAAGATCTACGATACTTACATTCCAAACGACGATCTGCAGCATTCAAATTAATTTTTCTTTCCTCATCGTCATCAGCGTCATCATCGTCTTCATTCTCAGACGATTCTGATTTGACAGTTCTTTTTTGTTCTCGTTCCAAAACTTTCTCTCCGACCGGAATTTCATATTTTTCGTAGCACGATGGCCGATATTTGCATGAAAGTTTGCGGTCCGCCATAGCAGCATCTTTATCTTCAACATCTGGCACACCATCTCCATCAGAGTCTTTGTGTTTTCCGTAATTATGATGCTGCTGAGATGGAGGAGCAGCCCAGAAATGAACAAGATGCCAGAGCGAAAAATCGTATGCCTCGATCAGTCCCTTTTTACCGGTTTCATAGCATGTCTTACGATATTTGCAATGTAAGCGATGATCACGTTTTGGATCGTGCTGATTGTCGAACTCGTTGCCGTCATCATCATCATCGCCATCTTCATCTTTAACATCTTCTGAAGCTGTCGGAATGGCTTTGCTCAACTTTGCAGATGCTTCCGACTGATTTTCCTCATCAGAATCATCATCTTTTTCTGGTTCTTGTTCCTTTTCATCTTTCAAAGATTTTCTGGATTTTTTAGGAGCTGGAATCGGTACAGGTACTGGGATAGATTCTGATTCATCATGATCTTCCAAATCAGCTGCCTTGCTTTTCTTCAAACTTTTCTTCAGTTTCTTAACTGGTTCTGGAATAGGCTCTGGTTCTTGCTCTTTCTCATCTTCTGGTTCCGGCTCAATCACTTTTACTGTTTTCGACTTCTTGGATTTTTTCACTGGTTCAGGTTCCGAAATGTCTTCAACTTCGGGCTCCTGAGCCTTTTTCAAACTTCTTTTATTTTTCTTTGGCTTTGGGAGTTCTGGCTCGGTTTCCTCATCATCCGGGGTTTCTTGTTGAATTGCCTCTGTTGCCACAATTGGCTCTTCAGCCACATCCTCTACCACTTTCGAAACTTTTTTCTTGCCATGAATTTTGATAGATTTTGGAATTACTGCATCCTTTCTGTTCTCTCTAGCATCGGCAATATCTTGCAATTCTTTCTGGGTCTTCTCAACTTTGTCATACTTGCTGGTAGATCCAGTCGTCATTCCGTACCTGGTCATCATAGCACGGCGTTTGTGTAATCTTCGATGACGGCGAGTTCTTCTCTTCCTTACTTCTTTCTCAATCAATCTTCTCTTTCTAATAGTTTGCACGATGTCAGAGCTTGATGATTCACTAATTTCTTGGTAACACGACTTTCGGTACTTGCACAATGTTTTCAAGCCTTGAACAGTAGATGGAACGACAGAACTCACTTCCTTATTGATCACTTTTTCAATGTGCTCATCATCGCTGCTCAAATCCGGAAGAATTCCAGTTTCATAACAGGACTTTCGATACTTGCAACGTTCTTGCAAAGAAAGCTTTCGTGTTTCGACGATATCAGGCATTTCCAATATATCATGGAAGGATTCGATTGATAGTTCACTTTCAATCTCAGGTTTTTCTCCCGTTTCGTAGCAAGACTTTCTGTATTTACAGTAATGCTTCTTTTCTAAGTCTTCCATCTCTTCGAACGGTTTTGTCTCTTCATCGTCATCATCATTATTGTCTTCTTTTTCAGCCTTTGAAAACAAAAAGGGAATTGAAAAGCTAGCGTCTTCTATGTCAGGAACCTCTCCAGTTTCATAACAAGATTTACGATATTTGCAATCCAATTTCTTTTTTAGTTGATTTTCAATTTCTTGAAGTTTTTTCTCAACAATAAGCGACTTCGGAACAGGGCGAACTTTGACTTCTTCTTCTCTTTCCTTCACTCCACTTACAGCTTTCTGGGCAATATCTTTCAGTGTTCGTTTCTTTCCCTGTGGAGCTTGAAGTTTGGCAGTCATGAAGCTTCTCTCCCGTTCCTGTTGCTTGTCACTCAATGGAATGTTGTGTTCTTTGTAACAAGCTGTTCGATATTTGCAAACCAGTTTTCTGTCAGCCAAGTTAACATCATCGTCTTCAGAATCTGGGATTCCATCTTGGTCGGCATCTTCAGCCCTCGGCAAATGATGTTGTTGGGAAGCTGGTGCTCTCCAAAAGTGGAACAGATGATTGAAAGAGATGTCATATGGTTCAATCAGTCCACGTTTTCCAGTCTCATAGCACGATTTGCGATATTTGCAATGAAGACGATGATCACGTTTGGGATCATGTTTGTTGTCGAATTCATTGTCATCATCATCGTCGTCTTTATCCTGCATTCTTTTCTCAACCGTCTTCATAGACTCTTCAACAATATCTTGAATCTCATCTTCCAGCTCTTCTTCCATCTAAACGAGGTATCACTTTAGATGCTTAAAAAAGATTAAACTCCTACCTTCTTCTTGTCTAAGCGGTATTTTTTGGACGCGGCGCTGACATAAAAGAATGCGGAGCCGGAATTAGTAATTGTTTTGCGGAGTCGAGTTTTCTCCTTAACAGTCTCAAACGGAGTGTCATCGGTTTCCTGTAATTTCTTCTGGTATTTTCTTCATATCTGTGTATCTCACTTTGTTACAATGAAAAACTCTGTTGTGACTTTCTGAGTAGATCTTGGAAATGGCCCAGCAGTTTGCGTGTTCCAATAAAACTAAACGTGCACATTGATATTCATCAAATTCTACAACGTATAAAGCTCGATTTGTTCTGAGAATTCTTTTCAAAACTTCGAGCTCTTCAGAGTTGAAGTCTTCGAATTTGTTTCCGGTGAATACAATTGTAGAAACATTATTGACCAACGGAATTCCACAAGTTTGATGGACACTCTGGGAATCTTCGATTAGCGAATCAAAAACATCAATGGTGTTGTAGATGAGAATGTTTGCATTCAATAGCTGATCATCTGAAAATCACAAGTTATTGACTAGTGGTGAATCACTAGCGGTTCTTCAAGTTGTCAAAAAGATTGATCAGTTTTAGTTCTCCCTCTCGTTCTCATCCAAACTTTTCACAGACGTTTCGTTGTGTTGCTCGTCGAGCAATAGGTGGGCGGTTTGTAAAAACAGATGTGTTATGAGCGCGAGCTCTACGGGAGCATCCTCCACGAGATGAAGAGAACGGATGAAAGGACAAACTGGAGTTTACTGCCAAACACTCACTTTTCAAAACAGATTGCGGAACATAACGGCCAAGAAATTCGAACTTGGCAGCGTTTTTTTCTGCAGAGCCGGTGACAATGATAGTTGGGCCGGCTGAAATCTTTTATTCGGTCTTGACCAAGTGGATAGGCAGTTCCATCAGGCTGATATCCTCCCACTTACCTAAACAGATGCTCAAAAAGAGCGATAAAATAAGAATCGAATATAGGATGTGCATCTAGTAGAAAAAGCACATAAGTATAGTGTATTGATATAAATCAAATAAATGCTGTCGCCACAAGCGAGGCCGCAGATTTATATATCCTTAGGATTTCGAGATAGTGGGAGGGGGGAGTAAATAAATATAAAAAATGTTATACGTGTTGGGTTCGCGCAATAAGTTCGTTTTCGAGAATTAAGTCGGAATAAATAGAGTCAGGACTGACGGCAAGACGGGCGGTACCGATGGGAGGGAAGGACCCGCTGAGTTGTGATGATGCAGAGCAACAAGAAGAAAAATCGGGAGAAGAAGAGATAGAAAGTTATCTCTGATTCGATACATGTGTAGTGAGAAGAAGAAGAGAAAGAAGAAAAGAAGTAGAAGCTACTTCTCTTTTCATTCGTTTTCTTCTTTGATTTCCTTGTTGCTCTCTCGCTCTTTCCAAAGAACGCAGCTGTTGTTTCCAGTTAGTTTTTGTTGAAAGTATGTTCATTTACACTCAAAAACAGCTAGGAAAGTGTCATTGTCCGGCAAATAAGGTCCAAACAGTCGTAGTTTATTAGAATTTTTTGAACTTCTAGAGAAAAAAAACGTCTGGAGGTCGTTCAGGAAAAATGTTTCTCAAGGTTTTTCATTTTATCAGTTTGTCTTCATTTTGACATTACGTAAAAGAGAACTTCTTATCCCGTGCCAGTAGAATACGATTACACAGCCTTCCATTCGCCGATGATTGCTTCGAAACAAATAAAAAGAGAGTTATCGGTGGCAAAGGCCATTTTTTCGTTCTATAGATCTTCTTTGCTCACTTTTCTTTTTCAAAATCTCGATATTTCTCAACTGTTGTTTATCGAAAGCCATTTGGTTTTCTGGTTTTGAAAGAGTTCACCGCGAGAACTAGTCATGATCAATTAGAAAGTATTGAATGAGGGAGATCGATGAAACTTGTTGATTGATTCTCTCGAAAAATAGTTTATAACAGAAAATAGATATTTTTACTTGTTTACAGAAATCATGATGTGTTAGCTTCTATATTTCACTGTCGAATCATGTTTGTTTCATGGTATATCCGATATCATAAATATTTAATATAAACAGGAAACAGTAGACAAAATTGTAATACGATTTTCTGAAACATTTAGTTTTTTAATTCAGGCTCACAAAATCCAAGAGTACAATCGTGCCGTTGAACGTCAAAAGGCCGAGATTGAACTTGCTGAACGCCGTGAACGAGTTCGTCGCGCTCAAGAAGCCAACAAGAAGGCAGCTGAGGAGGAAGCTAAACGTCAAGCCGAGCAAGGAGAAGACTTTGATTTCGATGGACAATTCCCCGGTGGCTTCCCAGGCGGTATGCCGGGAGCTGGTGGTATGCCAGGTGGATTCCCAGGAGCCGGTGGAATGCCACCCGGTGTCGATCAATTATTCAGCGACCCAGAGGTTGCTGCTGCAATTCAAGACCCGGAGGTTCTTCCAGCTTTGATGGACATTATGCAGAATCCAGCTAACATGATGAAGTACATTAGCAATCCGAAGATTGCTAAACTCATCAGCAAGTTGCAATCGAAAGGAGCTGGAAGTAGGGTAAAAATTTAAAATGTTTAAAACATTGTTTATTTTCAGTGCCTGGAATGTTCGGAGGAGCCCCACCAGGTGCCACCGGAGGAGGATGCGGAGACTCCGATTGTGGAGGTCCATGTGGAGGAGGAGCTTCAGCTCGACCACCACCACCACCACAAAAAGCTCCAGAGCCAGACCTTGATTAATAATCCACGTTGTCATGGCTGCATACCTACGAACGCCCATTACAATGTACCATTATGTTTACTTGTTTACAGAAATCATTTATATTGTATCAGCCCCTTAAGATGAAATGAATTGCATATATTTTTTAACTGTTCTTAAAATTAGTGGCACCAAAAGGTGTCGAAATTGAAGAAGTGGGAACTATCAGTTCGAAGCGGTTATTGGTGACTGATTCCACGTGTCTTCTAAACCTTGGAGATTGAGAAGAACCAATGAGAGCAAGTTTTTTGATTTTCAATTGTTCCAACGTAGAAATGGGGAATAAAAAGAACAAATTCTGGATAATTCCTCGATGAGTAACTTCCAAAACATCCAAAATTTCAGAAGAGAAATCAACGTTTTCAATCGAAAGTCGTTTCGATAATCCACGTTCCGGAATGAAAATAGGATCGATTTCGATTTTAAAAGGAGGATTTGGAACTGAAAATCAAGAATTGAAAGAGGAAAAAACAGTCGATCGATTACCGATTTCATCCAGTTTTTCGAGAAGTTTTTCTAGTTTTTCGTTTGGAAAAAACATCTGAAAATGGAATGAATTAGGAAGAAAAGAGATTTCAATATACATTTTGAATTGATTCCAATGCATTTCCACCATTCATCGAACACGCGGCCAACAGTTTTTTATTCTTTGAATACGGTAATTGGACTACTGTAGATGGGATTACTGTAGTAGACGATATCTGATTCTCATTCAGAAAACAACACAATTGAGCAGATGTTCCGATTATTAAATCTGAAAATGTTCAATTTATTTCAAACAAAAGTTATTCTAGAATACGAATTGCTCATTTTTTATTTCGAAAAAAAAACGAAAATCTCACATGCAGTATTCTCAAAATAATCCAACGAAGCAACGGATGATTGTAAATCTCCAGATGCCACGTGGCATTTCCCTTCATTCCAATATCCAATTTCTTCCGAATACTCTCTTTTGATAGTCGGCAATTTGATCCAATTCGGAAGAAAATCGAGTATTTCTGTTTGCCACGTGGCATTTGAAGTACAGTATCCCCAACTGTGAGCATTATGATCACTCATAAAAACTTCTGAATTTTGAGTCAAAAGAGATAAAAAGAGATCCATTATTGTTCCACATCGATTGAATTTCTGAAATGGAAATGGAGAAACAGATAGATATCAGAAGATATTCTGAATACTTTCAATGATTCTGGATCCTTTTTGAAAATATAGGAATAAGTGACCATTCCAAAACCAGAATAAACTTCTCCACAATTCCATTTAGGAAGAGTTCTCAGATATTCTGAGATTTCTGGAGTACTGTATGTCCAATTATAAAGAGAAGAAACAACCAATGAATCTGAAATAACGAAACTCTCGAAGAATCAAGAAAGACGAAAAAACCGATCGATTCGAGATGTTCTTGATTCCAAAAAACAATTCCGTGCATTTGACCACAAGTCCAATAATCTGATATCTTCCAATTTTTTCCTTCGATTTCATTTTTTGTTTTCTGAAAAGAAGAGAAGTTAAAAATCCCATAATTCATCCAAAAACTGATTACATTTAACAAATTCATGACAGTTTTCAATATAATTTTTGCATTTTGAACTCCATTTTCTTCTTCTTCATTCTCATAAATCTGCTTGTTTTCCAAAATAATTCTGAAATATAAATTTGAGAATCGTCCGTTTCTTCCCTTCCGATTCCTTACTTTTCCCCTCTTTTTGCACAAATTTTAGCGGACGTCGTGCCAATATCAATGCCAACGTGAATAGTTTCCTCCGTCGTCATTTCATCTTTTTTGATAAATTGATAAGAGAGAAAGAAAGAAAAGTTTTGAATAATTTTCAGTTTTTGGGGCGAGGTTTCCTGGAATGAGAAAGTAATTGATAAGAGAACACAAAAAGAGAAAAAAGAAGAAAATATGATGATGAAACAGAAACAAAATGAAACGGTTTATGGGTTTTCGATTCGAATATGTTAATACAAGTACATGAAGAATTTGCATTTTTGAGTAGTTTGTTCCCAAAATCGAAATTCTTTGTTATTTCGAATTTACTTGTTTTCTCATCGTTCTCCGCGGTCAATGCCACGTCACCAAAGGAGGTCACGCAGGTTTTCTTCTGTAGTTCGACGAATACAGTAACCCTAGTGTGTATCGAATTAAATCCAATCAAATCAATAACCATCCGAAAGAAAAAGAAAAGAGACCGTGGAAAAAGGGAAAATGAAATTCTGAATAAGTATAATCTTTATTTCCGAAAAAACAAGTTCCGATGTGTTCAATGCCTGTTCTATATTTTCTATTATGTTTAACCTCTTTCAATCATTCTTCTAAACACTTTTCAGAACATTTTTCTTCGAAATTCCGTCTTGAATTTTTCAGATTCTCCTCTTTTCTTCCTCTCCCATTTTGACATTTTTCGACCGATTTTTCATCTTTCACCCTTTTCTGTTATCAGTTTTTGTAGATAGTAGTTACTTTTTAATGACAAAGACTCTCAAGTTCAGTGGAAAAAGAGAAGGAGAAATTGAATAAGAATAGATTAATGTATTTGAATATAGAAGAGGTTACAGTGGAATGGATAAATGGAGAAATGCTGTACTTGTAATTCAATCATCACACACGAAATCATTGAAATTGTTCTAAATTCTTCGAATTTTTGTTGATTCGACTATGAAAACTCGAGAAAACATGTACTTGGAATACATTCGATCAATCCTTGATATCTTATTCTCGAAAGATGGAAGCCTTCAAGAACTCGGAAAGTTTCAACAAGTTCACCGACATAAGATCAGAAATTTTAACACAATTCATACTTTTGCTTTAGAGTTTCGGACCCGTATCATCCGAGCAGATTGGACTCATTTCTGGAACAGTTGATGCAGCAGGAATGGAGCAACTGAGATAGGGATTCAGAAATCAGTAGTCCGATCGGAAATAGCCTAGAATATAGGAAACTCTTGAGAAATTGAAAATGATGTCCTTGAAAATGTCAAAAATGGAATCTGATTCCGTTGTTTTCGGAAACTGACTCATTGCGTCTGAACGACTTATCAGCTCTTTTTTGATAGAAAGTGACTCACATTCCTTGTATTTCCATCTTAATGTTTTGTAGGCGGATGCCTTCAAATGGTATATAATACATTGACTTCCTCTCTGTAATACACTCATTCGACTGCCTTCGTTTCAGAATTTCCTTCTGATTTCTGTTGATCATTCTTCTTTCATTTCTATTTTCTTCCCTTAACTCGTGAGTCATTCAGAAGAACGGTAGTCGTTTCTTCTATCGTTTTCTTCCATTTCTGTGACACAAACTCTACGGCTCACTTGGCATGATCATCATTGCCCTCCTTCTTCCTCTTAAACTGTGATTGTATCATACTCGTCTCGGCACTGTGACGTGATCATTTGTGTACATATAAAGAGAGAGAGAGAGAGAGAGAGAGAGAGAGAGAGAGAGAGAGAGAGAGACGTACCTCCAATTCTTAGAACGAAAGAGTTATCACTATCAATCGACACATATATACATACAAATGTGGCATATTCTCTCCATATTTCTCTTCTCTTTGCCCGCTTTTTGGTGAGCTGGCCCCGTGTTGGCGGCTGATAACACACTCATATTCGAAGAGAGATACTTTGCATTTCGACGTATGTGTTGTCATCATTTGAAATACTACACAATACGTTTCTGTTGCCAACATTTACTCTCTCTCTCTCGTTTTCTGCCATTCAGTATCTTTCGTTCTAGAATCATTTTTGATTCAAACGGATTTGGTTTTTTAGAAAATATCTAGAATCGAAAATCATTTGTCTCCTTCTTTCATTTCCATTCCGATACTTGTTCTCTTCATTTAATTTCTCTTTTCCGAAGTGTTCAATTCGTTTGATTTCAGCCATGGAAGACGAAATCGCCGCTCTCGTTGTTGACAATGGATCCGGAATGTGCAAAGCCGGATTCGCCGGAGACGATGCTCCACGTGCCGTCTTCCCTTCGATCGTTGGACGTCCACGTCATCAAGGAGTCATGGTTGGAATGGGACAAAAGGACTCTTACGTCGGAGATGAAGCCCAATCGAAGAGAGGAATTCTCACCCTTAAATATCCAATTGAGCACGGAATCGTCACTAACTGGGATGATATGGAGAAGATCTGGCATCATACTTTCTACAATGAGCTCAGAATTGCTCCAGAAGAGCATCCAGTTCTCCTTACTGAGGCTCCATTGAATCCAAAGAGTAACAGAGAAAAGATGACACAAATTATGTTCGAAACCTTCAACACTCCAGCAATGTATGTTAATATTCAAGCTGTTCTCTCCCTTTACGCTTCCGGAAGAACCACCGGAATCGTTCTTGATACCGGAGATGGTGTCACCCACACTGTTCCAATCTACGAAGGATACGCTCTTCCACATGCCATCCAACGTCTTGATCTCGCCGGACGTGATTTGACCGATTACATGATGAAGATCCTCACTGAGCGTGGATACACTTTCACCACCACTGCCGAACGTGAAATCGTCCGTGACATCAAGGAGAAACTCTGCTACGTCGCTCACGACTTTGAGTCCGAACTTGCCGCCGCTGCTTCCTCTTCCTCTTTGGAGAAGAGTTACGAACTTCCGGACGGACAAGTCATTACCATCGGAAACGAAAGATTCCGTTGTCCAGAAGTCCTCTTCCAACCAGCCTTCATCGGAATGGAAGGAGCTGGAATTCATGAGACCACTTACCAATCCATCATGAAATGTGATGTTGACATCAGAAAGGACTTGTATGCCAACACTGTTCTCTCCGGAGGAACTTCAATGTTCCCAGGAATTGCTGATCGTATGCAAAAGGAGATTCAACATTTGGCTCCAAGGTAATTTCTTTTTTGATTGAAAATATAATCTAAAAATTGGAATTTCAGCACAATGAAGATCAAGATCATTGCTCCACCAGAGCGTAAATACTCTGTCTGGATCGGAGGATCAATTCTTGCTTCCCTCTCCACTTTCCAACAAATGTGGATCTCGAAACAAGAATACGACGAGTCTGGCCCATCAATCGTTCATCGCAAGTGCTTCTAAATGTGGTGTCTTCGTTTATTCTTTTATTATTTTTCTTCTCAAATTCCGTCTCTTTTCTCTTCTTTTCTTGTGCCTTCATTCTCTTGGCAAATCGAGTTTTCCTACAAAATTTCAGTTTTAAAAGGATCTGTTTTTCGGTCCATTTATTTATGGTTTTGACGATAATAAATCTGTTGTGACCGTTTTCATTGATTATTTGAAGAGATTTTTCTCAGAGTTTGGAGATTTTCAATTCAATTTATCAGATTCGTCGACAAGAACGAATCTTCACTGAAACTAACAGGAAGCCCGCCTCAAACTGTCAATACGGAGAGAAAAACGTGTGGAAAGTTCAGAAATAATTTTCTGAAAAAGACTGTAAAACTAAAATTTTTTTATTCCGTGAAACATAAACATGACCTTTCTTATCCGATCTTATCCGTTGTAAATCAAAAATAAAATAATCAGAATCGAATCAATTCTGATTCTAAAATGGCGGACGCAAAAGCGACAACCTGCTATCTGAATGGTCTTACTCTTCGCACAATCAATGAAGTTGAAAAGGTAATTATAATCCATCAAATACGTGGATTCACTCGTGGATTTCAGATCTTGCGTGATCTTCCGAAGAAAGGAGACCGTTGCGAATTACAAATGTCGAAACCCGCGTGCGGAGAAATCAGACGTAGCACCGGAGATGTCATCGCTTCAAAAGTATCCTCTCCTGATTGCTTCTTCTAAATTCTTTTATCCCTTTTAGAGTCTTCAAATTCGCGAAGAACCGAGACCATTTGCTCTTTCTCCTCCGTGTTCAAAAAGTGGAAGTGATTCGATGAGCAAATTGGAAATTTCGAAAAAAGTGTCGAAGAGTAAGAAGAATTCGGAGTTCAGTTGTATTAGTTCTACTCAAGAAGTTAAGAAAACTGTACGAATCCTTGAAGATCTCATAATTCCATCATCTTCTTTTTGTTTCAGAAAGTCGAAACGACGACTGTCTCTGGATCTGGTGCCACGAAGACAAGTTCATCGAAACTTCAATGTAAAGTTTTGACTGATCAAGTGCGTGTTTCTCCAATTGTTTCATACAATGGAGTCGTTTTGGAACTCGATGTTGAGGTCACTATTCCTGATAGAAACGAGAAGAAAACATTGAAATTGGAGATTGAGTGTCCGGATTATGTTCCATCTCGAATGAAGATTGGAAACAAATGGAAGAATATCGTCTAAATGAACTACCGTTTTTTAAAGAAATGGATAAAGTTTTTGTAATATTTCTTTAGAAAGGTGAAGATCGATTCGTCGGGAATTGTATTCTAAACATAACATTTTGCATTTTCATTTCTCAACTCGAAAAACAGGATTTCTGGTTGACTAAATCCGAGAATTCGCTCATACACACCACCGAACGCCTTCTTTTCCTATTTTTCCCACTTGACCTCCCCATTTATTTTTCTAATTACCATGTCCAATCTTCTGGAAAAAGAGCATTTCAAGCGTAAGTAACTGAAATTTATAAATTGAAATCGAATATTTTACAGTAAGAAAACATACTCGATACCTGACAATTCATCGTCTCGTCGAACAGAAAAGTTGGAATCAATTGGCCTATGAAGACAGAATTCGACGGGAAACACGGAGAATTCCAAAAATCTGTAGAAAAAAGTTCTTTCGATGGCATTTGGAACAGTTGGAAGCAAGGAAAAAATTCAAAAGATTGAAAGAAAAAAACAAGGATGAGAGTATTTATGTGGCAAAACAATGGTATTATGTATTGAAGAAATATCCATTGAAACCAAGAATTGAATGGAGTTTTCAGAGAGTTCACAAGTATGGATAACTAATGATATTATGAAGATAATTTATTTCAGATTGAATTCAAAAAACGAAAGGATCGCTCAGGAACTTGAAGAATTGATGGATTGTGCTGAAAGATACGCATTAATTAAACATTTGACAGATGAATTTAAGAAAAAAGAAGGAAATGAATTGGTGAAATTGAACAGTGAGTCTTGTTAGAAAACCGAATAAAACCTTTTCAAAATCACTTCAGGTATCGAAAAATATCGTTTGGAAGTGAAGAATAATCGTGAAATATTACTCAGATCTCAATCGTTGGCAGCAATGAAAATTCGCATTTTCTTCGAGAAACGGTTTGAATTTTATTCAGATTCTACGAGAATAATTGATTTCAGAAAAGGATTTATATTTGATATAAACGAAATGATTGATCCAGAAATTGGAAATATGCCAATCAGGAAGTTTCGAGATACGATTTTTACAAAAATAATGGAATTTTCACAAGAAATCTCATTGAAGTAAAATTGAAATGTATGGAAAAGAAGCTAGAAAATGAACTATTTCAGATTATTGAAACAAAAATGGAAAGATGAAAAAAAGAGGAATATCGTTCAGAATTGTGTAGTTCAAGAGACGACGAATGCTGCATTCGGAACGATTCAATCGTATTTGAAGACACTTCGAAATAAGGTTTCTACATTCAATTTCATTTTAAAACATTCATTTTTAGCCTTCGTTCATTTCAATTGAATGTATGATTGTCGATAGGAAATTATGGGTGAACTCAGAACAGATTCGACTTCTTTTAAAAGAACCGATAAGTGTAATGTGTTCACTCGAAAACGTTCGAATGTCGACGGAAGATTGTGAAACGTGGCAAGAAGAAGCAATGATGAATGTGGATGTTCTTTCTCATGATAATATATCAATTCATCCATTCCTTCAGCCATATACATCTCTCATCGAAGATTATAAAGTAACGAATTCTGAAGAAATGAAATATCAATTAATTGGCATATCAGGTATCACCAAAACTAACGGAAGAAGAGCTCATTAAAATGTATGATGACTCCACTCATCTTCAAATTCGTCTGACGAAAGCAGCCAAACAATTGACAATTCGATGTTTTGTTCTTCGTTTGGAAAGTGTTTGGATTGAAATGGAACGACGGATTCGTAGTTTTAGAAACCAATTGAAAATGGCGATTCGCAGAAAATTCACTACGTTTATTCCTTTCGAAATACCCCAAATTTGATTTCTAAAAATTCAGATTGCTCAACAAACTTCTTCATGATTTTCGGAAATATGACAGAGCTCTCCAGTATCGATCGATTGATCCTTCAATGATGCTTAGCAATAAAGCACAAGTTGATTTGATGCTTCAGAATGAAATAGGAGATAGTGCAAAACAATTTGTGGATGTTTACGATAAAGTTTTTGAGATTACACAGGTTTGATTTGTCTCTTTTTCTATTGAACTTCAATTCTTTCAGCATATTTCTCTTGACACTTCTCAGATGGATTCGCTTCTTCAAATCGCTTCTCTACGTCTTTCTCTTCCTCAATGTATTAATGATCATGCACATTTCTTCCAGAAACGAATTTCTACTTTTCTTCATTTTGTTAATGTAGGAATTTTCTCAAATTCTTAGAATTTCATTTTGAATTTGTCAGAAAAAGCAAGCAAAAGTGATGACAAGTGTACAAAAAGCAATGGAAAAGTTGAAAATAGTTCAAACGATGGGGAATCCGCAAGAAGTGGAAACTTATCTGTTACAAATGGCAAAGTTGAGACCAATGTTGGATAGTCTGATAACAGAAATTGAAGATTTGAATAAATTCGAAAAAGCAGTCGATATTCAAGTATCCGATGTCACCAAAATGAGACATTTTGTTGAAGAAATTGAGTCGTTGCAGAGTCTTTTTGTGGCGACAAGTGGATATTATAAACATGTGAAGTGAGTTTTCTCGAGACTCATTGAATCCATTTAAAATCGAATTCAGTTCATTTTTCGAATCTCGTCGGACTCTTGTGAACATCGATGCGAGTCGAAACTTCATTGAGCAATTCACAGTTCAATTATCTGTTTTCGAGAGCTCATTGACAACTCATAGAGCTGCAAAACATTTCATTGCATACGCGAGAAATGAGGTTGATTCATTCAAAAAGAACTTCTCCGTGGCGGAAGTCATGTCTTGTCGAAGACTTTTGGATGCTCATTGGCTCAGAATGTCTGAAATTGTTGGTTAGTTGGAAACAATTACTATTTCTTTAAAAGAAAACTCTCTTCTCTCCAGGATTTGACCTGACTCCCTACGCCAATAGTTCAATTGCTCAAATATGTGAATTGGGTCTAGAAGCACATCTTCAACAACTGAAACCAATTGCATTTTCTGCTGAAAGAGAGGCGACGGCGGCTGATCAACTTCATTCGATTGTGACATTTTGGAGTCAAGAACATCTCGAAATGAAGTTTTATATTCAATGGAAACTATCGCTTGCCATAAGACTTCGAGATCTTCATAATCGAGTTCAAAATGATATAAACACTTTGAAACACATGACAAATGTGGAACAGATTACAGATGATTCTTTGCCGTAAGAGAATGAGAAAAAGAGATATTGAATCAGATTATATTTTCAGACAATGGACAGAATGGACGAATAGAGCAGAGACAATTCTGAAGGCGTTGTCTGATACTCAACAGAAATGGATGAGAGTCGCCAATATATTCGTTACTTGTAGAGATGTTTTACAGGTCAGAAGAGACTAAAGAAATCAAAAGAAAACATGAAATCAATTTCAGAAAGAATACGAATTACTCAGAACATGTGCCAAATATTTCATAAAAATCCAGCGAAACGTTCTGAAAGACGCAACAATTTATCGGGTAATGCAACTTCCGCATCTTCCTTGTTGGATCGAAAAAATACATTCAAAAGTGACAGTAATCATTCAAGGAGTTCGTGGACTTTTAGATGGAATGAGACTGAGCAACGTGAGATTGTGTCTCTCTTCCGAATTACATTTACTCAATTTATTCTCAACAACTTCAATCGATACAAGACTCAAATTGCTCCTGAAAGATTGTTTTCCTTCGTTGAGAAAATTATGTTTCAATCGAAGAAATCAATTGGAATTGGTTGATTTTTTGGGTGAAAAGATAATTGTTGATCTGACAAAAACGGAAATCGAAAATCAGGAACCATGCGAATTAATAAGGAATATTGAATTGGCGTTTGCATCGAAACTAACTGATGTAGATCTAAAGATGTCTGAGATGTTTCCAATCAATTGATATTCAGATAATCACTTACGAACGACAGGATCGATCGAAAGCAGCCAGCCGAATGGGGGCGAATGTTGGAGAATTAATCGAGACGAGACAGTCTTTGGATCCTTTATTTCTGAGTAGAGTGGTTCGTTTCCTCTTTCTTTCTTGTGATTCATTTTTATTTCCTCAGAGTTCTCAGAGTTTTCAGAATCAGAAATTAGGGAAGTTCTAATCTCTATTTTCAGGATAAAACCTACATTGTTCAACATAAAATTGTCAAATTGCAATCATTGGTTTGATATTCATTAGATAGAAAACTGTAGAATAGAAACAAGTTTTTAGAAAAAAAATAGTTTTTTGTGTTACTAATTATTGTATTTTTCTTCCGAAGAATCACGAGAAAACATCGTTTTTTTCAGGAAAAAGCATACTACATTCAACACAAAAGCGTTCAACGTCAATCACTTCTCACTGTTGACTTCGTTTATTCGAATGAAACGAATCGATTTATTCCACGAAATTTGGCGGATAATTGGAGTAGTGGACACATTATTTTACTCATTGGAGAGATGTGTTCAACCAGATCTTTTGCTCTGAAACTAGCAAACTGTTTGTGTTCGAATCTTCGAATCGTCAATTCTCATCATCTTCTGGAATCTGAATTCCTCGAAAGACTCGCGAAATGCATTTCGATGTCAAATTGGTTTGTATTACTCGAAAACGTGGATTTGCTGGATTCTCAACTAGTTTTTCTTCTATTCAAACTTCTTTCGAATCAAGCTTCTCCATTTCCAAGATTATTTTTATCATCAACTGAAGAAATTAAGAATCAGTTACCAGCTAGTATATCTGTTGAACACCTTCGAACATCTGATCATTTAGTTCATGAATTGATGGATGATCAACACAAAGCATCTCCCTCATTTAAATTCGAAGCATCAACTCCATTGTCAAGTGTCCGATCGTCTTCTATTCCAACTGCATCTCGACTGCCAACCCAATCGAATTCATCAGTTCTTCCTCCTTCTTCTCCAAATTCTATTCTTTTGGAAAAAATTGGATCTCGAATCAAGAATAGGTAAAAGACTGCTCGGACATTGAATATTTTACAACATGGAGGGGAAGACTGACGAGTCTATTCATGATTAGCATGATTCTCTTCATTGCAGTCAATGTCATTCTGAAAGTGTATCTCTCTTTTATAGCCACTTATAGATATGCACCCGACATTGTACTGGTTACGCCATCCAATATGTTTTCTAGAAGAGCAGGTGGAGATAAATATAGAGTCTTCGCATTCACATACACTAGAGTGTCATATCGATTCGATAGCCAAGGAAGTGTTACGCACTACAAAGTGTTCAATATTTTATATCAACTCTAGGAAAAAGTGTTTACTTCCTGATATCATTTCCTTTTTTCAGAGAAATATCTGGATGTTGTGGTCCAATGGCAAAGGAAACACTCAAAGAAACATTGAATAGTTTCGCAGAAAATGTAATTTGGATCTACGTCGATGTGTTCGTTCGTGATCAATTAGTCGTTCATTCGGATGAATTCGCCGCTTCTCCATCGGGAATTCTATTCGAAGTTCTCTCTCCGAATACACTTCAATCGAATGGATCTGAAAGTGAAAGAAGCTATCATTCGACTATTTCTACTAATTCTGTCTGTATCAATACGATTGTCGTCTTCTATGGATTCTCTGAATTCTGGAATATCTTCCCGTTCATTTCTCCTTTATTCCTGAAGAAAGATGGATTTTCTGCTCAAATTCCTCCGTTTCTGACACTTGATGATGGAAGTACTCACTGGCCACAAGAAAATGTTCAATTTCTGATGTGTATCCCAGATGAAGAAGGATATCATTTGAATACTGTCAAGAAATTCGATATTCCATTTCATTTGGTCAACGAAAATCTGAAAATGGATATTTCGAGAAGTTGGAGAAAACAGTGGCAAAAGAAGTATTCGGAACTATTCAATGTGAGTTTTCTAATGATAAAAAAAGAAATAGAAATCTATTCCAGAAGATTTCATTGATTGAGATAATGGATGAACTCGTCGATCGTATTTTATCTCCAATTTCTTCTCATTTTTCTATTTCTTTTCTTTGGCCATCAACATTATTCGAAGTGATTTATCAAGATTTAACAGAAGTAATTCCATTATCTCGAATGACATCTGTCAATGATACTCTTCGGATTACTGTAATTCTGGCAACTGCCAACTATGTTTCCATATTCTCCGACGATCAGAAGAAAGTTGAGACGAAAATGTCAAAAGTGTTGATCTCAATTCGTGAGAAATTGTCAATTCAAATACCAGAAGACGTTTGTAACTGGAAGATTTCATATCAAGACGCAACGAAATTAGTTAAATGGGAAGATGAACCATTCTGTCAGAGTTCAATTGATAAAGACAGTGCAATCGGAAATATTATGGTACTTTAAAAAGAGAGAGAGAAAGAGATACTGATTCAACCAAATAACCCTATATCCATTCAGATAGTAACTCCCCATATGGATCGTCTTCTATTCTACAGTATCCGTCTTCTCAGTTCAGGTCACAATATTCTTGTTCATGGACCACCGTATTCTCGAAAAACAATGTTTGTTAAAATGATTTCAAAGTACTTGACAACTTCTTCGAATGGAGAAATCCCCATTGAATTCTTGTGGTTAGATGGAAAAAGTCGAGTTGGAAATGACGTGGCTCAGAAAAAATTCGCAAATATTGTCGAGATTTGTGAGAAAACAAATCAAACGAAACAACTTGTGAGTGAAATAAATTAGAAATCAAAATGAAATCTTCGTTAATTTATTCCAGTACATTGTAATTGATCGTTTCTATTTCACTGAACCACTTCTACCGATTATCGAATTTTTCGTCGACCATAAAACGTATTGGAAAGATGGAAAACTGTGTAAATCAGATGCCCAAATCAGAATGATTATAATAACAGATGAAGCAGACTACGCGTGGCTTCATAAAACGAAAGCCCTTGCTTCTACTTTCGTCGGAATCGCAATGCCTCCATCGACGAAATGTCACGATCAGAAACCATTGGTTCAGAGTTTGATTGCTGCGAATTTCACTGCAAAGTTAGTAAAATCGCTCGTAATCCATCATAGGATTGTGTTTTTTCAGGTCATTTAGTTCCGAATATCATCATATTTTAGAATCATTCTCATCATGTATTGTGGAAATCGTCAAAAAACCATATCTGGTTTGTCATTCGAATGGATAACTTTCATTTAAATTTCATCCGAAATTCAGAAGAATCTGTCATCAATGGCCCTCGCTACTCGTCTTGCCAAATCATTTTTCTTTGCTTTTCCTGATAATTGTCCAGATCCGAATGCTCTTCTTCGACTGTTTATTCATGAATCTGCACGTGTAATTGGAGATGCAATTGATCCATTTCATAGAAGTACTTTCTCTCGAGAATTCGAAATTCTGATAGATGAGAACTTCAATACAACACAACAAGCAATTCTGAAACACATTGCCCAGATATCGGATAATGAAGAAGACGAAGAAGAAGAGGAAGAAGAGGAGGGAGATAAGAAAGAAGGTGTTAAGAGAAAACAACAAACTACAATTGATATGTTCGATCTCATTTATTCTGAAGTAGATGCCCACGATGTCGTAGATGGATTAAGTTATGAACCAGTTGTTGATCGAGTTCAATTTCAACGGAGTATCGAGAATTTTCTCTTCGAACATCACAGGAATCATCCAAAAGATCGAATTCGTTTGTTTGTTGATTGGGAGACAAGTGGATGGGTTCAGAGAGTTATGAGAGTCATAAGACAAGCATCGGAGCATATGGTTCTGACGGCGGCACCGAATAGTGGAAGAACTCAAGTTGTGAAGGCAGCGTGCGTTGCCTGTAATGCCACGGTTTGTTGTTTTTTCTCTGAATCTTAAGATTTGAGAGTTTCGTCCTTAATCTGATTGGTTTTGTAGATGATGCATATGCAAGTAGATGCCACGTGTTACGATACATTCATTTCAAGATGGGAATACGCATTGAGTCGTGCTATAAACATCATCGCGAATACAAATCAACACGTTGTCATTTTAGTTCATCTTGATTTTTGTGTGAGTCGTCTTCTCATTTCTTTTAAAGCTAATCATCAGAATTTCTTCAGTACGAAAAAGTGGAACCTCGTTGGATGGAACAAATCAAATTGTGGATTGAATGTCCGAACACTCAACATTTGGTTTCCGATGAGGTTTTCAGTGAATTCTTCATATCTATTCTGATTAATTTCAGCAACTTCATGCAATGGGAGAACAATTAATCGAATGTGAAAAGAATTTGGCAACACAAATGCAAACAATTGGACTACGTCTTCCGGGACAAAGAATGTGTAAATATCTTCCTGTTGAAACATTAAAAGAACCACAAGCACTGAGAAAAGTTCTCGAATCAAGAATATTTGATGCTCTTCATGTCATGTTTCTAGTTGATCCACAATTCAAAAGTGATTTCTCTTGGTGTACAATATTTCATGTTCCAGTAAGAAAAAATTGGTTCGGAATGAATGAAAATCGAATTTTAGGCTATCGAGAAATCGGAATTATTGACAAAAGTATCGAAAATAATATCGGATTGTAAAGTTGATGATGTCGCTCAAATAATTGTTTCCACGTTTTTCACTGGTGAGAATCTGATGTTTTGAAACAATTTTCAATTCCAAAATTATAGTGAAAAAGTATTTACTTAATATTGGAATTTCTCTTCCTGGAACTGTATTCAGTCAATTATTCGAAGTCGCTGATTGTTTTCAAATCGTTTTCCGACAACAGAAAAAGTGAGTTTTAAAACATTTATTTCTATAATAATCGGGTAATCGTTTACTTTCTGCGGGTTCCGTCCTCGAAGAAAACTCCTCCGTCGATGGCGCAGTATTTTGGACAGATTCCCTTCTCTCCAGCTCCACCAGATTGTCCTGGTTGTCCTGGGGCTCCTGGGTTTCCATCGGATCCTGGTTGTCCTGGGGCTCCAGATGGTCCCTTTGGTCCTGGGGCTCCTGGTTGTCCTGGTCCTCCTGGGGCTCCTGGAGATCCGGCTGGTCCTGGTGGTCCTTGTGGTCCAGCTTGTCCTGGGGCTCCTGGGGTAGATTCAGATTGAGCATCAGCTCCTGGTTGTCCTGGGGCTCCGGCTTGTCCTGGGTTTCCTGGGGCTCCACGTGGTCCCTTTGGTCCAGCTGGTCCTGGGGCTCCGGCTCCTGATCCTTGTCCTGGTTGTCCTGGAGCTCCGGCATCTCCTTGTGGTCCTGGGGCTCCTGGAGCTCCTGGTGGTCCTTGTGGGCATGGTTTGCATGGTGGTGGAGTGATTGGCTCACATGGTTGTGCTGGTGGTCTTCCTGGGTTTCCTGGGAGTCCAGCAGCTCCTGGACGTCCTGGTCTTCCTGGCTTTCCTGGAGTTCCGGCTGGTCCGGCAGCTCCTGGAAGGCAGCATCCAGAGCATGATCCTCCTTGAGATCCGTGGTTTCCTTGGTCAACAGCCTCATCAGTTCCGTATCCAGCTTGACGGGCGAAGCGGGAAGCGTTCTTTGGAGATCCACGGATGTGGTTCACCTCAGCGAAGATGTCACGAGCAGAGTGCTTACAGAACTTGATCTCATGGTTGATTTGGGTCTTGATTCCATCAACATAGTTGTACACCAATGGAAGGGTGATGCACAGCTGAAAATCATTGTTTTACTCATTTGAAAGTCTATTGTGTTAGAAGTGACTTACAGAGAAAACGGCGACAACCGAGAAGGTGACAGCCGAATAGGCGACAAAACGGTAAGCGTGGAGACGTTGTTTCTCGTCCATTGCTGAATGAATGAGATGATCCAACTGACGTTCTCTCACTCTCAACCCGTTCTTTTATACTGTATTGAGTGTAAAATGCCTACATAGGTGTTTGATATTGTAATAGAGGGAAAAAGAAAAAAACTTTCAGAGGAAGAATAGAGAATCTTACGCAAAGAGGTCATCATAAACAGTTTTGTGTGATTTTCAGTGAAATACGGAAGTTAAGCATTGAACATTTACTGTCAAGGTTAAATGAAATTGTGAAAGGAACAATTGGATTGATGGTCATTTGGGAGAGAGAGAAAGACAAGTTATTGAGAGAACAAAGTTGGATTTTTGAACCTCCGACTTTAATTTTGGTCTTTATCCTGTTGAAAGCGTCTGCAGGTCTCGAAAATCAAAACCTAAAAATGTCAAAGCGGAATGAATTCTAATTCAAACAGAAATCTTGAACTTAGTTCGGACACGCCCGTTTTTTATTCATTCACAATTCAATCAGACTTCGATTGAAGAATTACATTCGCAATAGCTGTTCTGCTATCAATACTCTTTTCGTCTGTAGTGTTTCTGCTCATTTGGTTACTTATAGTTCTTGTAACTGCGAAACAACATTTTGGCAGAAAGCAAATGATTTGTGTGTGAACTATAACTTTTTGAATATTAGTCCCTCGTTCGATGGTGTCATCACTTTTTTTAAATCCAGAACATCGTCAGAATACTTTTACTCAAGCGATCACTTTCAATTTAATACATCAAAACACAATATTTCAAATTAAAGATAAAATTGTTTTCTTTTATTTGCTCCAGCTTCATTCCTTTTGATATTTGTGCAATCATTAGTAAATTCAATTGCACTTTGTAACACTTCAACCACTCATTCATTCAAAAGTTTGAAACTTTTTCATAAGCTATCTTCAGTTTCTCAGATTCATTTTTTGCAATTATCGTCCAGGAAATAAGATTTGTCTTTCTTATAGTGGTTGCTTTTCGGAAAATGTTTTTTAAAAATTATTGTGAAATTATAGTCAAATATTGGCAGTGATGTGTTTATTCGATAAAAAATGACTAGACGGCAAAAGACTAATCGATCGTCTTCCTGAGTATTTACTTTCTGCGGGTTCCGTCCTCGAAGAAGACTCCTCCGTCGATGGCGCAGTACTTTGGACAGATTCCCTTCTCTCCAGTGCCTCCAGATTGTCCTGGTTGTCCTGGGGCTCCTGGGTTTCCATCGGATCCTGGTTGTCCTGGGGCTCCAGATGGTCCCTTTGGTCCTGGGGCTCCTGGTTGTCCTGGTCCTCCTGGGGCTCCTGGAGATCCGGCTGGTCCTGGTGGTCCTTGTGGTCCAGCTTGTCCTGGGGCTCCTGGGGTAGATTCAGATTGGGCATCAGCTCCTGGTTGTCCTGGGGCTCCGGCTTGTCCTGGGTTTCCTGGGGCTCCACGTGGTCCCTTTGGTCCAGCTGGTCCTGGGGCTCCGGCTCCTGATCCTTGTCCTGGTTGTCCTGGAGCTCCGGCATCTCCTTGTGGTCCTGGGGCTCCTGGAGCTCCTGGTGGTCCTTGTGGGCATGGTTTGCATGGTGGTGGAGTGATTGGCTCACATGGTTGTGCTGGTGGTCTTCCTGGGTTTCCTGGGAGTCCAGCAGCTCCTGGACGTCCTGGTCTTCCTGGCTTTCCTGGAGTTCCGGCTGGTCCGGCAGCTCCTGGAAGGCAGCATCCAGAGCACGATCCTCCTTGAGATCCGTGGTTTCCTTGGTCAACAGCCTCATCAGTTCCGTATCCAGCTTGACGAGCGAAGCGGGAAGCGTTCTTTGGAGATCCACGGATGTGGTTCACCTCAGCGAAGATGTCACGAGCAGAGTGCTTACAGAACTTGATCTCATGGTTGATTTGGGTCTTGATTCCATGGACGTAGTTGTAGACCATTGGAAGAGTGATGCAAAGCTGTAATCAATTACATGAGCAACCAAAGGACTAATTCATTTTCTTACGGAGAACACGGCGACAACCGAGAAGGTGACAGCCGAATAGGCGACAAAGCGGTAAGCGTGAAGACGTTGTTGCTCCTCCATTGCAATGAAGATGGGCAAATGCGCACTTTCTGTGTTCTCCCATTCGTATTTTATACTCTTCAGTTCCGTTAAACTGTAATGTTTAAGTTTACACCCAAAATGTAGTGGGAGGAGAGAGTCGATTAGGTTTTGCAGTTATAAAAAAAAAGGAAGATTGTTCAGAAATCATTAGTTCCTCTGCTGTCAAATATCGTGTCATTTTCATTGCGTTTTTGGCATTGAAACAGAAAAAATAGTATGCGAAATGAAGAGAAACAGAGAAAAGAGAATAGGGAAGTGATAGGGAAGTAGCTGTAGACCAATGGCAGGAAAGAGGACACAAAGCAGCAGTGACCATGAACCGACGCTTTGATTCTGAAGTCTCGAGTGATAAATTTTGATTGAAACAACTTCCGAATCTTGTCTCGGAATAGAAAAACCTGAGAGAAGATAACATGCAAGGGCAACTCTAATTTGAAAACTCGAACCTCGACGAACGTGTTCCAATTGATCAATTCATATCATTCTAGCAAAGAGTCAGCTCAATAACTATCTCTCATTCGATTTCTTTGGAATAGGACACTCTCATCTATAAAATATGAAACAACAGCACACTTGTTTCGTGTTCTACTCAATTCCTTGGCGATGTCTTCTATCCTTTTCCATTTATTTCTTCACAGTTCCAGTGACTTTTCCCATAAGAATGTTCACCGAACTCTGTTCAATTCTGCTTCTTTATTCAACTACTCATAGATTTTTTATCGTTTATTTCATTGTGTCACCTGCAGATTTTGAATAAACTACAATCTCTTCTTTTCATCTAAACACTTCCGTAATGACCTTTAATTAAGTTTCTTTGTTCTGTGAATGACGCCTTTTTCTCTGTTGAATTAGCTTTCTTTCGAAAAAAGTGATTGTCAAGTGGAATTGATGATTAGCCAATCGAAGTCACGTACTACAAAAGAATTCATTCATTTTCGGTCGGAAAGAAGTTTCTGTCTTGATGTGGCCACTTGAAAAGAATCTATCTTTTACAAACCAATAGCAGATACTTTCACTATCATTTACCTTTTTATTGTATCGTTTGAAACGGAAAACCGTTACTCCATTTTTACTGAAAAAAAGAGAAAGAGAGAGGCTATATTGCATACTGTATGATAAGATAAAATGAAATGAAAAATGTTTATTTGATCTGATAGTCGGAAACGAAGAAGTCGCAGATTTACTTTCTGCGGGTTCCGTCCTCGAAGAAGACTCCTCCGTCGATGGCGCAGTACTTTGGACAGATTCCCTTCTCTCCAGCTCCACCAGATTGTCCTGGTTGTCCTGGGGCTCCTGGGTTTCCATCGGATCCTGGTTGTCCTGGGGCTCCAGATGGTCCCTTTGGTCCTGGGGCTCCTGGTTGTCCTGGTCCTCCTGGGGCTCCTGGAGATCCGGCTGGTCCTGGTGGTCCTTGTGGTCCAGCTTGTCCTGGGGCTCCTGGGGTAGATTCAGATTGAGCATCAGCTCCTGGTTGTCCTGGGGCTCCGGCTTGTCCTGGGTTTCCTGGGGCTCCACGTGGTCCCTTTGGTCCAGCTGGTCCTGGGGCTCCGGCTCCTGATCCTTGTCCTGGTTGTCCTGGAGCTCCGGCATCTCCTTGTGGTCCTGGGGCTCCTGGAGCTCCTGGTGGTCCTTGTGGGCATGGTTTGCATGGTGGTGGAGTGATTGGCTCACATGGTTGTGCTGGTGGTCTTCCTGGGTTTCCTGGGAGTCCAGCAGCTCCTGGACGTCCTGGTCTTCCTGGCTTTCCTGGAGTTCCGGCTGGTCCGGCAGCTCCTGGAAGGCAGCATCCAGAGCATGATCCTCCTTGAGATCCGTGGTTTCCTTGGTCAACAGCCTCATCAGTTCCGTATCCAGCTTGACGGGCGAAGCGGGAAGCGTTCTTTGGAGATCCACGGATGTGGTTCACCTCAGCGAAGATGTCACGAGCAGAGTGCTTACAGAACTTGATCTCATGGTTGATTTGGGTCTTGATTCCATCAACATAGTTGTACACCAATGGAAGGGTGATGCACAGCTGAAAATCATTGTTTTACTCATTTGAAAGTCTATTGTGTTAGAAGTGACTTACAGAGAAAACGGCGACAACCGAGAAGGTGACAGCCGAATAGGCGACAAAGCGATAAGCCTGAAGGCGTTGCTTCTCGTCCATTTTCAGATGAGGTGTCTAACAATTCATTGATGTTTCCTTTTATACTGTCTTCTTTGTCCAACCCCTTTTTCTCTTCTCTAAACGGTTTTACACATCATTTTGTGTAACCTTCTACGGCAGAATCTTTATGAGAGAAGTGTCCCTGAAAAATAGAAAAAAGGAAGAAGAAGATAAGAGATGAAAATGAAAAACAAGAGTAAACACTTCCGCATTACTATTAAATTACTACAACATGATACCTACACGAAAGATTTTTTCAGAGAATTGGTATCAGAAGGCACAAGATTGAATGAAGCACTTCATACATGCGATCAAATTGAAAAATTGGCAGAAATCGGAAGAGATGTGAATATAGAAGCAGTACAGAAAAGAATTGTGGAAAAAGAAGAAATTTTATCGAAAATGAATAAGGAGAGAAATGTAAAAAGTGCAAGAATTGAAGTCCTCACTGAGCTGATTACTGTCAAAACGACGAATTTAGAGGCAATGAAAACAGAAGAAGAATCATTAAAAACGACAATTGAGTCGATGATTTCGGTGAGAATTCAATCTCTCTGTTGAACTACACTCACTTTTTAATAGACAGAAAGTCAATTGAATTTTTAATTCCAGACACCTCAAGAAGAATTTCGTCGTTGCGTAGAGGAATTATTGAAATTCTCCAATGCAGAAATCAAAAGTCTTTCGAAAATTACGAAACCATCAGTGGGAATTCGTCTTTGTTGTGAGATGCTTCGAACCATTTTTGAGCCGAATTTCAAACCAAGTGACTCACTTATTAGAAGAAAATGAACAAAATAATGAGATTTTCAGAACGACATGCAGCAGAAACGTGGCAAGAATCGGTGAAATTGGTCAGCGATAAATCATTTTTCATCAAATTAGCGACATGTGATGCAGATATTTTGACAGTGGATCAGATGAAAATACTGAAAAAATATGTGGAAAGAGCAGAATTTAATGCGAATAAAATAGAACACGAATCTGTAGTTTGTGCTTGTTTATGTAAATGGATCAGTTCATTTTTGGAGTTGTCATGGTGAGATTCAATGAGAAATTGACATTTCGAAATGCTTTGGTTACAGTACTCTACGAGTAATGGAAGAACAAGTGGAAGAGAGTAAAGAACTACGAGAACAAATTAAACAAACTGAAGAAAAGTTACAAAATGAATCAAAAGAAATGCAACAGCTGAAGAATGATGTGGATAAGGTTCGTGACTTCTCTCTACCGTAATCTGAGATGGATTACTGTATATGCATCTTAGTTCTAGTTGTATGAAAATCAGTTGACACTATTCTGAAACCTCTGACGATAACAGTGTTATCTATAAGAATTACTTTTCATCAGCTGGCCAACATGATCCGTGAGAATGAACAAATTCTGGCAAATGACCGTCGTCTTTGCGATTATCGAATGAGAAGTGGAGATCTTCTGTCTGTTTTGGAAATTCATAGAAAACGATGGAAATCTCAACTGAAACAAAATGAGAAAAAACAAAGAGAATTGATTGGAAATACGATTCTTTTCTCCATTTATCGAGCTCATTTGTTGTGTCAAGAGAGATCAGTTTCTTCGGTTTGTTGTCAATTATTCATCAGAATAACTGTTCTTGTATTTATTCAGATCAGCGTTTCAATGTGTACATCTCATTTGAATTCAGTCTCCGTTCAATTCGATTCTTCTACTGTCACTTCTTCGAATGTAATCAATCGAATTCTTCGAAATCTCAAATCTTCCCGTCGCTTTTGTCTCTTCTTGTCCTCTCATGAATCTCTTCTCCAGAATCTGCAAACTGTTCTTCCGGGTGCCACATATCTCGATATGAGTTTGATGAAATGGAAGGATTCTCAGATGACGTCATCTCTTTCCAAACACGTTTATTCAATTGTTCCAACGGTATTCTTCAATGTTTCAGAAGTTCCGCCACCAGAAATGTATGAAATTTTAATGAAAAGTGAAGAGAAAGAAGTCTGTTTTCATAACAAATCAATCGAATTACCCGACGATATTCTATTCGTTTTTGTTGCCAAACAACTCGGACATATTCCGGATCAAATAAGAAAATTGGTGCGTTTTTGAAAATATTCTTTCGATTGGAAATTTCAATTTTCAGATGGAAGTGATTGTTGTTTCGAGTCAATTAGATCAAATCGAAGACACGGAGAAAACAGAAAAGTGAGTATTTCATTGGAAGTTCATTCGGATATTTTCATTTCATTTTCAGAAATGAACTTTCCAATTTGTTAGGAGAATTCACTGCAGCAGACATTCTGGAATCCAGAGAGCTAACGAAGAGAGCAATGCAATTAGCAGGGTGAAATTGATCCTGAAACTGATTAGGTTCAGGCTTGAAACAGTGTTTGATGTTCAATTTTATTCGTCGTATTCAAACAAGAAAAAGAAAATATATTTTAGATTAGAAAATGAAGTCATTCACAAAATAATAACATCTTTGAGTATCGAAGAGGACAACTTAATATTGAGGATTGGATATGATTCGATAGCATATATATTTATTCAGCCATTTCAGTATCTTCGCTTTCTTGAGCTTCTCTCTGTTCCTCCCATTTCTTTTGGCGACGTCGCATCTTTTGCATAGAATTCGTCACCCCTCCGATTGTATCGTCGAACATTTTTTGAACCTGAAAAGAAGTATTTAGAATGAAGCTGTTGGTAATATCAACCAGACTCACAATTTCGGTGCTTTCAACGAAAGACTGCACACAATTGACCATATTTTCTCCATCTAATTCTTTCGATGATCGGTCAACGAAAACCTTGTCAAGCTTGGTAAACTGTTTAGCAGTCTCCATGATTGTAGTCAAAGTCCTGTCGATTTCGTCACAAACTGCATTGAAATCGTTCTCTGCACGCTTGTACTGAGCCCTATCCTCATCTCTGACTACATTATCTTCGTGTTTCTGACGAATGAGCTCGGCCGCACGTTTGTTCATATCCTGAAAAGTAGTTATTCGTAACAGAATTGTAATGAGGTGTCATACCATCATGCAGTTTCTCAAATCTTTCTGAACCAGATTTCGAACCAAGTCAACAGGATCTTGCACCATTCTGATCTGTTCTTCATTTGGTTTTAATGGTTCCTTTGGATTTTGAGAAGCCGGAACAGCTGAGCTCGAAGCAGCCGAAGGAGGTGGTTGAATGGATGATGGTGGCTGCTGACTGGCTGGGGCTTGGACTGAGCCTGGTGCGAAGGCGGATGGCGGTTGAACTGATGATGGAGCTTGAGCTGATCCGGGTTGCTGCACAGATCCGGGACCGTAGTTTTGCACAGACTGAGGACCGCCTACGGCACTGTGAGATGGTGGGCCGCCAACTACACTTTGTGATGATGGTCCTCCATGCGATCCAGGTGGTTGAATAGACCCAGGAGCGATAACCTGAAATGAAGAATGTATAGAATGCAAGAAGTAGGATAACTCACTGATCCTGGCCTCTGAACACTTCCTGGTTGTTGAACTGATTGTGGACCACCATGACTAATCATGTGATGCCCTTGTTGAGATCCAGGACGAGAATGCGGCTGTTGTGGTTGTAAATGCATCGGGTATTGCGATTGACTATTAATTGAATCCATTTGATTAAGACCACCACCATTTGCATGAATATTTGCCGGAACAGAAGCCGGTGGTGCAACAGAAGCTGGCCGAGAAACATGCTGCGGGGGGAGGGACATCGGTTGCTGAAATTGTTACTAATATTGCAGCGAAAATATTTTGAGGAATACATTGAGGCCCATCTGTTGTTGCATCATTTGTGGTGTAGCAGGATTACCGGCTGGTACAGAGCCAGGCGCCTGAAGCTGTGAAGCTACCAATGGGGATCTAGGTTGCATATGCCCTTGTGGTTGAAGGTGTGGATGCATTTGAAGATGAGAACCTCCAGGAGAGCCACCAGCCGGGTGTTGTGGCATTTGTGGAGTTCGGGCACGTTGAAATGTCTGGAACGTATCTACATATTGATTGGACAACTTCATTTAAGGGACAAACCTGTTGGGCGTGAGGTTGCATTTGCCTCTGCTGCATTTGCTGTTGCCGATGGATTTCTTGCTGTCGCATCATTTGCTGCTGCTGGATAAGCATCTGGAAACGAATAGTTAGGTATATGTTAAGAAAACTCTATTACCTGCTGTTGTTGATTCATGTTCGGTGGTTGTCCTTGTCCTTGTCCTTGTCCAGACATTATTTATCGACTATATATCCTGCAATGAGAAAATTATAACTTGGAAGCTATTAGGATGTTGATCAAGAGTATGCAATGAGTATTAGGTCAAGCCAAAAGTTTTGCATCAAATTTTCTTTTTTGTCTAAAAACTTCGAGAAGCATCCCAAACATTTCATGTTTGGAGTATATGAGGGACAGTATATAGACTACGTATACATAAAAATTTAGCTCAGTGACAGCTTCAAGGAGCCAACTAGGGCTAGTAACGTGAGGGCAATTCAGATAGCTAATTTTGCACAACCCCGATTTCAATTTTCACGGAGACATAATGGCGATCTTTTTAGTATATTGTTAGGTCCCAATACTGTTAATAATGAAACAGTTGTCAGTTTGTTCCGAAATCTCAAGGTTAGAGAACCAGAATCAAATGATTTTTCCATAGTAATCGACTTATGTTGTTATTTGAAAACGATGTATTGGCGCTGGCGGATGAGGCCCCTAGACAATTGATTGCAGATTTTATAAACCAGCTTGAGTACTATCAAAGTATGCTTAATAGTTATCTTCATGAGCTTTGGTTTCCCTGAAAAATGCCAACTTAGCGGACATCACTTCTGTTGGCTCCACAGCCAATGATGAGAGTGGATGTCACATCTTCTCGTCTGTCATAAAGAGGGAAGAGAGCGAGACTCTCTAAAGTTCTCATGTGGGATGAGAAGTGGACACTCTACGTCAACTATCATCATATACGTCAATGACTGAAACCTGGGGATTCTGGAGTTCCAACACCAAAATGAGAGTTACGTCCAAAATCCCACTTTTGAGCATCTGGTGAAGCGTAGAAGGGTCGGTTCACTAAGAACTTTTACCAACTAATACAACAGTCACAACAGACCTCTACTGCAAGAAATCAATCAAAGTCTCTGACAAAAGCAAGGCAAAAGGGTCGAGTTCACTTGCTCCACGATACCTCTTGACCATGTGTCGCGAAGATGACTTGTCAGAAAATTCCGAGACTAGGATGGACAACTCTACTCTATTTACCGTACTCTCCGGACATGATACTTCCAGATTATTAGTCGTTTTTTTCTCTCACTCACTTCCTAGACAGAAAGGAGTTTCAAGACGAAGACCATCTCAAAATCGAGCATTAAGCTATTTTCGATAGTAAGCTGCGGGAGTTCTACCGAAAGGGAATCGAACAGCTACCTATCCGTTGGCAGTAGACTGTTGATCATGATGGTGCATATTATGTTAACTGGTATTGAAAATAAATGAATAAAATTATATTCAAACAATGTGTTCTGTTTGATGCAAAACTTTTGGCTTGACCTAATATTAAAGGGTGTGAAACTCCCGCAGTATACGAATAAAAAACAAAGTGGCAAATTGAAAAAGTGTATTTATTTAGTGTTACATATTCATGACTAGTACTAGTACTACATTACGGAAAGATTACTCGTATTCTCTTGATCGATATTATACGTGTTGTGTAGTCGACTATGGAGACTCGAATGCAACACACAATAATGACTTAGAGAACGAGTGCAAGACCTTCCAGCCTACCAGAACATGCTTGTCATTATTATTTAGTTGTGTGAAATACTGTGGAGTGCGCTCTATCGATCGAAGGCTGACCGAAAGGACGTTCTGCCTCTTCCATTAAAAGAAAACCAACTGAATTTCGATAGAGCACACTCTATCGGGAGATAATTCCATTTCTAATTTACACAACCGGTGAGGCCTATTGATTATAATCGAAGTACAAAAATGATTAGTAAGTGCAAAATAGTATCAGAAGGGTCTAGTTGAAAACTATACAATATATATATTGGAATTTTCGTAATTTAGTTGAACCAATGGTCCCATTGACATTCCTCTCTCCAAGCGGTGACGCATTTGAAACACCAATCCATCCCGCATGAAGTACAATGAATATGAGAACATCCGCCATTCCTTTCAGTCGCCACATTACAATTAGGGCAGCGCCTGAACAGTTTTTTGAATGTACCTTTTTCTTTTTCATTAGATACCTTGTGGTCGCATCAATCGTGGATTTTGTTAAATCATCATCACTCTGACAGACACATTCTTTCTCGGTACACTTTCTGAAACTGGTTCCTAATTATTCATATCTGATTTTTGTTTCAAAACCTGCAAAAAGTATAAAAACAATCTGGACATTGCGATCTTCCATCATCATCATATGGCTCCCAAAAAAAGCTTTGACCACACAACGCATTAGGACAAGTCACTCCCTCATCATCCACTAAGATTAACCGTTCGGTTGCTTTTCGTTGATACTCGCTATAAGCTGATTGTCCCATTATGTGAAAATGATGAACGTCCTTCACTACTTCTGAAAATGTTTAACGTTCAATCTAACACATCGTTTAGAAACTTACTGTTACAACCTTGGTATGGACATGAGATGGTATAACCATAAGGTGGCTTATTGATGAAATTGAAGCTGTTCAGAGTACTGAGCAAGTATTCCTAAAGTTTTAAATGAAATCGTTAAAAAATAAATTCAGTTTGCTAACTCTGAAACAGTTTTTGCAACTGATGTGGTTGCACCCAAGATCGAAGATGATTTTTTCTTTGTTGTCGCAAACACAGCATTCTTCCATCTGCCAGTTTCCTCGAACGTGGGTCAACGCAGCGGCCAAATCATTACAAGTAAGACACTTGAACTTAAATTCAGCAAAGAGATTTGAAGCACAGCAATCTTCACATGTCACTGGTATTCTTTTACTGAAAAATTTATGTTGCCATGTACAATGATCATTGCAATGACAAAGCTACGGAATGTCTCGATACCTTTTTAATACGTCCATCCAGTTTTGAGGTTCTGATTTTACTAGAACTGAAGTTGAGGAGCAGTTTTGGCAATAAACCCGCAATTTCCCTCTTTTCACGTCATCACAAGTCTTACACCAAACATAAAAGCTTCCAAGAATAGACGAATCTGTCAACATTTGTTTCTCTGGTGAGGCTTTTTCTGGTACGTTCACGGTATTTTTAGGTCGAAGAAACATTATTTGGCTGCAATTTATGTAACAGTTATATATCTTTTGAAGAAAGATAGTTTACGTTGCTGGTGTCAATGATAGCTCCTTCATCATTGTTGATTTCGATAACTTCTTCCCACAGAACACAACTTCCAATTCATCACTTGGAATATGCGTGAGCTTCTCCACATTTTTCGTCAGCTCAGCAATATTTTCATCGGCATCGATCTAATATGTAGCATTTTTGTTTTATCGTTGATGCATGTATTTACCTCTAAGGTTAAGTTGCGGCGTTGACCGGTTTTTCGATCTTGTACAAGTATTGTAATGGCACCTGACATTTTTGAAAAAAAAAATTGTAAAAGCTCACATTCGCGTGATAAGATAAATGATGAGCAAATGATCTATTTTGTTAATGAACAAGTCTCATTTTCAACAGCGTTGTTGAAATAAAATTTGAACCCCGAAACAGCCTAGGAAAACATCCTGCGAAACCTAGGCCATATGTATCGGTTCGCTCTATCGCACGCGGTGCGTGCCGCGTAACGGTCATAACAAATGCAGGGAGTTTCAAATTCAGGAATTTGTTCTTTCTAAGTAGTTTGATTATTATTTCAGTACACGTTGTTTTCCACGCGTAATCACAAATTTTTTTATGCTTCCAACATTTCTTAATTGCAGAATGAAGTCTAGTACTTCGAAAGAAAAATTATGCGGCGAAAGCTCCCGAAAAATGTACGATATGATCATCAACTCACAACAGCGATTTGATATTAAAGATATAGGTTAGTAACGTTTCCAATAAACAATTAATTGTTGCTTTTGAGGAATGTTCCATCTCATTGACGAAATTGAACGTCTACGGAAGCTTTGGAAAGATTCGGAAGAGTCTAAAAAGCGTTTGAACGCAGAGATGCGAGAGACCGAGGAGGCCCTTGCGTAAGTTCGAGTTCTCTAATATGGTATGTATACATATTTTTTGAAGAAAAGCTCGCAAGAAGCTGGCAATGTTTGACATAGATGTAAAAGATACCCAAAAGCATATGCGTGCATTAATGGAAGAAAACAAAGCGTTGAAACTGGATTTGAATGTCTACGAAACTCGTGAAAAACAATTGAAGGATGCGATGAAAAACGGTATTTTCAACAGTCTGACGAAAGAAGACCGTGAGCAATTTCAATTTCTTCATGACGCTCCTCTAGTTCGTACTTATTCAAAACGTGTACAACAAAGGCACCCACATTTGATGGAGGAAACCTTGGAAGAGGCAGATGATAGTGAAGTCGATTATGACGTTACAGGAGATAGTTTTGAAGAAGTTATTACTCTGCGTAATGGGCGGGAGGTTAGAAGATCCTCTGCTGCCGGAAATACAGGAGCCAAAAGAAGAAGCGCTTCAGCTCATGCGACGAGTACTAATGCTGGCAATTCAAAAAGAAGCCGAAGCCGCGTTATGGCTGCTACAATAGACGAAGAGCCAGTAAGTAACGCTTGTTTGACAAGGCGAATGAATAATCTTGTCGAAAGCAAGTTTTTTTGAAAACTAATCCTGATCAAGTTTCAGAATGAGGGAGGGACACCACCAAAGCGGTATCGTGATGATGGAGCTGTGTCACCCGTAGCTCATCCTGAAGTAACCACAACAACAACTACTACGACAACAACTACAATTCATAATTCACGGCAAAATCAGGGTCGCTTATCTTCGCACAGACAACTCACCCGACGAAGTTTAAGCTGTGGAAGTATTCCGTCGTGTGACACTCCCGGACAAACTACGCACAACAATGGCATGGGACTATCATCTGCTGTTCTAACGAAAAGTACTTTGGACATTCGCACGTTGAAACGTGGAGCTCCAGCCTGGACTAATGGAACTACTCGTGATATTGCTATGAGAAAACACACATTTGTGGATCCAGGAATCAGAGCGGTTTGTTTGAATTTTTCAGTTTCAGTTCCGTAGTGTTTCAGTTCTGTAATGATGAGAATCATGCTAATCATGAAGAGGCGCGTCCGTCTCAAGCTCCATGTTGCAAAAATTGATTCCTGAACAGATGGGAATTTATTCCATTATGAAAAAACCTAGTTCCCAGCTTTTAAATGGTTTTCCTATTTCAGATGAAAAAATGCGACAAGTGTGGCGTTGTCCTGAAATTGGCTACATCAATGAAATGTAGAGATTGTCACCAAGTTGTTCATAAAGTTTGTTGCGACAGACTTCATCTTCCTTGTATACCACGTCCAAAAACAATGATGACACCGAAATCAGCAAGCCGTGGAGCAAAAACAGGAGCTGGAGAGTTCCGTCTACAAGATTTCTGCACTGCTGCCAAGCCCATGATTCCTGCACCAGTTATTCATTGTGTCGTTGCTCTTGAAGCCAGAGGATTGACCCAAGAGGGAATTTACCGGGTGCCAGGACAGACAAGAACTGTCACTATGCTTCTTGATGAACTAAGATCAAAAACAGTTCCAAATGTATCCTTGCACGATGTTGAAGTTATCACGGATACACTGAAACGATTCCTTCGTGATCTAAAAGATCCCCTGATTCCACGAACGTCTCGACAAGAATTGATCGCTGCTTCGAATTTGTACTCGACCGATCCTGATAATGGTCGGCTTGCTTTGAATAGAGTGATTTGTGAACTCCCGCAGGCGAATCGGGACACGTTGGCTTATTTATTCATTCATTGGCGCAAAGTGATTGCTCAATCTAGTCGCAACAAAATGAACTGTGAAGCTATGGCTCGAATGGTAGCACCAGCTGTGATGGGACATCCGATCAAACAGACTCAGTCCCAAGCCATTGCCGGCCGAGATATGCAAGATTGTCATCGGGCAATCACAGCACTTTTCGAGTTCGATGATGTAAGTTTACCGTTAGAAAGTATAGTATTCACTAAATCTTTTTATAGGTTTATTGGCAACGATTCCTTGGTACTCCAACATCATCAATTGCATCTTCAAATCAGATTGAAGTAGCTCGTCATGAAAATCTTGCTCTGTGCGATCGAAGTATTCTTGGACCGGTCACAACATCACCAGCCACTCCTCTTTTAGCTCGTTCGGCTGCCGCGACACGAGCACGTGGAGCTCATCTGTTAGGACCAATGTTCAACGACTAGCTCTTCTCAGTGTGTCATTTACTGATGAGAAGGACATGAAGCCGATCTCATCTTATCCCAGCTTTTATCACATACACATTAAATTTATTATTCACTTATTTCTGACAACACTGTCGTCCTTTTTCCTGCTTTGCTTACAAACTTCTGTTTTTTCCTAGACTTCTCATAAAACCGTTCATAATTTTCAATCTCCAAACTCGAGCAGTTCACTTGTAAAATAAAAACTTTCAATTTGTATATATACACATACATCATCCGATTTTTAACACTTCTCATTCTCCAGTTTTATGCACATTATTAGATTATTTATGTTTGACTTTAATTTAATGTTCTTTCCTCAATATTCCTAATAAAGCTGAATACGTGGCGTACACCAAAGATCATGCAAAATGTATTTTTTGAAATCGTTGTAAAGCAACGTGCATTTTAACAGCGAGAGGACCCGAATTCCAGAGAGAATTGAAAATAAGAGACTCAGAGAAACAGAAAATAGGCAACTGCTCCTCATCTCCGTCGTTTACTTGTTTATCCGAAGTATTCCTAGGGAGTGAATTTTTGAATTCTGATTTTTAAAACTTTGTTTTCCGATTTTGACTTCGTAACATACGAGTATTAACTACAGTAGAAAGACTTTTGTGCTTTTCTCTGTGAAACAAATTATCAGTTCTGAATACGGTCGTTCGAAAAGTGTGCCAACACACACAAGGAAAAAGTTTTCAAAGTTTAAACAATTGTAAATTTACAATTTTACATTTTTCATTTTAACTTTACCGAAGGAAGCATTCATCATCCACTATTATCCAGTTAAACCTGAAAATCCCGTTTCTAACTTACCGACAATTTTTGATCTACGGTCACAGCTGATCTCTCAGATTTTCGGCGCCAGTAATCAAATAAACAATTCTCCATCAACATCGTTGAATCTTTCTTAATGATTTTCTTTATTTTCTTCTTTATCTAAATTTATTGTTAAATTCCAGTTCAATACTCCGGTAAACAATGGCTCAGCGACACGTCAGCGTCGGATGTTTTTCGACCTTCAGCGAAGCCGAAGCTAAGGTAAGCATCAGGATTTTACGTGAATCATAAATATAGTCAGCACAAGTCAAAACTAAGAGAAATTGAGCAAAAACTCTAATAGTGCCCATGAAAGAGCACATAACACAAGCATAATCATCTCAGTCTGCAGACTAGTCTGTATGATAATTCTCTCCTGCACTGATAATACTGTCCATAGAACCACCCGCGTTATTGTTCATAACAAAAGCTGCAAAAAAACTTTTTGTTCATTTTTCGCTCTTCCGCTATTCGTTTTTCCCATAAAACGACACGTTTCAAAAGAGACCTGTTGTGTATACAAATATCAGTTTTGCAGTCAGTTTGCAGCCGAGAGTTGAATCCTCTGTTTTTTTGCTGATATGGTACCATTTCCGGTAAGTAGATCTTGAGCGGGTCCGTTCCGCATGTACTTGTGATCTATGTGATGAATCTGATTCACCTCTAGGTAAACAGTGACGCCATTTTCCGAGAGTCTGACCGTAGAAACAATGAGTGAAAACTACAAAGACTGAGATCAAAATGCTCCTATTTTCACAACCACCCACAAAAGAGCAAATATCGTCTGTAGCAAGGGGAATGTGCTTTTTTCTTCGTAGAAAAATATATACACAAATATGTATACAAGAAATAGACAAAACTATGCGGCCCGAGGAATTTAGTAAAATAGGAGAAGATCTATATAAAAGAGAGCGGTTCGCCAAGAATAATAGTTCACTTCCATTTAACTTTAGAAGTGTTTGAAGGATCAGTAGCTCTGATTGTACTAGATCATCTTCCTTACTCTATGCTTCATCAAACAAAAAAAAAGATCTCATTTAATCTTCATAGGGTCCCAAGAGAACATTTTCTTCATTCAAATAATATGCAATGCTTGTTGCTAGGCTATTCGTCGATTCTCCCGTAGCTCTAGCTTCCCATCCTCGTCATCTTCATTCGTAATTGTGTTTATCTCGGCTCCCCACTTCCCATCGACCGTTTTGTTTCGTCTGAACAAATAAACAAGCGTTTGTGACCTCTTGTTTCGCTTTACGACCACCGGGATATATCGATAATAATAAAGAAAAAAGAAAACATAAAGAATCTCTGCGTCTCGTCAATTCAACGTTCGTTCTTGAAACGCCCATCAGAACAGTTTCTGCAAAAACAAAAACTTTTTGTTTCATTTCTAATTTTACTGCTGTTACTATCTTCTCTTTTGATTCGTCTGATAAAATGCCGGTGGGTTTTTGTTGAGAAGAAGATCTAGAGAAATCTTGTTGATTCCTACTATTTACGGTTAAATGTGCCATTGTTATCTCTACATTAAATTGTTATCATCACGTGATCAATGCGCTTTTCCATTTTCTATCTCATCGCTCTCTCGCTCGTTGTTTCTTCATCTTCTTCATCTTCGAGAAACTTTTATCAGTTCGAATCGTATTGGTGGTTTGAGGAAAGTTTTCAGTCGCTCGTTCTATTTTATCAAACATGAACGTTTCATTCTCTACTAGTTCTCTTTCTGTTTCAAACTCAAGAACACGTCTTATTTCTTTCCGTGAAACGGGACAAGGCGACCAAAAGGTTGGTTTTCAAATTGAAAAAACTACTAGACCAAGTTCCTGTTATTTAAATATTAACTTTATACCACAATAAGATGAAAAAAATTGATAATAACTGTACATCGAGTTGTTAAGGCAATGTACTCAATGTATATTCATCATCACGTAGTCTGTAGGTTGTGGTCAATCGGCTACTCCGCGTTCTCTGAATCTTGATGCGTATCTTGTGACCACGTGAGAGAGGTTCCAATAAAATACCTGTAGTCTGTGCTTGTTAATATTTTAGACACAAAGCGATCATTTCTCTTATAAAAGATGATAGCTTCGACGAGAGTTGCATCTTTGAAAGTTTTCTATATCTCTGATTGTCTCTTTCGAGCAACTGCTGTGATCTTGGGACCTCTCTTCATTGATGTACTTTGAGCTGTTGACCATTTTATTTTTCAACTATTTATGTTTTGACATCATGTCTTGTTTTCTCAGTTGATCGCACGGTCACTGGTCTACCGTAATTACCCATCAAAGTTGTTTTATGAAAAATAGAAGTGTCTGTGTTTACGAATAGATAAGCGGGCGGCAGACGCCAAAGGGCGATTTCTATATGTGTGCTTTAGTGTATTTCTTCATCCAGTTTTTCTTGTTGCCGATGTCCGAATCTTGATATCTATCCGTCCGATCGTAGCCGACGACAGCTTCACATTTCCTTGGTTAGCAAGGCTTTGTTACATAAGAAGTCGAATCATTTTCATTTTCTTCATGATGGCAAAACTTTTGATTTTTTAGTTCACTTACTCTCGATCGTTTTTCTACTTACTGAAAGAAAACTTGTTTCTAGAGTCTCTTAACAAAAAATGGCCCCACAGCCAGTTCATCGTCTTCATTCGCTTGACCACAAACCAGATGAGGTATCAGGATTTTGAAAAAATTGAATTGAAACAAAAAGAAACAATATTTATCTCTTTTATCTTATGAATCATTTTTCAGAGTTCTGAAGAATGGAAGACATCCACAAAACTCGAGGCTCTTGGAACAATGGAAGGAGAGTTGGCTCACCTTCTTTCCACTTGCAAGCCTGAAAAGCTTGCTCATAACAAGACTGAGCTTTCCGGATTCCGGAATCTATTCGCACGTTTCCTTCGTGCAAAGCCAACAGTCGATTGGTCTAAGATCGAGCCCCTTCCAGAAGGATCTATCCGTCCTTATAAAAGTGTAAGTCGAATTCATTATTCAGGCTTGATGTTTACTTCATTTTCCAGCTCGGAAACGTATCTGAAAAGGAGCTAATCGCTGCTCAACTTCGCAAATTGGTCGTTGTGAAACTCAACGGAGGTCTGGGAACTTCAATGGGATGCAAAGGACCAAAATCGGTCATTTCTGTGCGCAATGACTTGACGTTCCTTGATTTGACTATGCAGCAAATTCAGGTAAAAAACAAATTGTAGTAGTGTAACCAAGATGGAACTTTTCTAGACACTGAACAAGACGTACGGAGTTGATGTTCCACTTGTGCTCATGAATTCGTTCAATACAAATGAAGACACTCAAAAAGTGTTGAAGAAGTACGCCAATGTTAAGGTGTCAGTTCACACCTTTTCCCAATCTCAATATCCACGTATCAATCGCGAGACTCTTCTCCCAATAGTGAAGTCATTGGAAGCTGACGATAATGAATGCTGGTATCCACCAGGTCACGGAAACTTCTACGAGGCCTTCAACAACTCTGGTCTTCTTGACAAGTTCCTCGCTGACGGAAAAGAATACTGTTTCCTGTCGAATATTGATAACATGGGAGCCACCGTTGATCTTTCAATCCTCAACTTTGTATTGAATCCTCCAGCTGATCAAGTCGCTCCAGAATTCTTGATGGAAGTTACTGATAAAACACGTGCTGATGTGAAAGGAGGAACTCTCATTCAATATGAAGGACGTCTTATGCTTCTCGAAATTGCTCAAGTTCCAAAAGACTACGTAGATGAATTCAAATCTATCAGCAAATTCCGTATCTTCAATACTAACAACCTCTGGGCCAAACTCGATTCCATGAAAAGAGTTGTAACTGAGAATCAACTCGAAATGGAAGTGATCGTTAATCCGAAACACCTTGATCGTGGTCTTGACGTTATTCAACTCGAAACAGCTGCAGGAGCCGCCATCAAATCTTTCCGTGGAGCCGTCGGAGTCAATGTTCCACGTTCTCGCTTCTTGCCTGTCAAAAAGACTTCCGATCTTTTGCTTTTGATGTCAAATCTTTATGACATTGACAATGGCTCATTGACTCTTTCCCATCAGAGATCATTCCCAACTACTCCATTGGTGAAATTGGGATCATCTTTCGATAAAGTCAAGGACTATCTTGGTCGTTTCAATGGAATTCCCGACTTGCTCGAACTCGACCATTTGACTGTTTCTGGTGATGTTTGGTTCGGAAAAGATGTGTCACTCAAGGTGAGTTACTTCTTCATCGATTTGGCTGATAATGTATTGTTTCAGGGCACTGTTATCATCATTGCTAACCACGGAGATCGTATCGATATTCCACCTGGATCAATTCTTGAAAACAAAATCGTTTCGGGAAATCTTCGCATCTTGGAGCACTAATTCTCTACTCACCGTATACTAAACATTTCTATCATTCGGTTATCAAATTGATTTCTTCTCCCAGTTTCAACTAGAACCATCTTTCTACTAATATACTTGAATAGTCGATTTTTATCTTTATTTGCATCCTTTTCATGTTTTATTTGCCTCACCACACCCTGCTGAAAATTGTATATATTTAATGTAATATGGTAAGATAGTAATGATAGTAAAGTATTCATTTCTTATGTCCCAATCGTGTTTTTGTTTCTGTTTCCGGATGTCGCCTGTGAGAAGGATTCTCTACGAGAGCCAATGCACACATTTCTGTACACCATTGAGCACAGTGACTCGGTGAGTCAGGGGAAGGATGAGAGAGAGAAAGAGAATTAGTGTGTCGAATGGCTTTTTTCTCTGTATTTTCACCCGTTTATTTGCTTTTTTCGACAGGAAAAGGAGACCTAGAGCATTCATTTTCTGTTCATTTTATGTAAATATCGGTTTTTTCACTCGCCGATCGATGCCGAAGCATCTTCCAATTATGTTTTTTGGAAGCGAAAAGTTTGTTTTTTTTAATCACGGAGTTCTATCAATGACTTACAATGGATCATTAACGGAAACTGTTAAAATCGTTAAAAATAGATTCCTTTTGTTTTAGCAGGAGTCTCAAATAGAAAACTAGGATCTAATTCCGGAAAATATTATGAGAAGTGACATATGTTCTTGGAAATCAAAATCTTTAATTCTTATCAGAAATAGTAAATCTCATAAATATTGACCGGAATCTGTCGACGTTAACTTTAAAATGAGAATTAAAGGTAGACCCTCCCCATTATTTCTTCGAAACGAAAACAGGATTTAAAAAAGCGAACGATAGATAGAAAACCGATCTAAAATTTAGATTCTAAATTCTAAATTGATTCTAAATTGATAATAGAAATTCGCAACAAAAGTTGTTTCTTTCGATATCAGATGACTCATTCTTTCTTTTTCTTTTGATATATATTTTTTTTTCATTCGATGACAAATATTTAAGTCACAAACAACACAAAAGTCATCAAGAGATTAGTCATTGGAGAAGAAAACTTCTCAAAATCTGTTCAAATCTCCAATAAAGAGAGTTTATTGTGAAAAGAAAAAGAAGCAGTACTTATTGGCAGACAAACAATTATACCACAAATACTACCACAATACAATCAGTACTTCTTCTCTTTTTTCTTGTGTCGGCCAAGAGACTACAGCCATTAAGGGCGGTCGTTCCACCTCTTACTGCCTGCGTTTCATTGTTTCCCATTCTCTCTTATCGGTTTTCCGTATCTTTTTGTCGCCCTGAACTGGACAGAGAGGGACACCGACCCTCAACCACAATCAAAAAAGTGTGAGTCATCCTATGTTTCTTTTCTGATTACTTTGATTCGCACTTCTCTTGATTTTTAGAAATCTAATGTTAAATAATCTCGTGTTGAAAAATATTCAGAAAACTAGAAATAGATGCTTTTAGAATTGAAACTAAATCGGTTTCTAGCTTCAGCACAACAAAATTTCTATTAAAAAATAATTAGTTCGTTGTTTTATGACCCGTCACCATTCAAATTTTCTATCAAGATTTGGTCTTGAATTGTGTTGAAGGCGGCGCAAGAGGAACGTTTGTCAAATACTAAAAATAATATTCAAGTTATCGAGACCCATCCTAACTTTGTCTCGGCGCCTTTAAAGACAATTTTACGTCCCAGAACATTTTTTTTTCAATAAAGTTTCATATGAAACAAACTTTTAACTTAATCACTGTCTCTCCAATTTTTGTTCTAATTTTTAACTGTGATTTTCCATCCGTCATCTTATTTCTCTCTCAATAAAACACTTTGGATTACACAATAAATCGGTCGAGAAGATTAGGATTTGATTCCAATTCAATCCAGCAACCGGAAAAACATCTCGACATTTCTCTCTCCGTTTTTCCATCATTTTTTGTTTCTGTTTCATTCCTTCAGTTTCTAGAGTGTCTCCGCCGCCCGAGAAAGACCTCTCACGGGAGATGTTTGCTGGCTACACCCGTTCCGTTTTCCACTTATTTCCTGCTTACTCGCTAAAGAAACGAACGAAATAAACGACGCTTAGCGTAATTTTATGATGTTGAGCTGCCCCAGTTCAAAAGTAAATTTTTCGAGCTCTCTGACATAATTTCACACAAATGTATCGAATTTCTTTCATTCAATGTGTACTTTCATTCTTTCTGGTAACCCTTTTGCTCAGAAAATCCTCATGAAAAAATATAAAACCACATTCATCATCCCAATTGTTTACCCGTAAATCCATCATCCGCCTAATATTGTCTTCTATCTTATGAGGCCTATTTCGTCTCTCATGTCGGTCAGTCATTGGCACAAAAGCACATTTCATGATTTTATCGGAAGAGAAATGCCAGCAAAAGTTTTATAAATGAAATTTCTTCTCGCATCTGTCACGGAATCCATTCATCTTTTTTCTGGCGTAACTCGCTCAGCAAAAATTTCACTCCTTGTTCACCAGCCACCTACTTCTTTTGCTTTTTCACAAATTAGTAGATTAGAAAGTAGAAAGAATTGTGAAATACAACTTGAATTATAGAGAGTTAGAGAAAGAGCAAATGTTGATAACGAGACTCTTCGGAGGCTTCGTTTTTATTTTCACACGTCACTTTGAAGAAAAACTGTTTCAACTCTCTAAAATTGATTTTCTAATTATTCAGATGACTCTAAATTATCACGCACATGGAAAAGAAATTGAAGCATCGTATAAACGTGTAAGTGCTGATTCGGATGGAGACAAGTGGGTGATCTTTGATTATGAAGGAAACTCCAACACGATACGAGTTGGAGAGGAAGGAAGTGAGTTACTTCTCTCCAATTTCGAAATCGAAATCTTGATATTTCAGCGGGCGGTCTTAACGAGTTTGCTGATAGCTTCAGTTCAGGAAGACTTCAATTCGGAGTGATTTCAGTGAGGCTCAGCAGTGATGTATTCCCTAAAATTGTTTTGATTCATTGGGTTGGTACTAAAAGCCTTTCTACCGAAAAAATTACTTGACATCGCATTCAAAATATTTCTTTCAGCAAGGAGAAGGTGTTCCCACTCTTCGGCTCGCCTCTACAACACCTCACGCGGAAGAGTTTCGAAGATTTCTCAAAACTGTTCACATTGTACTACACGCACGCTCAGAGATAGACGTAGAGCCAGATGCAATTCGAAAAGAAGTTCGGAAACTTCCTGCTGCCAACGCGAGTACAAATTCTGAGTCGACATACAGTATACCAGAGAAGGCGACATCTGTATATCAACCAACCAATGCTCAATCAGAGCTCAGTTCGGCGGCTAGAGAAAACTTTTGGAGTTCTATGAATCAAGAAGAAAAGAGGTTGGAAACCATCTTGTTTGAAACTGTTAAATCTTGGTCGTTTTAGACGACAAGCTGAAGAGAAGACGGCACATGCAGAACAATTGAAACGTTACGAAGCCGATAGAGAGCGAACGATGGCAGAGATTCATACAAAAGCAGAAAATTATCAACCAGAAAAAGTAAACTCTGTATATAAACCAACTAAGCCACATGTGGAAATGAAAAGTGTAAATAGAGAAGAGTTTTGGAGCAAAATGAATGAAGAGGAAAAACTGTAAGCTCTTGAAATTATGTTTTCATGCTCAGATTGATATGATTCAGGCGACAAGAAGAAGAAAAAATTGCACGCGAACAAGCACACAAACAATTTGAAGCGGATCGACAAAGAATGGCTTCGGAGATTCACACAAAGGCCGAAAACTATCAACCTGATAAGGTGACATCAGTATACAAGCCTACAAAGCCACACGTAGAGATAAGTTCATCAGCTCGTGAAGAATTCTGGAATAAAATGAACGAAGAAGAAAAGAAACGACAAGCAGAAGAGAAAGAAGCACATGAATTGAAGCAAAAGGAATTCGAAAATGATAGGAAACGTGTGGCTAACGACATTCACGAGAAGCTACAGCTGAATGAGAAAACTGTCCCTACAGCTTCAGCTTCTTCTCATGTTTCTAACACAATATCCTCTTCATCGGTGGCTGCTTCGTCTGGACTTGTTGGGAGTCGTAAAGAGATGTTTAATGCGAAACCATCAGACCCTATTCTTCCTAAACCGACTGTCAATGGAGGAGGAGCTGTGAAAAAGTGGCCACCAGTTGGAGCGAATCAAACCTCCGACCCACGAGAACCAGTAAATCGTATCACAGAGAGCCAACCGGAAGAGCCTGTGGCTTATAAGCCTGAACCATTTGTCTACAAGCCTGAGCCAATGAGTTAGCAATCCTCCAAACTTCATAGTTTTAGTATATGTATTTTCCAGAACCAGTTGCACCAGCCTACGATGCATATGAAGAACCACCGGCCGAACCAGCTCCGATTGTCAGAAGTCCTGTGTCTCCACCATCTTTTATTGCCCCAACACCGGTCGTTGCTCCACCTCCGCCAGAACCAACGCCAGCTTACACTCCTTCTCAATATGATTCTCCACCAGTGTTCGAACCGTATGAAACCTCACGTGCCCCAGCTCCTACCTACCAACCATCTCAATACGATGCTCCACCAGTCCAGGAGCCAGAACCAACCCCTACTCACTACCAATCACAATACAATGATCCACCTGAACCCGCAGGATCGTATGTCACTCGAGGAGAGACTTCTCAATTGCCTGCTCATATTGCTTCACAGTATGATATGCCTCCAGTTCTCCCAGACCAGCAAGGTAAATTTTTCCAAATGAACCAAGTGAAAACTCAAGGTTTCTTATAGCTCCAACTTCAAAAGTTATCGAATCATCTGTGCCAGCTCCACAAATTGATCAATATGATTTTCCGCCATCTGTCGCTGAACAACAAGCAATGGCTCTCTGGGACTATCAAGCTGCCGATGATACTGAAATTTCATTTGACCCCGATGACATTATCACAGATATTGATCAGGTTGACAGTGGATGGTGGAAAGGCCGTGCTCCCAATGGACGTGTTGGTCTTTTCCCATCTAATTATGTCAAATTAATCTAAATACTAGAACAACAACTAAAATACTAACTTTCTGTGCAATCAAACAAATCCAAAAAACCCATTTTGCTCTTTTTCTTCACCCTGTCACTTTTCCAAAATGTTGTTCAACACTTCGGTTCGTCTTTTATTGTTTGCCTTATTTATTTATACTTGTACCCAATCGAACTATAAAACTGTGAAAATTTCAAAATTTATACTTCCTCAAATCTCCATTCATTCACAGGACAATTAAAAAATGACCGATATGGTTGGAAATGCCCTGTAACAGTCTTGAAGAACATTTTCACTCGAGTATAACTTTGGGATGAAACTAGTTGAATTATAATAAATATCAGTTGAATGAAAGACATAATATCCGGAGTTGATAAGCAAAAGGGAAAGAAGGTGAATATTGAGAATTATTATGGTGGGGTGATTGCAGATGTGGAAACTGGGAACTGGAGATACGATGTAGGAACGAAGCCAACTTCTTTACTATTCTTTCTGGAAATTCGAAATAATTGATACGTTTTAAAGAAAGCAAAATTAATACTTTTGAGCTCTCGTCCATCCATCTCCAGTGTCTTCTTCTTGAATATAAAGTTCTTCTCCTGGAAGAATAGACATCGTTTCAGTAGATGATTTTTCGAATTTAAAAAGAACTGTCACAATGATAAGCGTCTCGTTTTTGTCAATTTTTATTGGGGATGAAACTGAGCGGTGAGGTGATGAGTTTGCAGAAACGGACAAAGGCATTTTACGAATTACTCCTGAAATTTAAAATCCGTTGAAGTATTCCTTTACAAAAATTCCTCGAACCTGAAAAAGATGATCGAAGTACTGGCGATGAAATATCTTTCTTTCGGCGAACGGGGGTTGTGGATATGGGATACTTTGCACTTTTCGGAGTCTTTGGTGATGACATCAGACGCGAAGGAGATGACAGAAACTGACGAATCTGAACATTTACTCTGGATGATAAAAATTACTGAAAAGAAGCAAATACAATATTTTTCGATGAATCATCTCCAGATGAAGCTCCTTTCTCTCCATTCTGAAAAAAAAAGATAAATGATGAAAACAGTTCTAGAGAACGATACCGTAACATCCTCTAATGTTTTCGATGACGATTGATTGGTTGAGCATCCCGAAAGGCTTCTTGTCGTGTCCGGAGTGTCTCTACCGCCAAAAGAGCGTTCAGTCGACATTCCTGCACAAAAATACATTATTTAATGAAAAATCTATTCTGTCAAATCACCTTCTACGCTCATTTCTAAAAGTGTGTAAAACTCTTTCAAATTCTGTATGTTCATATTCAGAGACTCAATTTTCTTAGCATAGGACACCAACGGTTCAGTACACGCTTCTGGATTTCCGTGATGAGGATTCGCCAGATACGCTTTTTGAAGTCTGGAAACCAATGTTGATATGAGGAAATGGTGTTTTCATACTTACCTTGTGATTCCTTCTCTTCCTTGAACAGCCTGCTCAAGTTGTTTTTCTAGGCTTCGAATTTTCGATCGGAGACACGAAAGTCTCACATGTGGAGGCTTATCCTTATCTGTATAAGCCTCTTTCGGTGATTCTGTCTATAATTTTGTATGCTTCATTTCTGAGGAAATTTTCTCTTCTCGCACCTTTTTCGCCGAATCCTGTTCCTTTTCCTTTATCCCAAGAAAGTTTCGAATAATTCGTTTTTTACTTGGACTTTTGAGTACTTGATATGATGATGCAGCAACTTCAACTCTCAGTTTTCCATCCGCAGAATCTGAAAGGAAGATTAGAGCTCACATCAAACAAACTTCATTTACCACTGGCACGACTATCACAATCTTTTGGATCACCAAGATCTTCCACTTCGAATGGTGTTGGTTTTTCCATCATTGCTCTAAAAACAAAAATGAAGAAAAAAAACAAATGATCAAGAAATAACTCGACAGAATCAAGAACTAATTGAGCGTCTTCTTCGGGGCTAATTTGATTGATTGAATTCTGCATTTTATGCCGACAGTCACCTAGACGAAAAAGAATATTTAAAGAAAATGATTCTGATAACCTGTGGATTTTTCTCGAAACTCATCAATCTTAATCATTTTTTGGAGAACATGACTCATATCCGCAATACACTCTTTGTCGATCGTCTTTAATCTAGAGAATACAACCGGCAGTAGATCATTGTGATATTTTTTCTGCTCGGAGTTTGTAGTGCTTACTGAGTTCGAATAATCAATTTTAGCCTTTTCGCAGATATCACTTTTGGTCTGAAACAAATATTGACACTAATATTAAAATTGAAAATCTACATTTGCATGGCTTCGTGATTTTTCCAGTTCTAGTCTGGAGATTTCGAGATTCTTATCGGCTTTGTAGAACTTCTGATAGGCACTTTCAGCTTCTTTGAAAGACTTTCTGAAAGGTTACACTTGTGTTATAGATCTTTTGGTTAGTTTCTTACGAATATACTTTTCCAGATTTCCACATGTCATTTATCTGACTTTCGAAGCAATCGTTTATTGTTTTAAGATCATTTATCGCATTTTTTCTTGCGCTTCGTAACTGACATGTTTTTGATGTCACATAGGAAACGACGTCTTCGCGAGTGCTTTCTGCTGCCGCCTGAAACACAGTTTCCGGATTCAAAAGTTTTCATCGAACTAACATGATGTTTCCCGGCAATCTGGTCAACCTGTTGAAGATAAGCGTTGAATGAGCTCACATAGCTTACAGTCTTCAATATTTCGTCGTCTTCTTCTGATCTTTTTGAGTATTTTTTGGCGAGATTTCTAAATAAAAAAGAATTGTGAAATTTAGGATGGTAGTAGAGTAACCGTAGTTTGGTTGAGTATTCCTCTTCGATCGCTGCTTTTTCTTTTGAAAATTGACCAATCTTTTCAAAGAAGTCTATTCCTTTCTGTGTATATGAGAGTAAAGCGTTCGATGGGTCCTGAAAATGCATATAATTGCGTGGATTTTCTTGTTTTTGCAAACCTGAACTGTATAAATTTTCGATACAGGAATCATCTTGAATTTTTAAACATCGGACCTTCTTCGTTGTGTTTTTAAAATAATTTTTTTTCAGATTCGACGTGTAGTTTTTGTGAAATACAAGGTCGTGCCGTTTTCACGTATAAAAATAAACACATGCGCCTTTAATATACGGTACTTCTTCAATCTGCGAATCGGGAGAAGAAGAGCATTTCCTAGGTTTCTGAAGTGGTATTTGATCAGCGAAATTCATCCAAAAAAACATTTACGAAAAAATAATAATTTGATAGAAATATTTAAAATTATGCACAATAAAATACAAATAAAGTTCAGCATATTAGAAAATTATCATAGAATAAAAGTTCACTTCTCAGTATCTTGGAGCCCCATTTGAAGATGGTTGTTCAGAAAATGACTGATGTTTATTTTTCCATCGACAACTTCAACTCCGAAAAGAAGATTGTCAATTTCTTGATTTGTCAGTTTCTCTCCTCCACTCTGAAGCATATTCTTCAGCTCCACAAGTTGAATTTGTCCATTCCCATCACGATCGAAGTGAGAGAGAAGAGTCTGAAAGTATTGGAATTCACACTGACAGAGAAATGAAAACAAGATACCTGAAACTCTTTCACAGTCGTGTTTCTTCCACATTTTGATTCCACGTTCTTGTAAATTGGAATGAATTCCTCGATTGTAATTCTCGATCCTCCATTTCTTTTCTTCGTTAATTCTTCTAGAACAGCTTCCGTTGGATTGAGCATCATTGCTCGAAGTGCAGCCGGAAGCTGAAAATTCAAAGAAAAGAACTCGAAATAACTGGAAGAAGTCTAACCTGATTTGCCGCAATTTTTCCATCTCCAACGGTATCATGAAAGTGAAAAACGTCTTGAACTTCTTCGATTAAAGACGGCGAAGGCATTGGTATTTCTCAAATAGAAAAGAAGGAGAAATGTATAAAACGGAAGACGAATGCTCTCCGATGATTCATTTTTATACAAAAATTCAATCAAAAAACGAAGAACAATACATTGGGAAATATAACAGAACGAATATGATTCATCTATGTTTCAAACATTGGAGACACATTGTTTTATCGTTTTATCATTGGAAATATTTGAGTGACAGTAATCAAAAAACGTGTGGAGAAATAGGAAAATCAGATTCGGAAATGATATCAAAACAAAAAGAACTCTTCGAAGACTTCTCGATGAATTCAATCACGTGAACCATTTTTTGTGAAAGAAATGATTGCTTATCTCTTTATCTTCAATCACTTATTCGTTTCTTATTTCAAAGAATTCAAGAGAATTCGGAATATTTCGATTCCAAAGAACTCATTTTACATTCTCTGAAAGAAGCAAGAATTGTGTGATGCTATACGAATTTATTCTTTTTGGAACGGTCATTGCCACGTTTCTTTTGACCGGATGTTCCTCGAAGAAAGCGGCTCCGTCTGTTGCTCCAGTCAAGGCTCCGGCGAAAGCTCCGGCGAAGAGTCCTGCAAAGAGTCCAGCGAAATCACCAATCAGTATGACAAAATCTCCAGCGACGAAATCTCCTGCAAAGGATAAAGATGAGGAAGAAAAGAAGGATGGAGATAAAGAGAAAAAAGATAATGGGGATGAGGAAAAGAAAGAGAAAGAGGTAATTTCTGGAATAAATAGTCTTTGAAAAAGAGTAAAAATTCAGGAAGATGATAAGAAAGAGGATAAAAAAGATGGGAAGAAGGGTAAAAAAGACGAAGTGAGTTTAGATATCGAAAGGTATTCTGATTTCATTTCAGGATGAAAAAGATGAGAAAAAGAAGAATGGAGATGAGAAAGACGAAGATAAGAAAGATGAAGAAAAGAAGGAAGAAGCTGATGAGAAGAAACCAAAAAAGAAGGAAACACTGAGTAAGAACTTCTGATTTAACTGGCTTCAACTGATTCTCATTAGTTCTGGACTCTCTACCACTTTCTTCTTTGGTTTAACATTTCTAAATATATTTATTTCAGTTTCTGTCGATCCTTCGGAACTTCGTTTCGAATTGGGAATCACTAGTCAGAAGAAACTTAGTCTGAAGAATTTGACAAGCAAGAAACTGATGTTCAAGATAAAACCATCAACTACTAATGTTTATTTGTGAATTCATCTCGAATGATCTATTCGAATCACTCCTTTTTTTGTTTTCAGAATCAATCCAGTATTCGGAAAAATAGAACCAAATGGTGTTTCGGAAGTTGTGATAACTCATAGACCATCGCCAAAAAGAGAGGATAAACTGGTGATTATATCATCCGAAATGATGGGAAAAGAGATTGAAATGGCGAAAACGTTCAAACAAATCAAGAACACTGGAAACGATATCACTGTTAAACTTTTCGCTGGCTAATTGAAATTTTTGATTTTGTATTTCGAGTTTTCAATGAATATCCTTCGATTTCTCGGATTCTGAAAAAAGAAAAATTTGAGGGAACAATGATGTTATTCAAATCACTCTTTTGATTGCGCAGAACTGTTAGATGAGTTATAAATATATACAGGAAATCTAATACAAGTTATCCGGAATGTTTCAGAGCGAGACTCTTCCAAATACATCAAAAGTTTCCATTTCTAACGTCATTGTTCTTACGAACTCAAGTCATTTTCCGTTGACTTTCACGTGAAAATCCCTCTGGACCCTGAAAGTATTGCTAACCCTTGAATGTATCTGATTCATCCGAAGGTCGTTCCGAATCTTTTGATTCTGATTGCCTCGATTAAAGAGAAATCAATATTCTGAACATCTTCTGTGAAAGAAACAACACAAAACTACTGGGATGCTCTGCGAAATTCTACTTCTCGGAACGACAATTGCGGTGGCATCGGCAGTTTTAACCGGATGTTCGACCAAGAAGCAAGAGATTCCACCGGCACCAGTTGCTCCAGCTGCTACTCCTCTAGCTAATGAAGCAGAAACGACATCTACAACTGGAACATCTACTGGAACAACAGCAGGTGCAACATCACGAGTCACAGTTCGAGGAGGAACAACAACGAAAAAAGCACCGACAACGAGAGCAAATGTGAATGAAACGGAGAAGAAACCGGTTGGAACTGGCTGCATTCTTTCAGTATTTTGATATATTTATTTCAGGTTGTTGAACCAGAAAAAAAGAAAGAACCAGAAGTAAAAGAAGAAGAGAAAAAAGAGAAAGTGGAAGAAACGAAAACCAAAAAGAAGGAAACATTCAGTAAGATAATTCGAGAATTTTGAATCGGCAAATGAGATCATAACTTTCGAATTTCCTTTTCCCAAAACATTTTCATTCTCATCTCAAAATCTCAATTTCAGTTTCTCCTGATCCGGCTGAAATTCGTTTTGCAACTGCGAGTACGAGCCAGAGAAATCTTCGTTTGAAGAATTTGACAAACAAGAAAGTAATGTTTAAGATCAAATCGAGTACTAACGAAGTTTACATGTGAGTTGTTTCTGGTATTCTGATCTACCGTTTCTCGTCGTTTCCAGGGTCAATCCGGTATTCGGAACAATCGAACCAAACATGGTTACTGATGTGGTTGTAACTCATAAACCATCAACAAAAAGAGAAGATAAACTAGTGATTGTTTCATCTGAAATGCTTGGAAAAGAGATGGAAATGGCAAAGACGTTCAAACAAATCAAGAACACTGGAAACGATATCACTGTCAAATTGTTCTCTGTTTAATTGATTTTCGTATGGACATTCTCTGTTGTTTTTGAATTTCTCTTATAAATAAACTCTACGATAGAAAAGAAAAAGAGATTTCAAAAAATATTTATTTTGAGAAATTGAAATTCAATTATTATACAACTACACGTGGCGAGATCATTTGTCATAACTCAAAAATAAAAACAAAACTGGGAGGGCAGGGGGAGAATGAAATAACCGAGACGAAATGAGAGAAGGGCAGCATTTTTTACAAGTAAATGAGAAAAGAAAAACTTGAAACGTTTTGGCAGTGAAGTGTACAAATAAATGGTCCTATTGAATAACAAATCGATGACTAGTGGAACTTAACCGTGACGAACTTTTTTGGTAGCATCAATCTCTTGTTTCTTGACTTTTTTGATTCGATTTGTCACTTCGGACATCAAAGAATCGGAGATTGATTCACGAAGATTTTGAGAAACTGGAATGGCGATTATCTGAAAATTATTGATATTCAAGAGGCATCGAAGAGTTATTCTGACTCACCTTTCCATTTTTGAAACATTGTGATTCTCTTGCCAATTCACACTTTCCACAACTGTTTCTACAATTCTCTGACATGAAATCAGCCGATTTTCCAGAACACATTTTATCGGCTTTCCATGCTTTACAGTTGACGTGTCTATCGGCACAAGAATCAGTTGTATTGTATGATGGAGTACAAGTATTACAACTGGCTTGACAGTATTGACTCATAAATTCTGGTTCACGTTGGCATCCTCCGGACTTTGCCCATGACTCACAGCACGGCATACGGTTATAACAATCGACGAAGAGAGGAGCTGTCATTTTGACAGAAATTCTTTTGACGAGTGGTACACGTTCAACTTTAGTTCCATTGACAGTGACGGCAGCCGCAAGTTCAAGATCAATTGATGTTGAGTTCGAATGAGTACGAGCTCCCTTCATACGGGCAGCGGCGAAATTCTGAAATTTGAAAGGGTTAGAACTGAGAATCGAAACTTCTGAAACTCACAGCATTGACACATCGTCCCCACCAGCATCTTGAAGCGTAGCAAGCATCGTTTTGTTCGAATCCACGACAGTTTCCATTCAATCTGATCTTTGAGACACAATGTGGATATCCTCTTGTATCACAGAATAAGTATGGAGATCCGCAATTTGGATTCTGATGAGAGCATGTGGCACGTGGAGCATAACGATACATTTGATCAGTGTAAGAGTTAGAGAGTCCGTCTCTATTAACCAAATATGGGAAAGGTCTCATTGGAGCATAACTGAAGTGTTGCCAGTTGGCACATGTTGGATGATCAGCAGAGTAAGCTTGCTCACGGAGCCATCTTGGTTGTTGAAGTTGACGCCAGAGTTCCCAAAGATAATCGACGAAAGAGTGATGCATGAAGAAGACTGGCTCGTTGGCAGAAGTACTTGGTGGTTTCATATCTCCTCCGATCCAAAGATGAATGTTCGAATGAGAATATTCAATTGCTCCATAGTTATTCGGATAAGGACAACCTGAGAAAAATCCCGTAATAAAGTTATTATCAAAACTGAAAGTGATGGTCATTTACAAACATTAATTTACAATAACAATCAACATTCCCTCGTAGCGTATTTCATAGAAATTACAAGAGAGAAATGAGAAAAACTGGTTTCTCTCTCTCTCTCTCTCTCTTTCTCGGAACAAAAGAATTGAGACATTTTTGAAGACCTCACACTCGCTTCTTTTATCAAAAGAATATTGTTGATAACTTTTGACAAGTGGAAAAGTGAATGTTTCAGTGTCTAGACAGTGGTTTAAAATGAATGATTACCGGGTTGTGGAGCGGTGTAGGCCAATGTATTCTCAATTGTATTCTGTGCAACGATGGTATTCACTTGGTTCTCATTGAATAATTGTCCTTCGGCTCCAAGATTTCTTAGAATTGTTGATCTTCCTTCAATTGTTCTCCAGTAGGCGAATGGTCCAGTGATCACATTTCCATAATAATCAGTTCCTCCAACGAATAAATCAGAGAACATAATTGAATCTCTTGGATCTGGGAGATATGAGTCCATAACTGAATCCCAATATGGAATAGAAACCAATGGATCAACCATACGAAGAGCAATTTCAACTCTCTTCAAATATTCTCTATGCCATGGAAGGAATCCTGGACCAGAATGAGCACCAGAACCAACTCCAACTTCCAAATGTTGACGGGATAGACGATCATATTCTCCGTTTCTTTTCAATGTATTCAGAGCATTATGCCATCTTCTTCTCTCATCTTCACTCATCATTCTGTATTCTTTTCTCCATGACATTTGCAACACGACACCATTTGACAAAACGCATTGTCCATTCACATTTCTGCCCTGCAACACATAGACGGTTTAAGGTTTAAACGAAGAGAGAATCAGACAGTAATAGGATTTTCAAGAAACACTGAGAGAGACTAAATGGCCTTGGTGGTGATCGAGAAAAAAAAATACTTTTTGTTGTTTTTTTTTGTGTATTGTTCCTGAAGGAAAAGGGTCAGGGTTCTCAGAATTGGATGGATTATCCTTCAAAGTATTTGACCAATACATAGATGATGTCGATGGTTTTGGTTGCACTCACATTGAAGAAAGGACATAAACAGAGAAGAGTCATGCAATCGTATGGATGATAAGCAGCTTGTCCACGAGCATTTGCTGGAACTGGAATGGGTTGAAGCCAGTTTGGAACTTGATTTGGACGCGTTTGACGGACGGATTGACGAGCCAATCGACGACGAGTTGCAAGATCCATTCGACGAATCTGAATTGAATGTTCGTTTTGATCTTTCTGTCAGAACTAAGGAATACGGTACAAGTGGACGAACCGTTCCATCCGGACACCTATTCAACTAACCATCAAACAAGTCTGTTTCAAATGTTTTGGTGCATCAGAACAGTCTCTTGGTGGCTCTCTCCATCTTTTCTGATTTAATCTCTGAATATTCCTATTTGCCTTTGGAACTTTCTTCACCATCGGCCGTTTCGCCGCCGTCCCTCCAACCATATTTCCTCCTTTTTTTGTCGTTGATTTCACTGCCAATACACAAATTGCGCATAATAAGAGCGCTAAAAGTAGTGTCCAGCGCATTTCGTTTCTCTTTTCTTCGTTTTTTGTCTGAAAATTTTCAGATTTCACTTTTCTTTTACTCGTGTTCACTGTTTTTTTGAAGACGAACAGAATACAAAAATAACACGAAAACATTGAGAAAAAGAAGGTAAAAAAAGAGAAATGAGTAGTGAGAGATCGACTAAAAATGTTCCTTTTTATTATGATTTCTTCTCATATTTATTGTGTTTTTTATGGAAAAAAACATGAGTCAGAAGACAAAAATTATGAGAATTTGTAGATGAAACGTGATAATCAAAGTGATTCTTCTTCTTCTTCAGAAAAGTTAAACTGGAAAGGAAGTTTGTTTAGAATTCAACAGAATATCTAAAAATAGAAGAATTCTTTTTTCAAAGAAGCTTCGGAAGGTATTTGAAGTGACAGAGAGTGACCTCTTGTCACGTACTCAATTTCAGAATATGAAGACGATAGAGGAGGAGGAGGAGGAAAAGGAGAAGGAGGAGGTGAAAGAGGATGGGAACTGGTATTTCCTCTTCTCGACCATCGCCGCCATTGTAAAATCATGGCCTTTGCCGCCTTAGAAAAAGAAGGTGAGGAGGGAAATGGGCGGTGCCGAGAATGAGAAAAAAACTGTTGACCTTTGCCATAAGAGGTGCCAGATTACAATCGAAACGGTTTTTTGGGAATGGGAGGGAAGAGGCTATTTTGAAACGATTGGAACTTGAAAAACTTGAAAACTCTCTGCAGGTTCTTCTTCTCAAATTATGATGTTTACTCTTGTTCCGAATCGAAAAATGAAGAGATAAAATTGAGAATTTTCGTTTGGCGAAAACAATTTGTAGTCTCAAACCGAGAGAAGTTTTGCTTATATTGTCAACAAAATGCCAAGAACAAAAAGGAGAAGAAGTAATTGAGAGAGAGAGAGAGAGATAAACAGATGATGATATCATACTGTAGATCACACTCCTTTCTTTCTTGCAACAATTGAATAATTAAACATCAAAAGATGCTTGGAACTTTAAAGAACATGATCAGTTAGCTTCATTCGAGACTTGATCTTTGAAAGTTTTGGAATCGTTTCTTTCTGAACAGTGTTCTACTTTCAAAAGTTTGGAGAATTGAATGAGCTCCCGAAGCTCCCTGAGCTAGAAGTACAGCCTTTGTTTCTAGGATTACGGTAGTTTGTGGGAGCTATTTGAAATTGGAGTATGTCAACAAGATCTACCCTACTGTATCAAAATCGAATCAGACATTGTTTTAGAGAGCTCAAGCTTCTAGACAAAGAAGAAACATTGATACTGAATAAAAGTGTAAGAACTTTCATCGAGAAGTGTTCAAAGACCTAGAACGATTAGTGGTCAGTGGAGTCATTTCTAGAAGTTCTGAAACCGGAACAAAGAGAATGAGAGAGAGAGAGAGAGAGAACCAATTAAAGAAAACCGAAATAAGGTAGAAGAAGCATGTTGACTGGTTGAATGAGTAACCCCAGTGACCTGTGTCCGATCTTTTATAGTGTCCACACGAGTCGACGCTTCGTTGAATTGGTACGTGCCTGTTGGCTACTACAACCCTCCCCTCCTCCTCCTCCTCTTCCTCTCGTCCGCTTCCTCCTACTTTTTCTTGTATTACACAACACCTTCTTCTAGCTGCCGTTGGCCTCCGACCGGCCATTGTCTCATTGGTGACCCCAGAAGTAAATGATGAAAAAAAAGAAGAGAAGCTTGAACTTGTAATGTACAAAAATGTTGATTTGGATGATGAAATTCGGTGATTTCGGTGAATGACAAACCGACAAAATGAAACTGTTTCAGAATGGAAACAAGTCAAAAATCTTCTTCGATGTTTCAAGCAAAAACTGGAAATTTGAATCAGTGACACAAATTTTATGGAAGAATCATGTGATGTTTTGATAGTCTGATACTTTAAAAATGTTCTCTTATTTCAAGAGTTTGATGACTTCGGCACATAAAATGGAGAACGGTTACTGTAGGTTTCGAAGCCAGAAGACATCAGATTCCAGTTGAGACCTTTTGACTCTTCGAAAAACATACTTCTGAATCAAAACCAATGAACTCAGCAAGAAGAATCGAATAATCCACAGTATCCTTGAGCCATTGGATGTCACTCTAAAACCAATTCTTCAATCGTTTCCAAAAAAGAATTCTTTTGAAGTTTCAGAGATTTTTGATTTTTGTGTCCTGCTGTCCCTAATAATAATAATAATTCCTTTTCTCTCATATTCGATTTTTGGTTTCTTTTGGTTTTCTGCTAAAAACCGCATAACCATCATTTCAACATGCCCATTTCTTTCCTCTTTTCTTTCCAAAAGTTACCCATTAAAAATGATTTTATTGAGTTTCAACCTGAAAGTGGAAAAGAACGTTTTGAATGACTTATGGTAGTTGTACTCATTTTGACAATTCGAACCGAAACAAATCGTTTTTTCATTTATATTTTTTCGAGATTCTCTCTGAGAGAGGTTTGATGTGTATGTGAAAACTGTCATTCAAGTGGAATCGGAAATTCATTGGGAAAAAATGGAAAAAAAGAATAAGAAGAGGTGAGAGAAACGGTCAGTCTTGTGAACAAGTAATACAGAAAAAAGGTGTTTGATTTTTGAACCGTTTTGTTTTTCGATTAGTTATTGAATGAAACAATTACAAATCAGAAGGCGAAAAATGGAAAGTGTTGGTGAAATTCCGAAAAATGAATTAGTGGAATTAGGGAACATTTTTGTAGAGAGAAACCGATTTGAATGGAAGGTTTTGAGGGAAATGAGTACATGAGAACCCCAGTTTTAGATTGGTCAATTGAGAAACCATTTTAGTCTTGAGCTTCTTATCACGAACTGGTATCGATGGAAAAGTTATACAATTGTCGAGAACCCAATCAAGATGGGCTTTCTTTTCCTTCAGAAATCACTATTCTTCCTTTCGAATGATTGATTTCAGACCGTGAATTGAGGTCAAACTCTGAAATAGACTGTCATCGAAGTATACTGTAGTTGACACATATTGTTTCAAATTTAAACAAAAGAGATATGAATCTTCTTTAAATCATCGACCTTCAATCGTTGCATTTGAACTTTTTCTTTTGTTTCTTCACCTTCTTTTTCTTCTTTTTTTCATTGAATGTTCTTTCATTTTTACACTTTTATCACCACCCTTTGAGAAAAATCGAACGTGTCTATTGAACCAAAAATATTTATTTCGGAGAGAAGGAGGAAAGAAAATCACCGAACAAAGGCATCTTCTGAGTCTTCTCTCTCTCTCTCTCTCTCTCTCTCTCTCTCTCTCTCTCGTTATTCGGCTATTGTCAATGATATAATCTGTAAAAAATCGAAGAAATTTTGAGAAAATTCAAGGTGACGCACACTCTTGAACAAGGCGACCGGCCATTGTCCATTGCACGCAAATTACTCGAAGAAGAAGCCGAAGGTGAGAGAGAGAGAGAGATGGTCTTCTGAAGAGATTGAAAGACACAGAAACAGAATTCCATTGTCATTAGAAAATAAACCACAGTGTAATACGGTTTTTTCGGCATGTGTCCACCTGAAAGAGAGAGAGAGAGAGAGAGAGAGAGAGAGAACAATAGAGAACGAGGTGAGAGAGGGTGAAGCAGAGACGGGACATTTTTGCGGTACTTTTTTGGTAATTGGACTACGATGACAACTTGTATTGTTTGATTTGACGCTGCCTCGAAACTTTTTCATCAAGGTCTTCTGAAATTGAACAATGTTTCCATTTTTAGAGAATCGAATGAAAAAAGAGGAAGCTAAATGAGAAGATTGAGAATCAGATGAAGAGACAATCTGATTGAGATAGAGCATCTTGCTTCAGTAAAGTATAAAAGATACGGAGTAGAATGAATTATTCATTGATATTCATCGATACTGTTCATCATGATCATCCCATTCGAAATCATTTAATTCATTGAAACTCCCACAACAAGACTTCAATATTCCAATCAGTCTCTCGTAATCAACTGATTCCGTTCGCTTTGTGTTCTCAAGAATTTGTGGGAAAAGTTCAAAGTTTCTTCCCATTTTCCTGAAATCAGAATGGTTTTCTATTGAAATTCAATTGAATACCTTGATTGAAAATTGGCCAACATCTGTCGTTTCGCATGACATACTTGATCCTGATCGATGAGACTTTTCCACGGAAGTCCTTCGACTAATTCGAGAAGAGAAAAGAATAAACTCCATATATCATCGACAAATCCTTGTTCTTTTCTCTCGTGAGCAGCCAATGAAACATATCGAGTTGTTCCACGAAAAGAGGCATAAACTCGTTCAGGACGGAATGTTCCATCGGGAAGAACGATTCGACGGGCCATTCCGAAGTCAACAATATACAAAACACGCCTGTGTTCACCTATTCCTGCACAGATATTCGATGGTTTAATGTCTCTGGAAATACATTTGAATAGAATAGATTACTGTAGAATCACCTATGAATATATCCAAGAGCATGAATTTGTTTCAATCCTTCTAAACATTGAATCCCAATTCTTGATGTCTAAAATACAATTTCATTTCTCTCTAAGATTAACATTTCATTCTTCTACCGTTTCCACTGAAAAACTTCGACTCTTTTGGAATTTTCTCAAATCCGCAAGATTAGATCCGAGAAGTTGCATTATTATGAAATTATATGTTCCTACTTCTCCACTATAATACTGAAATAACGAATGGAAACGAAACGAAGATCTCTAAAAACGAACCACTTTCGGAATATGAGTTGAATGAGAAAGTTGAACAAGAATATTGAGTTCCAGAACAATTCGTCCAGATTCTGATGATTTCGGTTCCACTTTTACTGCAACGACCAGTTTACTCTCCTGAAAATACTTTCAAACAATCAATTGAATTTCGTTTTTTAAACCAGATCAATGGCTCTGAAAATCTGTCCGAAACCTCCGCCGCCAACCATCGCTTCCACACGAAATGTTCGTTTTACTCCGATAATCATTCCTTTTTCAAGAAACGGAGCCGCCAATTTTCCACGTTCCGCCGGATAATAATCAGCATTTTGTTGGCAATGCAGCTGAATTTTTTTTGTTTTTTAAGGAGATTTCAGAGCTTTTGATCACTTGATTCATTGCACAAAATTGAAAACTTGAATAGGCTTTTCAATAATTTTAGAAATGACAAAAACAGAGAAAAAATTGGAAAACGTGAAAAATACGTTTCCAGAGAATTCTCGGATTTTGTGATTTCCATTCAAAAATAATTAACTCTGAATGCTTGAGTCTTTATTCAGACTCAATCGGCTCATTACCGTACCACCCTAAATCAAAGAGATTCTTGATCCTTGAAAGCTCAGACGATTCCGATGACTCATAGTTTAATTCCATCTTTTCTCTATTTCTTTTTTCTCTTGTCTCTTCAATTCTCTCACATGTTTCACCCATTTGTTTGCTCTCAAATTTGCATACTAAACAAATAGTTGGAAGGTAGGAAGCGAAAAAGAAGAAATGATGAATTGAAAAGGAAGAAGAACGAGAGATACAATTCGTTTTCCGCGCGGAAAGAAATGAAAGAGAGAGAGAGAGAGAGAGAGAGAGAGAGACGGGACACTCCTCTCTCTCTCACAGGTAAATATAAATTGAAAGAAGCTCAAATGACGCGGAGTGAGCTCTCTTTTCATAATTGGAATACTATTTCGTAATATTTTATTTATTCAAATGTATTTCCAAATGTTCAAACGAACTGATCTTTGAGTATCGAAAACAATAACGGATTGAATCATTTTCCCAGTTTTCAGAGAATCTTCAGATGATACAGTTGATTTCTTCTGAATTTCATTGAAAAGATAGAACACCTTTACCTGATTCGATAAGAGAAAAATCTGAGAAGCTCATTGTGGATCGTAATTATAAAATGGGCTTCGGAGAGAAGGCCTTCAACTAAAAACTCAAAGAAAACCTGTCAGGATGTCTGAATAGTTCATCTGTAGAATTCAGAACCACTGAATAAGCCGCTAAGAGAGCTGAAACTCCGAATATCAAAAGATTTCAGAATTTGAAAGTCTCTGTTTGATTGATGTTACCCATTCTCCATCTGGAGATAGCATTCATCAAATGTAAAAAGCCGCCACGTTTTCCTTCGGTTCTCTAGAATATTCCGGGTCTAGAGTCCGCTCTTCTTATTTCGAGAACTTCTCTACAGTAATCTCCGATGCTTCAAAGACCTCACAATGGAATTAATCGAATGAATTGCCACATCATCCTCAACTGTCTGTTATCATTCTCTCCCTGCTCTCTCTCTCTCTCTCTCTCTCTCTCTCTCTCTCTCCCTTCATTAAATTGTTGGTTTCCCATTTCTATTCTCGTCGTTTTCCAATCATAAAACTCTCTGTTTTCCATCTTTTTTTCTCTATTCATCATTCTCTTTCTTCTACTTTTAGCGGTCTCTTTATCATTTTTATCACCTATTTCCCCCCTCTTTGCTTCACTTTCCGTCCGAAAACCATTCCGTAAAAAACTATGTGTATGAGGAAATCATAACTGTTTTTTCGGAAATCCATCAGTTAGAATTCTTTTCAATTTCTCTGCTCCAACTCATCGAAGATGAATCATTGATATGAATGTATACGTGGGAGTTATCTCTTTTTTTCTTCTTTTTACATGACTCACTTCCAATCTGCAACACATTTTGAGTCGTTCGCATTTCAATACAAAATATGAGATGATACTTCTTTCGGACCTCCACTTGTATCTCTCTCTCTCTCTCTCTCTCTCTCTCTCTCTCTTTCTCTCTCTCTCTCTCTTTCTCTCAGTTGACTCATATCATATCACTTTTTTGAATTCTCTTTCAGAAATCAGTCAAAAGTATCGAGAGTCTTATTTTTATTCTTGAACATTTCAAGACTACTTTAAACGGTTTTCAGCCGGGGCAGTTCTGGTTCAGCTGGTTCTAATTTGTATCAGTTCTTTTTTAGGCTTAGTTAGGCAGTTTTAATTCAGCGGTGAAATCATGACTAAAGTTTTGGAGATAATACACAGTTTTAATCAAAAACTTCTAGCTGGGAAGATAAAACTCATGTTTCTTCCTCTGAAGGTTCATATATTTTCCGGTTTCATTGTTTTCTTTTCCCGTTCAGTTCAATAGTATTAACTGATAAGTCATTGCATCTACCAGTTCAGTGTATTTATTTATTTGTCAAACAATATTTTCTTCATTTTGATTTCTTTTTCACCGTCCATTCTCTTTTATTTTTTCTCAAAAATCCACGAATTGAATAGAAATGTTATTGTCTTCTTCGTTCCAACTTTTCTTCTCGTTTCTCCGCTTCAATGTCTCTTTTCGCCCACCTTCCAACGGCTGTTTCTGAAAGCAAACACTGTAAGAGACCGAAGAAATATTATATGAATAGAGGAGAGTCGAGAGAAGAAGAGAAACACAACAAATATTACGAATTTCGCATGGGGAAAACCTCCGGGAAAGTGAGGTAAAGTCTGGCGTTGTATGCACATGAGAATGGAATACGCATGACTCACATCATGTTTCTCTCTCTTTCTCCCTTCTTGCTCTTTTCAGAATTCTTTTGTTTTCATTGTCTAGATTCCCATTCAATTCCAATAATCTCCAAGTACCGTATCCCATTTCTCATAAACTGTTCAGTTTTTCTTTCTCTTTTCTTCGATTTCTTGTGAACTGATTTCCGATTTCAGTCATGTTTTAGCTCGGTTTTTCCATGCACAAATGATCATGATGGTCTGTTAAATTTTTGAATCATGGATTGATTGTTTATTTATTCTCAATGTTGTCTTTTTTGAAGTCTGATTCTTTCTGAACTATCCGCTTTCTGGATAACTCTTCCGATGTTCTCCAATTTTTCCTGATCTTTCAATAGGACCTCTCTCACTCCTTTTATCTCGTTGAACTCTTGTTTTTAGTCATTTTGACTCAGAAAAACAGTATTGTTTTGATGATGTACACTTTCATTCGGCCGGGAGCACATAGCGTAACCGATGATCCAGTTATATATGTTCTGTATTTACTCTCAATGTCACTAATGAAGTGCTGCTTCGTTGCCGCCGATCGAACGGCTCAAGTGAAAAAGAGAGAGAGAAAGAGAGAGGGAGAGAGAGAGAGAGAAAACCCAGTACATGTGATTCCCAAGTGTTCAAAAATTATTTCAACTTCTTTCGTTTCTCTTTTTCTCCAACTTTTTCCGTTTTTCTTATCCTCTCATTTTCCAGAATCATCCCATTGGGGGCTATGATTTTCTCGCCCGGTTGAATAAAAAAGATAGTTTCAATTTCAATATTCAATGGGAATAACAGCATGTTGCTGCTGCAGCAGCAAAGATGCTGCAATTACAATTGGAATATGGTCACTTGTGAGTTTGATTTTACTGAAAGTGTTCAAGAGACTAGAAGTATGAGTTTAGTCAACATTTTCTGAGTTCATAATATCCTGAAACCTTCATAGGCTACTTAAATTTAGGAGCAGGCTAATCTTCTTTCACATTTCTGTAGTTGCAATTAAATTGAGGTTTAGACATAGAATTTAAATTTTACCATTGAAAGTTTATATTGAAACTGCAAGAAATCCATTTCTAGTAATAGAGTTTTCGATGTGATTCTAGGTGTATGCTCTGGCGTCACTTCTCCTGTTCGGGTGGCAAACAGGCGTTCTCAATCACTGTCGCGCGGTCACAATGGCACAGTCCAATTTACAATGTGAATGGGATTGTCCATGTGTCGGAGCATCAACTAAACGTACGGCAGCAATAATTGAAGGCAAGTATATCTCTCGAATTGAAGAATTGAATAAGAAAGTGTTTGCTGCGTTGCCTGTTTGCCACCCCTTATAAGAGAGAACTGATATCTTTTGTGTGTGTTTTCTTTGAGTTTTCTTAATTGACCTGGATTCCAGGTGTCATCGATAGCACAATTAGGAATAATGGGGTGGCAAATGGCAGCAATCAAATACGAAAGAGATCGAGCAGCAAACACTTTGTTACCCAATTATAATACTTATGGAAGATTCGATGTTCCATCGTATTTCGAAAGTTATTGGCAGAGTCCTGAAGAAAGATATTATACAGGTTGGCAGCTTTTCTTTTCGAAGAATACGGAATAAAGATGGAATCTCATTCTTCTGAAATCATCGATCATTTTGATAAAAAAAAATCGTTTCAGGACTATTTGTGATCCAAGTTCTCTGTCTGATTGCTGCTTTTTTCTTAGTTTTCGCAGCGGCGGCGATGATTTGGGGAGTTCATACATGGTCGAAATATCTCGTTTGGCCCTGGTTTCCATGTATGATCTCTTCAATTCTTGCCACGTTGGCATACTGTATAATGTGGTGGTGTGGAGATGTCAGAGATTATTGGTTGGCAATCACAATTATTGAGATAATTGTTGTCTTTATTAATGTGAGATGAAATCGAAGAAATCAGTTCTAAGAGATGTTGTTTTCAGATTTATTGTGTTGTTGTCGTGATGATGTATTATAGAAGAATCAATGCAACAACAGATGAATATGAAGGAAAAGATAAAAGAGGAGTACGGTATAAAATCAATCGACATGGAAACAGTCGAAGAGATCTTCTTGATTCTTATGGTTTGTTTTCTCTCGTTTAATACATAAAACAATTGAATTCAGATGAAGGCGTTCATCGGAGTCCTCCAATGAAATATAAACGTAAGTTCTCCAGATCAATCATATTCGAAACAATTAAATTCCAGCATTGGCCCAACCGTATCCAGTCTATCCGAGTTATTCTCGTGCAGGAGTTCCTCAGACTCCGATTCCTTTGCCACCGACACAAATCAATACTCCGTATCCAATTGATCCGTTAGAAGTTCAATTCACAATGGAACCAAAAGTGAAAAATATTCGAGATTTGGATGAAGATCCAGTT